>JAHHFK020005348.1:0-191133 GCA_024533555.2 Aedes koreicus
AAAGAGGTAACAGGTATCAGCGAGGAGATTGCGGTAATCAAAGAGGGAATTGGACTCCAAGAGGCCAATACAACCCAAATATGTACCTTGCGCAACATAACGGTGTGCTTTATCAACCCGTTGCTCAACAAGGAATTCAACATCTACCAGCTATGCCAGAAAACGTGCAAATGCCACAGCAACTTACCTTGCAAACATCTCAAGGAAATATCCACCCTTTAGGTGTAACTTTAGGGCAGCATACACAATAAATGTATCTGCCACCAACTATATACAGCTTTCCCTCGATATGACAGACGCGCCAAATCAATTCATTGTTGATTGTGGTTCTGACATATCGGTCATAAAAGCTAATAAAATAAAAAGGACTCAAATTTATTACCCCACCGACAGGTGCAATATCATCGGGATAGGACATGGTAACATAAGTACCATGGGAACAACATGTACAGACATACTAGTGAACGGAATAAGGATACCACAAAAATTTCACGTAGTAGAAAATAACTTCCCCATCCCTACAGATGGTATTATAGGAAGAGACTTCCTCGTGAACTATAAATGCAAAATAGATTATGAGTCCTGGTTGCTCAAAATACCAACACATTCTGAAATATTAGAAATACCAATAATAAATAACTACACAACACCAATTGTACTTCCCGCAAGATGCGAAGTCATCAAAAAGGTAAACGACCCAAATATACAAGAGGACAGCGTTATCTTTTCACAAGAAATTTCGCCAGGAATTTTTTGTGCAAATACAATTGTAAGCAAAGACAATTGTTTCATAAAATTTGTAAACACTACTAATTGTGATTTCAAAATTCCAACAGAATTTAAACCAAAACATGTTCCGTTATCAAAATATGATTATTGTTCGACTAATCAAAACTTATGTGCTATCAGGAAACAAAATCTTAAAAATGAAATAAATGTACAAAAATTAGAACCTCAGATCAAGCAAAAAGTAGAGGATTTGTGTCTTGAATTTAATGACATTTTTTCACTGCAAAACGATATTTTGACTTACAATAATTTCTATGAACAGAATATACAAATAGATAATCCTAAACCAATATACATAAAAAACTATCGAACCCCGGAGTCAGAAAAAGCAGAAATAGACGCTCAAGTACAAAAAATGTTGAATGACGATATTATCCAAAATTCAACATCATTCAATTCACCGATGCTGTTGGTACCTAAGCGAACCTCGACAGATGAGAAAAAATGGCGTTTGGTTGTCGACTTTAGGCAACTAAACAAACAAATTATCCCTGATAAATTTCCACTTCCCCGTATAGACGAAATCTTAGATCATCTAGGTCGAGCGAAGTATTTTACTACACTCGACCTTATGTCAGGATTTCACCAAATTCAACTAGATGAATCCTCTAAACGCTACACAGCTTTCTCCACCGATAAGGGTCATTTTGAATTTAATAGACTCCCTTTCGGTCTAAACATCAGCCCAAATTCTTTCCAACGCATGATGTCGATTGCGTTAAGCGGTTTGCCACCGCATTGCGCATTTCTCTACATAGATGACATTATAGTAGTTGGATGTTCTGTGAAAACCCATTTAGACAATTTACGTAGAGTGTTCCAACACTTGAGAAAATATAATCTAAAATTAAATCCATCAAAATGTCAGTTTTTCAGGAATGAAGTAACCTATCTTGGCCTTAATATTTCAGAAAAAGGAATACAGCCAGATAAAACAAAATATTCAGCAATTTCAAATTATCCAGTTCCAACAAATTCTGATGAAGTGCGACGATTCGTTGCATTTTGTAATTACTATCGTCGATTCATAAGAAATTTTGCAGAACTGACTAACCCTCTAAATAAACTGTTAAGAAAAAATACACCATTTGTATGGTGCGAAGAATGCAAAAAAGCATTTAACACATTAAAAATCAAATTGACTTCACCCCAAATACTACAATTTCCGGATTACAACAAAGACTTTATCATTACCACGGATGCGTCTAAAGTCGCCTGTGGAGCAGTATTGGCGCAACTTCATAATGGTTTCGAATTACCAGTTGCATTTGCTAGCAAAGCATTTACAAAAGGTGAATCGAATAAATCCACGATTGAACAAGAGCTAACTGCAATACACTGGTCAGTGAATTATTTTAGACCCTACGTTTATGGTCGAAAGTTCATTATACGTACGGATCATCGTCCGTTGGTATATTTATTCTCACTCAAAAATCCCTCATCTAAATTAACTCGTATGAGATGGGATTTGGAGGAATATAACTTTGAAGTACAGTATATAAAGGGAAAATCTAATGTCCTATCTGACGCTTTATCAAAAATTCAAATAACGACAGATACACTGAAAAATATGTACATAGTTACAAGATCTATGACAAAAACAAACGCAGCTACAACAACTGACAGCACAATACAGAAGCCTGATCAACTTCACGTATATGAGGCAGACAGTGGTTTAGAAGCGTTTGACTTGCCAAAGTTAACTTTTACGCAAACTTTTAATGGTTTACAATTAGATATGATAATATACGATAAAAATTTTAAAAAGAGGCTTACTCCAACAGTAAATCTCGCATTAAATTCAAATTTATTACATAACTTACACGAAATATTACAATATATAGATGGCAGGCCTGCCCAAATGAAAACAAATACAAATACACAAGCAAAAGCGCAAGAACACAACAGAGATGTTCCATACAAGGTAGCAATTCAAATGAATGATGTTATTTTTAACTACATTGATATAAATACGTTTAAGAAAATAGGCAATGCTATTCTCAGGAATACTGTCATAATAATCTACCAAAAACCAGCTGAAATTTCATCATCAGACGAAATTTTCAGTATCTTAAAGCAATATCACGATTCCCCAACAGGAGGTCATCCTGGTATTAATAGACTATATAAAAAATTAAAATCAATTTATTCTTGGCCGAATATGAAACAAATTGTTTCAGACTATGTCAAGTCATGCAAACTATGCAAACTTAATAAGCATGCAATACCAATAAAAACACCAGCTATCATAACTACTACGCCAACTAAAACATTCGATGTAGTGCCTATCGACACTATTGGACCATTCGCTCTTACAGAAAAAGGAAACCGCTATGCAGTAACATTGCAATGCGATCTCTCCAAGTATGTAATTGCAATACCCATACCAGATAAATCATCTCTCACAATAGCCAAAGCAGTTGTAGAAAAATGCATTCTCATATACGGTCCAATGAAAAGCATAAAAACTGACCAAGGAACCGAATACAAAGGAGTATTCGATGAGATATGTAATTTGCTACAGTTGAACCATACCTGTTCAACAGCATACCACCCCCAAACAATCGGAGCCTTGGAGCGAAATCACAAATGCTTGAACGAGTATTTGAGAATTTTCGCTAATGAACGTGCAAATGATTGGGATGAGTGGTTACCTTTTTATTGTTTTGCTTATAATACAACGCCGAGCACTGAACATAATTATACTCCGTTTGAAATTAATTTCGGAAAAAAGATCAACACTTTTACTTTCTGTGAAAATTTGCAAATTGACTCACTGTATAATTTAGACGATTATCAAAAAGAACTCAAATATAGACTTCAGCTAACACATGCAAATGTAATGAAAACAATATTAAAAGAAAAAGAAAAACGAACAAATGATAAAAATACAACAGTGATATCAAAAACTTTACAAATTAACGACATAGTGTATTTGAAAAAAGAAAATAGACATAAACTAGATTCGGTGTATAATGGACCATTCAAAATAACAAAACTAAATACACCAAATGTTACAATAATTGATAGAGATAACAAACAGCAAGAAGTACATATATCCAGACTAATCACGTAATAACAGAAAACAGTAATAAAAAAGTCTTTTTCTCCATTAGGGGGAAGGAGTGTGTAAGTACCTTTGAAAAATAATCCCAAAATACAAAATGCTACACCAGATAACCTTCATACATTATTTTGTAAACTCAATTTTCGAAGAACCGACACATGCATATACTAGAACCAAAACATTCATATTGTAAGGGACATTTGAAGCTAAGCCAAATTTATTACAACATACTTTTCAGCCCTTAGGGGAATGGTGTGATATGTGCATTTCACATGTCATCAATTCCTAGAAGACTACACTCGTGGCACCCCATGAACAACCTTCAACTTAACATGCTATCGCACTGCTTATGCAGCTTGTGCATACGAGCGCATGAAGTGGTTCGATGACTTCAAATAATGCCTACTAATCCTGACTCGATTTCCAAAAGGATCATGTTTCTATTTCACTGTCGTCAAGACACTTTCGGCGCGTCGTTACCAAAACGCGCTCCGGGTAGTTAGCCTTCTCCAGTGTACGTAGTTTCTCTCTCTTCACTCTCTCGAGCTCCGTCATCGATCGACCGATTGGTGATCGTTTACGTGGTTGCTTATATACATATGCTAGCTTCAAGTGTCTCGGTAGGAAACTTGTACCCGAAAAATATTTGAATAAAACATTCTTGTCTTGAACTATAAACGAGCAAGTCGTTTATTAGAAAGAAAGCCAGGTGCTGAGATCCGATGCTAGATGCTAAGACTCAGACTTTCACACCAGCATATACCTGCCGCCGAATACGGCAATATCCCGCAGGGACCTTTCAACTATTTGCCTCGCAATGCCAGAGCCACGGTTGATCTTAGGAGATTTTAATTCTCACGGTACAGCCTGGGGGTCACCGTACGACGACAACCGTTCTGCATTGATACTAGACCTCATGGACTACTTCAACTTGACTATTTTGAATACTGGGGAAGTAACACGCGTGGCTCCACCTCCAAACCCTGGAAGCAAATTAGACCTCTCAATCTGTTCGAATTCATTATCATTGGATTGCACGTGGAAAGTGATTTAAGATCCCCATGGTAGTGATCACCTGCCTATCAAAATTTCAATCACCAATAGTTCGTGTCAATCTCGCTCGATCGACATCGCGTACGACCTCACGAAGTGCATCGACTGGGGTAAATACGCTGAAGCGATCATCGATGGCGAGCAATCGGTCGAAGTCCTTCCTCCGTTGGAAGAGTATCAGTTTTTATCCGGGTTAATCCTCAAATGTGCGATCGACGCACAGCGCAGACCGGTACCAGGATCAACAATTCGCCGACGTTCGCCCACTCCGTGGTGAGACGACGAATGTACAGAGGTCTACCGTGAAAAATCAGTCGCGTTTAAAGCATATCGGAAGCGCGGTTCGCGAGATAACTACGAGCGGTACATTGCTCTTGAGCGTAAGTTTAAGAGCCTCGCCAAGGCCAAGAAACGCGGATATTGGCGTCACTTCGTCGAAGGGCTATCGCGTGAAACGTCGATGAGAACTCTTTGGACCGTCGGGAGAAGAATGCGAAATGCGTCGTCGGTGAATGAAGACAAGGAAAGCTCTTCCCGGTGGGTCTTCGCGTTCGCCAAGAAAGTGTGCCCAGATTCGGTCCCGGTGCAACGAATTGCTCGCGATACTCAAACCAATCGTAACGAAATGGATGCGCCCTTTTCGATGCTCGAATTCTCACTTGCTCTTCTTTCATGCAACAATTCTGCACCAGGAATGGATAAAATCAAGTTTAACTTGTTGAAAAACCTCCCAGACGTCGTAAAGAGGCGCTTGCTGAACTTATTTAATCAGTTCCTGGAAAGCAATATTGTTCCGGATGAATGGAGGCAAGTTAGAGTTATAGCTATACAAAAACCCGAGAGAGCCGCGTCGGATTACAACTCTTATCATCCAATTGCGATGTTGTCGTGTATACGGAAGCTGCTAGAGAAGATGATTCTCCATCGGCTCGACAAATGGATTGAATCTAATGGCTTTCTATCTCATACACAATTTGGTTTCCGCAGAGGCAATGGAACGAGCGATTGTCTTGCGCTGCTATCAACAGAAATACAGCTGGCCTATGCTCAAAATGCGCAAATGGGCTCAGTTTTTATGGACATTAAGGGGGCTTTTAATTCAGTTTGTGTAGACGTCCTTTCAGACAAACTCCACGAGTGTGGTCTTTCACCATTATTAAAAAACTATTTGTACAATTTGTTGTCTGAGAAACATATGAGCTTTTCTCATGGGTCTTCGACAACTTCACGAAATAACTACAAGGGTCTCCCCCAGGGCTCTTGTTTAAGCCCCCTTTTTTATAATTTTTATGTCAGAGACATCGATAGCTGCCTCATGGAAAATTGCACGCTAAGACAGCTTGCGGATGACGCCGTTGTTTCAATTGTAGGACCAGAGGCGAACAACCTGCAGGGACCGTTGCAGGATACCCTAGACAATTTATCTACGATTCAGAAGCTTCAGCGAATCCAGTACCGTTGTCTTCGTATCGCGTTAGGCTGCATGAACTCAACTCATACTATGAGTTTGGAGGTATTAGCAGGAGTTCTTCCTTTATCAGATCGTTTTGTGGAGCTATCGTTCCGGTTCCTCATCCGCTGTGAGGTGCTAAATCCATGTGTAATTGAAAATTTTGAAAAGCTAATCGAACGAAATCCTCAAACTAAGTTCATGACACTGTACCATTGGTACATGACTCTGGAGGTGAGCCCTTCTTCGAATGTTGCTAATCGTGATTACTCCCAAGACTTCTCTAGTTCTACTGTAGTTTTTGATCTGACCATGAAGCAAGAAGCTCGTGGAATACCAGATCCACTCCTTTCGGAGTACATTCCATCAATTTTTGCAAGTAAGTTTGGCCATATTAGATGTGACAGGAAGTTTTACACCGACAGGTCAAAAACAAATGATTCCACTGGCTTTGGTGTTTTAAACGAAACTCATAGCGCCTCCTTCAAACTTCAAAATCTTTTCTCCGTATACGTCGCAGAATTGGCGGCTATACACTATGCATTAGAGCGAATTGCCTCTCTTCCCTCTGATCAATTTTTCATTTTTACGGATAGTCTCAGCTCACTTCAGGCTATTCGTTCAATGAGGCCAGCAAAGCACTCACCGTTTTTCGTTAGCGAAATACGATCTCTTTTGAGTGCGCTATCAAACAATTCCTACACCATCACCTTGGTCTGGGTCCCTTCCCATTGCTCCATTCCGGGTAATGAGAAAGCGGACTCACTTGCCAAGGTGGGCGCTATGGCAGGTGATATTTATGATCGACAAATCGCCTTCAACGAATTTTTTGCTATTTTTCGTCAACAGGCGTCAGCTGGCAACAAAAATGGGATGAAGGGGATCTGGGCAGATGGTTACATTCTATTCCCCTACAGGTATCGAAAAAATCGTGGTTCAGAGGTTTGGATATTAGCCGGGATTTTATCAAGGTAATGTGTCGTCTAATGTCCAATCACTACTCGTTAGGCTCTCATTTCTATCGAATAGGTCTCTCAGACACCAATCAATGCGGCTGTAGTGCAGGTTATCAGGACATCAACCACGTTGTCTGGCATTGCCTCGATTACGAAATTGCCAGATCTGATCTTTGCGTATCCCTACGGGCCCGAGGAAAACCAGAGAAGGAAGATATCAGAGACGTGCTGGGTAAGCTGGACTTGGACTATATGGGGCTAATTTACAAGTTCTTGAAACAAATAGATGTATTCGTTTGATCCTCTCTTAGCTGTCGCTTTAACATGTCCACCTCGTCCCCTCCCCCGTAATACCGCTTCTATTGTATCGTTACAGCTTAACACAATGCAACATATTCGCCAGACCAACAGCAACAATATCGCATCGCCATCTGCTGTTGAAAGCCAACGTTAAGATTCCTACTTCTCCATTCCTACCCGAATCATTGTAATCCCTAACCTCGACCAAGCCGCGAGTTTCTCGGCTTTCCAAAACTAACCTAGTTAATAAGTTATTATCGTTGTAAAAATGAAAAAGAACTCGGCTCCGTTATGCCTATGGCACTTGAGCCTAATAAATAAACAACGAAGTTAAAAAAAAAAGTTTTCGCTTGCTTTTTTGATTCTTTGAATTTACCTTCATATGGCATACATGAATGGTTTACTATTGGACCGTCTTGGCGAATTACTGTCGGATAATGGGCTATATGGTGCATTTTATTAATTGGCTTAACTAAAGGAAAAGATTTTTGGAAACAACTGTGAAAATGTTTGATTTCAGCTTCTAGCTCATTAACTTGCTCATATGTTAACTTATTCGAGAAGGAATAAAAGCATATTTTCAAAAGTGATCCAATCAAACAAATATAATTAATATTATTGGCCAATTCAATATTAAAAATAAACAAAAAGGATCTGAGTAAAGTCCATGATTGTGACGCGGATTGACTGATAGCATGATTACGCGACTTTAAGCTTGATTTTGTAAAATTTGGAGATGGTTTATCTTTAGAATCGGCAATGCCATAATTGAAATCTCTGATCAAATCGTTGAGTGTTTCAACTGATATGAGTTTTTGGTCATTAACTAAACTGTTTAAAATAAGCTTCATTGTCATCATTCCGACGCCCTCCAAAATGTCGTGCATCGGGTCAAATGTGTTATTCAAGGCTATGTTGAAATTTTTAAGCTGATGTAATGAACACTCTCGAATCACTCCGCATTCTGATGGCATTTTCACGTTTGTTGCGACCGCTCTTAAATCTGATTTGATTGACTCTGCTGTCCTCAAGCGATGCACCTCTCCAAATGATCCTTGGTGTAAATGATCTCGTGTTATGTAGCACATACGACAAAACAGTTTAGCCTGTGGGCCCATCAGCTCGAAAACATCATGAATTGCTACCGTATCTACGACAACATGCACTAATACAGCTCTCAAAACGAATTCTTGTCCTCGTACTTTGATTTGGACACCTTCGTCAGATTCTAAGCGGAGAAGGTCGTGAATGAATGGACGTAGGGTTCTTGCATAGCCATACTTCTTCAAGACCTTTGTTTGTACAAGCAATGTAAGATAGATTCGGTCTGGTTGAGAATTAATGATGGAGTTAAAGTTTTCGATTTCTATGCTGACATTGGTTAACTTTTGATAACCTTTCCGTGACCCTAATGCATTCAAATACTCCACATCGTCAAAATGTACAGATAATCTTAACGCATCTGGGTAACTGTTTAAGAAAGGATGGGTTTTAAATCGCTCACCATCTTTGAATCCCTGTAGGACACCGTTTTGTGATACCTCATTTTTAATTGACTCCAATGCTCTCTCATTTTGTGCAATTAATGCCAATGTATCGATAATAGATATATAATGTGCTGCTTGTGTAATATGTGTATATCGTTTCACATTTCGTTTTGGGTGCCCACAAATACGAGACGGATCTTTTGTAATTTTAGTGACCTTGATTCGTCCCAGTACTATCTCCTTCGAAACCGGTACTCGATATTCTGCAGTTCCTGATAAGTATGACAAACTATCACGGGGTGAGTAAATATTCGCGAAGACATTCGGAATTTCAAATTTGTTGATTATATTTACGACATGTCATCATATGATATCGATCTCTGCCGCAAAAACGATTTGAAGACCCTGAGATAGTATCTACCTGATTTTTCCAGAAGATCGGCCATCGGTATAACCAACAATCAATATGAAACTAGCGATTTGAAATTGGTTGTTGTAGAACCGCTTGGTCCGAAGTACACCTTGAAGCCAGCACCTAACTATACATATTTGCGCCTTTGTTTTGATTTGCTATGTTATTTTGACAGAATATTTGAGAGTGTGTTCGTGTGAGTTCATTATTAGGGGCGTATTATTAAGCTTGGGACCGACCTTGGGACCGATGTGCTAGTACTGACTGAGCCAAGAAAAAAATCGTATTTGTTCGGGACCTACTGGTCTTAGAGTTAGTCTATGGTATAACCCTATGACACTACTAAACGTTGTCCACGTAAAAATTGCAACACACGCAAACAGTATTACTTTTTTTGCCATTAGAGTAAATTTTTTGAAACATTAGGTATTTTTAGATCTGCATGTATTGTTTACATCCTGTAAGTTTAATTGAAAAAGTCGGAAAAGTTTTTAAAATGGTGTCGACAGAGCAAAGGATTCTAGACGAAACCAATTTTCCACGCACCATTCAAAAATCTTAATCTTTCGCATCGTGTCATAGCCAAAAATAATGGAAATCGTGAACTTTACTGTTTCCGTATCATCAAACGTAACAGAGAACGTCTGACTTGCGATTAGAACAAGAAAGAAAAAAGAAAGTCAACAAAAACATCCTGCCATCTGCGTTGAGGACGACAGGAGGGTAGTTTAAACTTTAGAACGCAAACCAACGCTTCTGTCTGAGATAATGCAAAAAAAAGTTAATCCTGACCGAACGTTTTGTGCAAAAGGTCAAACACCGCGCTGGACTACGTACGTTCAAAGTCCAGAATTCACCAAATCGAAACGTCCAGCAGAATATGGCAGCAAAATCACGAGCACGCAAGCTTTACACATAAATGCTGACGAAAAAATCTAGTTGGGTATTGGATGATGAAACCTACATAAAGCCGGAGTTTCAGCAGATCCCGGGTCATCAGTTCTACACTGCAAGAGAAAGTTCGATGTCCAAGAGCACCAACAGAAGCAAAAACTCTCGAAATTTGCTAAAAAATGACTTCAATCATGAATGGACAAGTATACGTAACATAATGTCTACAACAAGGTCTCCTTCTATAAGTCAAATTCGTATCCAAGGACCATAAACCTTCAAATACCCAGAGTTGAGTCCCATCGAAATATATTGAGATATTATGAAGCATGATTTACGCAAACATTCTCAAACAGTCAACACAGATCAAGAATAGGTGAAAACATGGGTCTATATTCAAAAACTTGTCGATTCTAATGTTGTACAATTCTCATGGTGTGTCTTAAGAGAAAAGTAAGGCCGAGGCGTGTGAGGCGCATGTTAGATAATATGAACAAGGCAAAACTTAGCTAAAATGTTTTATTTGACACTCCGAAAATTTCTAGACAATTGGTTCGTTTGTGTGTTGCAAAAACATGATAACCCTTTAGGTATAAAATTAGGTACACAAATAAGTGACCCTTAGCCACCATCAATTTACTGTAATATAACTTCAATTTACTGTAATATAATATTTTATTTTTCTCAGGTCATCTTTTAAGCCTACCCAAAACATCTTACAACGTCACCTAGCGGTAATAACTGAAACCGTGGTCTTTCTTACACATTTAGATGACTTTTTATACAAACTTCAACCAAATTTGGAAATGGGTAAAAGCTGAACGGTTTGGCTCAGTTTTGAACCAGAGCCTCACTGTGGCATAGGGAACAAGTTGCTCTGTGATTTGCAGGATACTAAACAAAATCCAAAATTAACAAGCATCCACAGAATTTGACTGAGTTAAACCAATGCGAGACCGGAACCAACGCAACGAATTGGGACGGCTCACTATCACACCTCGAATTTCGGGCCTTCAAACTTCAAATTTTAGGACACGTATCATGATGGGATATCGTTTGAGTGGGATAGAGCTGATACGATAGTTTTGACTACTCTAAATTGCTTGAAAATAAAAGTAAAAATTACTATCGCATCTGTAGTGGTTTGGCTGGCAGCTCAATTTAGTATTAGGGAACATGTTGAAGCATTTGACCATTTTGTGTGAAATTTGGCTTTTGCTGCTATTCTTTTGAACACAGCTGTATATATCTAATCTTAGCATGTGTCTAATGTTTTTTGATTATTGACACCTTTATTATTTTATCATGTTTTTTTTTTCCGAAAGTCTGATACACACTTTAATGTTTAGTCATGGAATACATATCTTTAAATCTAAAACGAAAATGTTATAAAACTTTAAGCTTTAATATAGACACGTATACTTCATTTTGATAAAATAATTGTGTGAAAGTAAGAATTTTTTTTAACTTAATTGTTTATTTATTAGGCTCAAGTGCCATACGCATAACGGAGCCGAGTTCTTTTTCATTTTTACAACTATAATAACTTATTAACTAGGTTAGTTTTAAAAAGCCGAAAAACTCGCGGCTTGGTCGAGGTTAGGGATGACAATAAATCGGGTAGGAATCTTAACGTTGGCTTTCAACAGCAGATTGGCGATGCAATATTGTTGCTGTTGGTCTGGCGAATATGTTGCATTGTGTTAAGCTGTAACGATACAATAGAAGCGGTATTACGGGGGAGGGGACGAGGTGGACATGTTAAAGCGACAGCTAAGAGAGGATCAAACGAATACACCTATTTGTTTCAAGAACTTGTAAATTAGCCCCATGTAGTCCAAGTCCAGCTTACCCAGCACGTCTGTGATATCTTCCTTCACTGGTTTCCCTCGGGCCCGTAGGGATACGCAAAGATCAGATCTGGCAATTTCGTAATCGAGGCAATGCCAGACAACGTGGTTGATGTCCTGATAACCTGCACCACAGCCGCATTGATTGGTGTCTGAGAGACCTATTCGATAGAAATGAGAGCCTAACGAGTAGTGATTGGACATTAGACGACACATTACCTTGATAAAATCCCGGCTAATATCCAAACCTCTGAACCACGATTTTTTCGATACCTGTAGGAGAATAGAATGTAACCATCTGCCCAGATCCCCTTCATCCCATTTTTGTTGCCAGCTGATCAAGGCCTGTTGACGGAAAATAGCAAAAAATTCGTTGAAGGCGATTTGTCGATCATAAATATCGCCTGCCATAGCGCCCACCTTGGCAAGTGAGTCCGCTTTCTCATTACCCGGAATGGAGCAATGGGAAGGGACCCAAAGCAAGGTGATGGTGTAGGAATTGTTTGATAGCGCACTCAAAAGAGACCGTATTTCGCTAACGAAAAACGGTAAGTGCTTTGCCGGCCTCATTGAACGAATAGCCTGAAGTGAGCTGAGACTATCCGTAAAAATGAAAAATTGATCAGAGCGATGAGAGGCAATTCGCTCTAATGCATAGTGTATAGCCGCCAATTCTGCGACGTATACGGAGCAAGGATTTTGAAGTTTGAAGGAGGCGCTATGAGTTTCGTTTAAAACACCAAAGCCAGTGGAATCATTTGTTTTTGACCCGTCGGTGTAAAACTTTCTGTCACTTCTGATATGGCCAAACTTGCTTGCAAAAATTGATGGAATGTACTCCGAACGGAGTGGATCTGGTATTCATGGTCAGATCAAAAACTGAAGCTTCTTGCTTCATGGTCAGATCAAAAACTACAGTAGAACTAGAGAAGTCTTGGGAGTAATCACGATTAGGAACATTCGAAGAAGGGCTCACCTCCAGAGTCATGTACCAATGGTACAGTGTCATGAACTTAGTTTGAGGATTTCGTTCGATTAGCTTTTCAAAATTTTCAATTACCAATGGATTTAGCACCTCACAGCGGATGAGGAACCGGAACGATAGCTCCACAAAACGATCTGATAAAGGAAGAACTCCTGCTAATACCTCCAAACTCAAAGTATGAGTTGAGTTCATGCAGCCTAACGCGATACGAAGACAACGGTACTGGATTCGCTGCAGCTTCAGAATATGAGTTTTCGCGGCGGATTGAAAACAGAAGCTACCGTACTCGAGAACCGACAGAATCGTTGTACGATACAGCTTTATCAGATCTTCCGGGTGGGCTCCCCACCATGTACGCATGAAGTTTATTCGCTGCTGGCATTTCTGATGCAGATACTTAATGTGCTTTCCCCAGGTGCATTTAGAATCGAACCAGACCCCTAGGTATTTATAAGACAAACTTTGAGTTATTATTTTACCCGTGAGTTGAAGCGGTATCTGTGCTGGATCACGTTTCCTAGAAAAAACAACTAACTCAGTTTTCTCCGGGGAGAATTCGATACCCAGCTTTACAGCACAGGTAGACAAATTGTCTAGGGTATCCTGCAACGGTCCCTGCAGGTTGTTCGCCTCTGGTCCTACAATTGAAACAACGGCGTCATCCGCAAGCTGTCTTAGCGTGCAATTTTCCATGAGGCAGCTATCGATGTCTCTGACATAAAAATTATAAAAAGGGGGCTTAAACAAGAGCCCTGGGGGAGACCCTTGTAGTTATTTCGTGAAGTTGTCGAAGACCCATGAGAAAAGCTCATATGTTTCTCAGACAACAAATTGTACAAATAGTTTTTTAATAATGGTGAAAGACCACACTCGTGGAGTTTGTCTGAAAGGACGTCTACACAAACTGAATTAAAAGCCCCCTTAATGTCCATAAAAACTGAGCCCATTTGCGCATTTTGAGCATAGGCCAGCTGTATTTCTGTTGATGGCAGCGCAAGACAATCGCTCGTTCCATTGCCTCTGCGGAAACCAAATTGTGTATGAGATAGAAAGCCATTAGATTCAATCCATTTGTCGAGCCGATGGAGAATCATCTTCTCTAGCAGCTTCCGTATACACGACAACATCGCAATTGGACGATAAGAGTTGTAATCCGACGCGGCTCTCTCGGGTTTTTGTATAGCTATAACTCTAACTTGCCTCCATTCATCCGGAACAATATTGCTTTCCAGGAACTGATTAAATAAGTTCAGCAAGCGCCTCTTTACGACGTCTGGGAGGTTTTTCAACAAGTTAAACTTGATTTTATCCATTCCTGGTGCAGAATTGTTGCATGAAAGAGCAATGTACCGCTCGTAGTTATCTCGCGAACCGCGCTTCCGATAGCTTTAAACGCGACTGATTTTTCACGGTAGACCTCTGTACATTCGTCATCCCACCACGGAGTGGGCGAACGTCGGCGAATTGTTGATCCTGGTACCGGTCTGCGCTGTGCGTCGATCGCACATTTGAGGATTAACCCGGATAAAAACCGATACTCTTCCAACGGAGGAAGGACTTCGACCGATTGCTCGCCATCGATGATCGCTTCAGCGTATTTACCCCAGTCGATGCACTTCGTGAGGTCGTACGCAATGTCGATCGAGCGAGATTGACACGAACTATTGGTGCATGAAATTTTGATAGGCAGGTGATCACTACCATGGGGATCTTGAATCACTTTCCACGTGCAATCCAATGATAATGAATTCGAACAGATTGAGAGGTCTAATTTGCTTCCAGGGTTTGGAGGTGTAGCCACGCGTGTTACTTCCCCAGTATTCAAAATAGTCAAGTTGAAGTAGTCCATGAGGTTTAGTATCAATGCAGAACGGTTTTCGTCGTACGGTGACCCCCAGGCTGTACCATGAGAATTAAAATCTCCTAAGATCAACCGTGGCTCTGGCATTGCGAGGCAAATAGTTGAAAGGTCCCTGCGGAATATTGCCGTATTCGGCGGCAGGTATATGCTGGCTATACTAAAACTTTTGCCTCGAATAGTCACTTGGCATGCAACTACTTCAGGGCCTGTCATCGAGGGGAGATCAATTCTATAAAAGGAGTGGAGCTTATTAATCCCCAACAGCACCCCTCCATATGAGTCCCCTCGATCCTGCCGAATAATGTTAAAATCGTGGAAAGAGAAATCTTTATCAGAAGAGAGCCATGTTTCACAGAGAGCAAATACGTCACAATGCGATTTGTGAACTAAAAACTTAAAAGCGTCCAATTTTTTTAGAATACTTCTACTATTCCATTGTAGTGCTTCGATCATATCCCCGACCTCATTGGATAAATTATCCATCGAAAGATATGATCGAATCAAGAAGAGGCCATTTTGAAGACAGTTTCTTTAGAAGAGGTTTTACAAATGTAAGGATCATGTTGATGAGGTTTCTCGTTGTTAGTGAGACCTCGAAAATGGTGAAGATGAATTCCACAATCCCAGAAAGAGACATTTTTTCGGATTCTTCGACTTGACACGGTCGAGATTCCGGATGTCTTGGCGTTCTGGGCAAAAAACTGGAACAACTGGGGTTTTAGATGTTCCCGGAAGTGGTGGAAAGTCACCAGCCAGTGGTTTTAAACCTGGAGGAGGAACTTTTTTGCATTGCCACCACTTCTTGAATTGTTCAGAGGAGGGTGGGGAGCCTGTTCTATTGTCAGCGCGTTTTGAGATGCTTGCTGACGGTGCCGTTGACGTCTTGCGGTAGCGCGCTTTCTCTTCGCTCCCGTGTGAACAACAGAGTACTCCTCAGCATCCTCAAAGTCTGAGCCATGATCATCAATGGGCAGGGAAGAAAAGATATTGTTGTCAGGTTGGGCTGGTGGAACAGCGGCCGGTGCGATCTTTTTAAGTATTTCGGCATAAGAGCGCATTGACCGCTGCTGCAACGAACGAATTTCATGTTTCTCCCGCTCTACATACTTCGGGCATGCAGAGAGATCATGTGGAGCTTCCCCACAGCGTATACACTTGGGGTCCGTACTGCAGGGACCCTCCACATGTTGCTCACCGCATTTGCCGCATCGTGCTTTGTTACAGCAGTAAGGTGCAGTATGACCAAACTGCTGGCACTTATCACAGTGCATGACCGTCGGTATATAGAGGCGAACAGGTAACCAAAGCTTCCCCAACACGAGGAAATTCGGGAGGGCAGATCCAGAGAAGATCACACGATACGAATTTGAAGGCCTTTTTTTGCCGTCGGAGGAAACATGATTCATTTGCCTGACATCGAGAACCTGAACTGATGGAACGGCACGATTTTTCAACCCACCAGTTCCATGAGCCTTGATGTCAGCGCACGTCAAAAACGGTTCGGTGATCACTCCGGCTATTTCAACTACGTGCGAGGGAAGATACACATGGTATTCTAAAGAAAAGAGCTCTGAGGCAACAATCCTGTTAGCTTCTTCGCGATCACGATGCGAAGCTTACTGCAACTGGGAGAGGTTATTTCCTGGATGCTCCGAAACGACTTTGCCAGATCTTTTTCAATTTGGAATTTATTCAACGGTTTACTCTTGGGCCGAAAAAAAACCAGAAAAGGACCTTTAGATCCGGTTGGATAAGCTTTCCGGCGGGGGAGCTCGGAGGAGGATGTACCAGAAGTTGCTTCAGTTAAATTTGGCTCCGACGCATTTTCTGTCTCCATTAAAGAAATATTAGGAAAAGGTTGTAGAATAGGAGGAATATCATCATCCGAACTATCAAACTCCTCCGAGCCCCGGCTCGGATTATTTTCATCCATCGTGGGGACTTAGAACGCCCACGAAGAGAATAAAACAATTGTGTTCAATTCAATATAAGAAAAAAATAAAAGAAAAAACAAAATATAATATAAAAATGTAGGACACAAAAAAGATTTTCGTAACTGATAGGTGGGTTAATTATTTATTTTATTGCCGCGATTATATTTACCTAGAACATGCTCAAAAAAATCCACATACACAGCTCCTATCACAGAGAAAAAAAAATTAAAAATGAGATTATATCCACTTATAGGTGGATTAATCAATAATTTGAGGAAAAAAGGGGGGAATTAACAAACCAAAATAATAATAATAATAATCATAATAATAATAAAAAAAATACTTCTATAATACTAAGAAAGGTTTCCTGTTATCCGGGAGGATTAATCAACAATATTCTTCGTCAAACAAAATTTTAAACCGAAGAAAAAAAAAATTATATAAAAAATAATACAATAAATTTTACCGGAGAAGTACTTCTGCCTGCAAGGGTTTTTTCTTTTTTTTTTGGTAGGGGGGGAAAGAAGGAGAAAAAAAAAAAATTTTTTTTTTTTTTTAAAATTTTGGGGTGGGGGGGGGGTCTGGGGCGCCCAAAAAAAATTTATAAAAAAAAATAAAATTTTATGTGAAAAAGAGGATATAATGGGGGATTATAATTTTACAAGAGAAATAATTATAATATTTTTTTCAAAAATACCCTTGCGCTGAACTGGCCGGCTTGACGTGCCGCAAGGGCTCAGTAGGGATCAAGACCCGAAGCTAAGAGTCAGTTCCATTGTGGTTATATCACATTTATTAGCAGAGCAGCACATCGAAATTTTAGGTTCATTATTCTTTATATGCTATACAATTTCAGATCATCCATGGATATCCCAAGTTTTGTAAAATAATTTCAAATCAATTTTTTTTTTCTGGTGGCCATGATACATTATCTAAGCTTTCAGGTTCATGGTGGATGTGCGGGTCCGTATACAATTGCAGCAGGACCACAATCTGCAGACACGTAAATACAAATGAAATTATTATCGTTTTATATTATAACATCCATTCACTACATTTTGTATGCTTTTTTATAAGTCATTTTCAGCTTCACATTTATGCATCCTTGTCAGTTATAGCTCATCTAACCTACGTTATGTATTTGAAAAGATAGGAAGGTTTTGATTGTTTTTTTTTTAGAAAGGATCATATTCGAAAAATTCTACTTAAAACAGCACTTTCCTTCTTCATCAGAAATATATATTAATTCAAAACCTAACAGTTTACAATCATTCATTTCCTATTTCACAGACATGAGGAATCATTTATGGGTGTACAAGAGCTATAGAAAAATTCAATTTCCTAATTTTTTATTTTAGTTTTATTAAGATTCAGTTTTTAGATTCATACTCATCTGAAATTTATTTCGCCTTATTATTAGCTGTCTTCAGTTTTTCTAATATTATTATGACATTAATACACATCTAATTTTTATTTTCAGTAACATACCAGTAGATGTCATATATATCTTGTACCTACGCTTATTATGTTCTCTGACTATTATTGTGAAAACAAATTCTAATCTTAGTAGATCTTATTTCAATAGAAACTGCAACAGTCTTTCGATGAGTGGATGGTCAGATTAGTTACGGATATATGTATTCTATATAGTTATGGGATATATTTTTGTTTTTTTGGGTATTTAATTTTAATTTTTTAAAGGGTGATACGGTCAAAATTTGGTCAAGGGAAAACGCGTGTAAATCGGTGAAATCGTTTATTTAAAAAATCAAATTAAATTTCTTTTTCAAGTTCAATTAGTATAAAATTCAGGAAAAATATTCAGTTAGGCTTCCGCTTTTCCAAATCCGAATTGCCGGGCCTTACGCTTGACCCCTGCCATCAGATTTTGTACAGCCACCTTGTCCACCTTCTTCGCCGCAGAAAGCCAGTTTGCCTTGAACTGCTGCTCGTCCTTAGCAGTTTTTTTGGTCTTCTTTAGGTTCCGCTTGACAATAGCCCAGTATTTCTCAATTGGGCGGAGCTCTGGCGTGTTGGGAGGGTTCTTGTCCTTGGGAACCACCTGCACGTTGTTGGCGGCGTACCACTCCATGGCCTTTTTACCGTAATGGCAAGATGCCAAATCCGGCCAAAACAGTACGGAACAACCGTGTTTCTTCAGGAAAGGCAGCAGACGTTTATTCAAACACTCTTTCACGTAAATTTCTTGGTTGACAGTCCCGGAAGCTATGAAAATGCTGCTTTTCAAGCCACAGGTACAGATGGCTTGCCAAACCAGATATTTCTTTGCGAACTTTGACAGTTTCGTGTGCTTGAAAATATCTGCTACCTTTCCCCTTCCTTTTGCCGTATAAAACTCCTGTCCCGGAAGCTGCTTGTAGTCGGCTTTGACGTAGGTTTCGTCGTCCATTACCACGCAGTCAAACTTCGTCAGCATCGTCGTGTACAGCCTCCGGGATCGCGCTTTGGCCGTCGTATTTTGTTTATCATCGCGATTTGGAGTCACTACCTTCTTGTAAGTCGATAGTCCGGCTCGTTTTTTGGCTCGATGCACGGTTGTAGACGATACACCCAGCTTATTTGCGGCATCTCGGAGAGATAGGTTAGGGTTTCGCTTGAAACTACCGGCAACTCTCTTTGTCGTCTCAGCGGCTTCCGGTTTTCGATTTCCCCCCGATCCAGACTTCCTGGCTGTCGACAAACGTTCCCCAAACACTTTAATTACATTTGTAACGGTTGATTTGGCAACTTTTAGCGATTTTGCCAACTTTGCGTGCGAGTAGCTCGGATTTTCGCGATGCGCGAGCAAAATTTTGATACGCTGCTCTTCTTGCTTGGACGGCATTTTGACAACTGAAGAGTGAATTCCAAAATCAAAATAGGAGCAACATTCTACACACACACACCTTCAAAATGAGGGGTGTTCAGGTTTTTTAAATGCAAAATTGAAAGAAATACGTCAAGTTGATATTGACCAAATTTTGACCGTATCGCCCTTTATATAGTTTACTGGCTTGCTGGTATTATTATTTTATATTTTAACGTCAGTTTATTATTTTATGTTGTGATATTAAATGATGTGACATAATTGCATTTAAATTCATTTCATTAAAATCGCTATTTCCGATGAGACTCACTACATAAATTATTGCAAGGAAACGGAACAGCACATCGAAATTTTAGGTTTACTATTCTATTGCTATATAATTTCAGATTATCCATGGATATTCCAAGTTTGATGAGATAATTTTAAATCAATTTTTTTTCTCGCAGCTACATTGTCTAAACTTTCAGGTCCACAAATGGAATTGTTATTATCATTCTTATATTCATTCACTATATTATTTGTCATTATAATATTCATTCGCTATATTTATTATAATTATAATATTAATTCACTATATTTTATACATTACTATATGACATTAAATATATATTGGGAAGGGAGGGAGCATCAGGGTATCACTCAAGCTGGAATTGGACAATGGAGTGGTATGACAACCGGCGTCTAGGAGGGAACAAACAGTATCATTTTCTTTATCCTACCGATTCGATTGTGATGCTGTGAATTCTACTCCAACAATTTCAGTGAGAGTGACGCGCCCTTCTTAACAAGCCATCCCGTAGAAAGCTTAATGAGTATTGCGAATTGGGTTATTCGATTTGTTGGATCGTATCGTTGGAAGGAGATTCTTATGTTCCCGCGGGTTTCGCGTAAGTGTCTCTGCTTACGGGTCCGCCCCACCGTTTTTGGCCCTTCATACAGCGTTACTGTGAATGCAAACCGGTAACTCAATTTGATCTTGCTATTAAGTGGAGCTGCATACATGACAAGGTCTTAGAAGGGATGGTGGCTACCTTACATACATACATAATTTTAAGGCTTTTTTTATCATCAAAATTTCGGCTACAATAGACTTTATTGTCTATGTATCATGTTGACAATAGAAAAATGCCCACTGGAACAATACATGAACAGTAAGGTGTATTTTACAACCACTGAATCACATCAAAACTACTTTATGGTTCTGTATGGTAATCCTATTGTACTTTTTTATTCGGGTGGTCGGTAGATAGGCTATTGAAAAGTCTCCGGGTGCGTGTGGAACAAAGCCTTGACCGACGCGATAGAATGGTGCGGTGATGATGATGATGATGATAGCCGTCGTGGGGGAGAACGAAATTTTTTCACACTTTCGGTGTCGATGACGGGTCGTTGGATGGTCCTTTACAAGGCTCGCCTTTAAAGGCCACTTCCTTCGGTCCGAACGTCACACTGTGGCACTATCAAACCAGCTGTCACACCAGCAGAAAAAAAACCACGATCGTGGAGAAAAAAAAAGAACCAAAATAGTAATTCGATTGCGGAGCTAAGCAAAAGAAGAACTTGCACACTAGAACGTTTTGATAATGAATGAAAGTAAGAATTGTACGATGTCAGAATTAGATGGCCTACTACACATCGTATCCACGTCAAATTACTATTGGTTTCGTTTTCTTTGGTTTTTACCTTGATTAGACCAATCACCGGTTGGCACGGTTGCTGGAACAAATAAATAAACTTAAAAAAAAATTACCCACTCAGAATTAAACATAAATTTTCATTGTGATGTATATATTAATGCGTGTAAAATTTTAGATCATTCCACATGATACCGCAACTTGCAAAAAATATTTCTATGAAAGATGGGCTTTTTGCATGTCAGCACATTTTAGATGATGATTGAAAGATCTCAGAACTTTACACGCTTTATAATGCCAACTTTTTTGTGACGCTGCGTTTATGTGCATCATATTGAACAGAAATCCACACTACCTTTTCGAGCTGTGTGAGACTCATATGCGTAGAATTTACTTATTTATACCATATTTTTCAGCATAACAGTCCTGATTGCAGATCTAAGTTTATGTTCAGTAACATAAATTTGAATCTTCAAACGGAAAACGTGATATGATTCGTAATTTTGGCCATAAAAGCTGTATTTATCGCGCCGTATCCATCCAGATAACAAAAATATTTTTTAAAACTTTTAATTTATTTATCTCAGTTCACCATTTATGTCTAATTGAATACGTGACAATTTTTTGTAGACCCGCAGTATATGAATATACACACAGTTTGAAAGAAACATTTAATTTTCTGCATTATCTAACGCACATAAGAGAAATGCAAGGTTTGCATAAATTCCTGGGATATCTCATGTAAATTCAAGATATAGCTCAAATCAGGTAACATGTGTAACACATAAGTCCTGGGAATACTTTCAGGCGTTTATTTGACAGCATTAACAAAGACACAGATGTCAACCAATGTACTTGTCACGTTCATCTGTGTTCCTACTGAACTGTCAAACTCAAATTGCGCAGTAGTTTCCATTAAAAATGTAGGTACAAGCTGGATTTACGAGCACAAGTCGCCAACCTTTTTGAACGGCTTAGTACATGTGAAATTTTGAGCGTGTTCAAAGACGAGCCAATATCAAAATCAACAATATACCGTGTTTTGAAAGATTGTCGTGATGGTAAAGAACCGGATAATATAAAGAAAAAATGTCGCCCAACAAAATTGAGTGCCAGAACAACGAAAAAACTGCTGTCAAGCGCTGAAAACAAGGTTGGCCAATCAACACGCAAATTAGCACGAAAATTTGCGGTTTCAACAATGACACACCATCGGATTTTGAGAAAACATGACGTAATCTATCGTAAACGTCAGCGTGCACCAAAATATACACAGCAACAACTCGAAAAAATACCAAAATGCTGCCGTCACTTCGTCGCGAGCATTTTGCAAATGGAAAATGCATAATTTTGGATGATGAATCTTACTTCACGTTTTCGCACCATGAATTGAGTGGCAACGATGGTTTCTATACTGCTAACATTAAAACAACACCAGACGATGTTAAATATGCCAGCAAATCGAAATATGAGGCAAAGGTGTTAGTGTGGGGTAGCCATGTCATCGAAGGGTATCTCGGCGCCTTTGATACGCCCAAACAACGCCAAAGCTGTCGATGCTGACGTGTATATCAGCCAATGCTTGCCGAAATTGAAGCAATTCATCAACAAATACCACGCTGACGACGAAATCATGTTTTGGCCGGATCTTGCGAGCGGGCATTACGATGCGCGAAAAAACATTAGATTGGCTAACCGAGCAAAACATACCATTTGTACCGAAAAAGGACAATCCACCTAACGTGCCTCAGGCTCGTCCAACTCAACACCTTTGGAGTGTTCTCAAACGTATGGTGTACGACAATGTCTGGGAAGCTAACAATGAGCAACAATTGGTTAATCGAATCAAGCGGAAGATGAAAGAAATAGACATGGACACCGTCCAGAACCTGATTCAACTGCGTAAAATCGAAGATAATGGTCCATTGAGCGAAATGGAAATATATTTTTCAACAATTTATGAATAGAATAAAATACCCTGAGGAGCATTTTAAAATCCGATTGTTTGATTTCAAGTACCATGCTTTTGAATTTTTCCCGAGACTTATGTTACACAGTGTTATATGGACAGTGTATGAAATATTGCAAACAATTTCGGTGGTAACGCTTGCTTTGGCTTGCAATTAAAAGAGGGGGAAATTTAACACGTCCGTTAAGGGCTTACGCTGATGCACTCTCGACAGCAGCCATTACCTCAAAATTTAGAATTGATATAACTCAGAATCTATTCTAGATATTCAATGTTACATCACATCAGTTTATATGCTTACTTGCTGTGAGCAATCTGATCGAGTTTGATTCGATGGCCATTCACTAATCGAGATATATAAATTTTAAATAGAGTAAGTTTAACACAGTAAGTTTGCGAAAGAGATAAAAGATAGGAAAAAATACATGGAGCAGCAATTCACCTTAAAATTCATTAATATTTTCTCCGTAGAATTATGTTGTACTTACATGTTTTTCGCAATGGCGGGCATATAACTCCACATGCTGCTTCCAAACGCAGAAATCATCACAAGTGGTGTATATTGATGTTTGATATTTAGTAGATCATTAGTCAAGGACTTTCGGTTTGTAATGTTCTAGGCCAGAGCTGAACATTACATTGAAACGCAGAGACTTTTGTATAAACAAGAACTTTTATTATTTTTTTGTTTTTTCATCAGGGTTTATTTAGCTACTCCAAGAATCACAATTTACATTTCCATCGCCATAAGCCGATATGTTGAAACGAGAAAGAAGTTATTGTGGTGTTGGCAAATATTCAACAGGTACATACATATAACTATAGACTTGTGACGTCATTATGCACTGTTTGCCATTATCTGAGGTCAATTTTCTAAAGAAACAATTAAGAAAAAAACTTTTGATATGCCCTATTATTTCGAAGCTCCTGCCCGGAAAATGACTGTAAAATGTGTAGTGTTGCAGTACAATTTCACTGACTTCCGATTGGTGTTAACTTAAACTGTTTATAATGTATTAAACATTGTCCTCATAGAATGTCAAATTTACACTGTAGAAGAGAGGTTGTGTTCTTCGTGCAAGACTCTTTTCGATACGTTTTGTGTCTTTCCTGCTGGGTGTGTAGCGCAAGACTTCCGTGATGTAGTTACGTTTAAAATATGAGGCACAAAAGAACACGTGTTCGTTTGCTTGTATGTATGTGGAAAACGTACCTCCATAGTATGTCGCCTTTGTTTTGAAAATATGTGTCGATATGTTTTGCTTTGTAATTGATAGGTGAATTGTGGCAGAATCCACTAATTTACTATTTACCCTAGTACTCGAGATATGTGTTCCTATATCTGAAGTAATAGGGCGATAACACAGTGGCAAACAAAACGATCATTATGGCGACGATTGGTGGTGTTGATCAATGTTGACCTTTAATTGAAACGAACACTAACGAATCCACACATTCGTTTATTGCTCAAATTTTAGTTTTACAGAAATACGAATAATATAGTGTTTTAATGACCCGTTACCCACAAATCATGAAATTTTTGGAACAACGTGCTAATGTAAAAACAAGTCAAGCTTGATAATAACAGTACAGGCAAAGCACATCGCAAGCTTGTACACTGTCATTCTAGAAGCTATCATTTTACAATCAACTAAAAAATATTCTAAGACTGAAGAGCACTCTGAACCCTAGTAAACAATCTAAACTAACTGTTTTTAACACTTTTAAACACGTATTCAAATTCCATTCAACACCGTCGTGCTGCGTCTGCTCTGTGCATTCATCTGTTTGGAGTTCATATCCGAGTTCTAGAAAAGTTGTAAGAGATATGTATATGTATATATATATATGTATATATATCGTGCATGCGAGGAAGTGATCAATTTGCATCGATTATTACTTCTGTATTCCGAATCATTAATTATGTAGGCATATGCAATGCTTTATAAAGAGTACGACGTAGATCCTTCCAAACCATATATTTTTACTAAAAGTCATTTTGATATGCTAAAGTACATTAAAAGCCTAAAATTGAAATTTATACTTTCGGGGTGAAATTTTTCACCCCTATGATAATGTTTACATGTACTGGAGAATGTTTTTGTTATTAAATTTAACGACTAAAACATAATAAATTAATATTTTATTAAATTTGAAAACCACCTAGATGTATATCATAAATCTAATATTTCATAGTTATGTGGATGTTTGTAAGAATTTAGATAATGGAAACAACTTCAGGTTCTCTTCCTTAAAGATTTAGATAACTTTCAAAAAGGATTACATAACATCCTTATGTATACATTTTCTTACCAAAGTATGATCATATGTAGGCATTCTATGATTTTTAAAAAAATGATCAAATTTAATTGACTGCTAAAAATATTAATTTCACCCGAAATCACGGTATATATACCCAGACAACCAGAAGTCGTATTACAGTGTTCAGATTGTATCGTATATTGTTACATTTTAACACAGAGAATAGACGTTCATCTTCGGTCTGCTACTTGTGTAAAACTTTTAACCGGCATTTCATGTGTATGTCGTTATGCTCCTGGTAGGCGGCGCTGCAGTTATGCGATAACTGTCATTTCAATGTTTATCAATACAAAGCCTAGCACATAACCTGAAAAGTTTTGTTTGTTTTTCATGAATGTCTTTTCTCTGTGATTTTAAGTCAAAATCGCATATAATTGTGGTCTTTATCGTATTATATTTAAGTTAAATCGTAAAGACTGCAAATGTTCGACTTATATACGATGTGTCATTTATCCATCGTACTGCGTCACAAACTAAATCGGATTTACATCGTTGGACTGTTTAAATCGAATTTGTTATTACAGATCTAATCGCATACGGTGTCAAATCAACTCGTTATAGAAAACAAAGGAATTTGCACGTATATGTCCTCCACTTATGCACGTACAAACCATATTTTTGCATTTTATACGATTTGTTTGCTTACATATATGTTGGTAAATCAAGAAAACAACTTTCATTATGCGTGCATTTTGGTTGTCTGGGTATTCACATTACTGTATGTCTCTGTGAAAAGTTGCTATAAGATATTATTATGATTTTTATACTGACACTTTGTTGATGTAGTTTGACTATTTTTAATATAATAATATAATATCTTGCTTTTATACGATTCCTCATTCCTTATGAATTTTATACGATTCATCATAAGGCAATGAAGTTCATAAGGCGATCTTATGAAAGTTTTCCTCCTATAAAAAAAAATGTTGCATACGGGATTCGGAGCATTTACCTCGGGATCCAGGGGCGAGCACCACACACTCGGAACCAAAGACACTTGATAAGTACACACTACCAAAATGTCATGTAAATTTCTGTTCCCTGAGACCGACACATGCAAGCGTCCTTTAGCACGTAAGAATGAATTGAAAGAGATGAGAAAATAAATTCCATCAAACACAGCTTATGTTGAATTGCGTATGTGTCAGTTTCAAGAGACATAATTTTACACGAAATCTTTGTTAACGTTCCCCGACTTTTTACAAACATGAATTACGTCTCGGGTAAAATTCATAATTTCTAAGTGTGCAGAGTAGAGTTAAAAGTGTATAAGAAGCATGCTTTTCTCGACAAATGGAAAAACAACAATTTCATAAGATATCTTATGAAATTGGAGTCGGACGCTTGTTTTGTAATTCATCAAGTTGATCTTATGAAAATTGTACGGTTTATTGCCTGAGTGTATAACCAACAGTATAATGCCTGGGACAGACATACAACGTACAGCGTTGTACCATAGACTAACTGATTAACTGTTGGTTGTACTCCTTCAGTCTAGTACGTGTTTTTTGGTACTGGATTAAAGTACCTATTTGACAGTTCGTACAACGGTCTGCGTTGCATGTCTAACAGCGTTGCATGTATAACCCTATGACACTACTAAACGTTGTTCACGTAAAAATTGCAACACGCGCAAACAGTATAACTTTTTTTGCCATTAGGGTAAATTTTTTTAAACATTGTGTATTTTTAGATCTGTATGTATTGTTTACATCCTGTAAGTTTAATTGAAAAAGTCGGGTTTTTTAAATGGTGTCGGCAGAGCAAAGGATTCTAGACGAAACCAATTTTCCACGCGCCAAAAATAATGGAAATCGTGAACTTTACTGTTTCCGTATCATCAAACGTAACAGAGAACGTCTGACTTGCGATTAGAACAAGAAAGAAAAAAGAAAGTCAACAAAAACATCCTGCCATCTGCGTTGAGGACGACAGGAGGGTATTTTAAACTTTAGAACGCAAACCAACGCTTCTGTCTGAGATAATGCAAAAAAAAGTTAATCCTGACCGAACGTTTTGTGCAAAAGGTCAAACACCGCGCTGGACTACGTACGTTCAAAGTCCAGAATTCACCAAATCGAAACGTCCAGCAGAATATGGCAGCAAAATCACGAGCACGCAAGCTTTACACATAAATGCTGACGAAAAAATCTAGTTGGGTATTGGATGATGAAACCTACATAAAGCCGGAGTTTCAGCAGACTCCGGGTCATCAGTTCTACACTGCAAGAGAAAGTTCGATGTCCAAGAGCACCAACAGAAGCAAAAACTCTCGAAATTTGCTAAAAAATGACTTCAATCATGAATGGACAAGTATACGTAACATAATGTCTACAACAAGGTCTCCTTCTATAAGTCAAATTCGTATCCAAGGACCATAAACCTTCAAATACCCAGAGTTGAGTCCCATCGAAATATATTGAGATATTATGAAGCATGATTTACGCAAACATTCTCAAACAGTCAACACAGATCAAGAATAGGTGAAAACATGGGTCTATATTCAAAAACTTGTCGATTCTAATGTTGTACAATTCTCATGGTGTGTCTTAAGGCCGTAAGGCCGAGGCGTGTGAGGCGCATGTTGAATAATATGAACAAGGCAAAACTTAGCTAAAATGTTTTATTCGATACTCCGAAAATTTCTAGACAATTGGTTCGTTTGTGTGTTGCAAAAACATGATAACCCTTTAGGTATAAAATTAGGTACACAAATAAGTGACCCTTAGCCGCCATCAATTTACTGTAATATAACTTCAATTTACTGTAATATAATATTTTATTTTTCTCAGGTCATCTTTTAAGCCTACCCAAAACATCTTACAACGTCACCTAGCGGTAATAACTGAAACCGTGGTCTTTCTTACACATTTAGATGATTTTTTATACAAACTTCAACCAAATTTGGAAATGGGTAAAAGCTGAACGGTTTGGCTCAGTTTTGAACCAGAGCCTCACTGTGGCATAGGGAACAAGTTGCTCTGTGATTTGCAGGATACTAAACAAAATCCAAAATTAACAAGCATCCACAGAATTTGACGGAGTTAAACCAATGCGAGACCGGAACCAACGCAACGAATTGGGACGGCTCACTATCACACCTCGAATTTCGGGCCTTCAAACTTCAAATTTTGGGACACGTATCAGGATGGGATTTAGAATCGTTTGAGTGGGATAGAGCTGAAACGATAGTTTTGACCACTCTAAATTGCTTGAAAATAAAAGTAAAAATTACTATCGCATCTGTAGTGGTTTGGCTGGCATCTCAATTTAATATTAGGGAACAAAGTTGAAGCATTTGACCATTTTGTGTGAAATTTGGCTTTTGCTACTATTCTTTTGAACACAGCTGTATATATCTAATCTTAGTATGTGTCTAATGTTTTTTGATTATTAACACCTTTATTATTTTATCATGTTTTTTTCCGAAAGTCTGATACCCACTTTAATGTTTAGTCATGGAATACATATCTTTAAATCTAAACGAAAATGTTATAAAACTTTAAGCTTTAATATAGACACGTATACTTCATTTTGATAAAATAATTGTGTGATAGTAAGAATTGTTACTGTGTCAGAATTAGATGGCCTACTAAACCTCGCATCCACGTCAAATAACTATTGGTTTCGTTTTCTTTGGTTTTACCTGATTAGACCAATCACCGGTTGGCACGGTTGCCTTGTAAAAACGGGAACTAGTTTTGTTGAAAATAGGCAGGAGCTCGTTTGCCTCATCTGAGAGTGCCTGAAATGGAAATCAAATATTTGTATTGAAGATTGTTTAACACCGTGACAAACATATTCTGCAACAAAGACCACTATTCATATTTTTCTCCTTACAATAGATAGATTAAAGCGGATGATAGAAAATAGACCATTTGCGCAATGTATAAACAAATAATAAATGTTGTCAAGGTACATCTATTTTTCTAAACATGAAGTTTATATTCTTTCGTATTCCTCATTACGCGTGGAACGATCATCCGTCGCCATCGCTCTTAAATCAATGATGTGTTCATTCAAATTTAAAAACAGCATAAATAATTTAGAAAAATTTGATATTAAAAAAATAATCGCTATTGATATTGATATGGTAATTTATATACACTGATAGGCAAAATAATGTGCCCACCTCATCAGTTTTTGAATTTATCTCATTTATTTGGTTTAAATTAAAGTAAACACACTATAATCTTTTTTGATGTCTTTTTTTCAAATTCTTTTCAAGTGTCACTTATGGAATAATAATAAAAAAAAGTTCGACTTGAAGAAAAATATCAATTCGTGTTGAAAAAATAACAGTGACAAAAAAACGTGCCCAACATTTTGGTTCCCGGGAAGACAAATTTAAGTAAAAGAAAAGCATTTTAACAATTTATGTGTCCTCCTTCGGCCTTCAGGACCAGCTGCAAGCGTTTCGGCATGCTCTTCACCAGCTTCCTTAAGTGCTGTTGATCAAGCTCTTCCCAGGCGCGTTTCAGGGCTTCAAAATAGTTGAATTTATTGGTAACACCAGTTTTGTCAACCCTGGCATCTAAAATCGCCCACAAATTCTCGATGGGGTTGAGATTCGATCTTTGTGGAGGCCAGAAATACTTGGTTTCTTTAACATCATGCTTCGGGTCGTTGTCCTGCTGAAATACAAACTTCTCTTCAAAACCCGTCTGGATCGGCGAAACCTCCAGATTTTCTCGGGGGGTGTTGGTGGGGGAATTCGCCGTTTTTTTCCCGGGGTTTTTCCGGGGGCCCCCCCCCCCCCCCCCGAAAAAACCCCCCCCCTCTCTATTTTTTTTTTCTCTGTTGGGGGGTGGGGGGGGGGGGCCGGGTGTTCGTGCATCACGAAAAGGTTATCTACGTGCCACCTATGTTTCAACTCGCATCGACCGACAGCACCGATCATTGCCGTTTAATCGATTATGGCGTCCCGTGGAAAAGAGATTTGTCGGTCTCACTCTATCCAGGCAACCTAGCAAAATGGAGGAACCCTCTATAAAAGGCGAGCCGTCATCATTAAACGATCATCAGTTTCTCAACGTCACCATCATCCAATACACTGAACAGTGAAAGTCAAAACAAAGGACGAAAGTAAATATGTGAATAGAATAAATTTAGTCCCATTAGAGTAGTAGTTTTCTGAAATAAAAGTAGTGTTATAGTTGAAGTAGTGTGCAATAAAGGTGTTCTAAATTCACTTCTGCGTGCCAACGTGTTTAATTGCGCTCGAAATTAGTAAAGGGAAGGCGTAAAAAGAACTTGATTGTGACAGTGTCCCCGTTGTGCTAGTGCTCAAAAACTTTTGAGCACAGAATCACTGTTCTCCAAGAGATATCGAACATTTGGTCCTTCGAGCCGGATCGGTCGTCGAAACTCCGTCCGTTCTGGAACCTTTCCGTAGTGATACGAACCACCATTTCGCCATCGCAAAAACGATCGATCAAGGCGGATCCGCCATATCAACCAGCTGACAAAAGTTTATATTGTGCGATTCCGCCATCGTTCCTGCTACTTTGAGACAATTACAAGGCACGAATTGCCTTTAGCAAGGTAATTAGCGTTCCTTCTTTTATTATTTTCCGTTTGAGCTACGCGGTCTTTCGCTTTTCAGACCCGGCTCACCATCCACGTACTCTGCTGTTCTCAATTTTCTGGATTTCACCAACGCTACTGCTGAGATACTAATCGGTACAATGTCGACCGACCGCCGAATCAAGACTCTTAAACTGCGACAAAAGAGCTTAATTACGTCACTCACCCTCATTAAAACGTTCGTGGATGGATTCGACGAAGAGACGCAGGGCCACGAGGTGCCTGTCCGCCTAGAGAACATGATCAAATTGTGGTCGGACTACAGCACAGTCCAAGTCGAGCTGGAAACCCTAGACGGAGCTGAATTCGACGTTCATCTTAAAGAGCGAACTAAACTGGAGTCCATGTACTATTACGTCAAGGGCTCCTTACTAGCTTACAATAAAACTCCGATCACACCAACTCACCCATGTGCACATCAATTAGAAGCGCAATTCCCTTCGTCGGCATCACAGGTGCGTTTGCCGGACGTTAAACTCCCAATCTTCGATGGAAAGCTGGAACACTGGCTCAACTTTCATGATTTATTTGTGTCGTTGGTTCACTCGTCTGTCAGTCTTTCCAACATACAAAAAATTTATTACTTGCGATCGTCGTTGTCGAATGCAGCCTTGCAGCTCATCCAAACAATCCCTATATGCGCCAATAACTACTCTGTGGCATGGAACCTTCTACTGGAACACTTCCAGAATCCTGTTCGTCTGAAGCAAACGTATGTTGATGCCCTCTTCGACTTCGTTTCAATCAAAAGAGAATCACCAAATGAACTTCACAGTTTAGTTGAGAAATTCGAGGCAAATGTCAAGGTATTACAGCAGTTGGGTGAACGTACGGAGTACTGGGATATCTTGCTTATCCGGATGCTCAGTACTCGTCTCGATCCAACAACAAGGCGTGATTGGGAGGAGTTCTCATCGACCAAGCAAGCAATCACCTTTAAGGAGCTGATGTCATTTATCCAGCGGAGAGTGACGGTACTGCAATGTATCCAAACGAAGTCCAACGAAGTTCAACCGTCGGTTGTTCAGAAGAAGCCAGTTCAAAGATCCGTTTCGAGCCATGGAGCTAATTCGGTAAATCTTCGCAAGTGTGTTGTCTGCTTTGAGCATCACCCGTTGTATTTATGTGGAAAGTTTTCGCAATTATCAATGGAAGAAAAAGAAAAAGAGGTACGTCGTCACCAACTTTGCCGTAACTGTTTGCGAAAGGGACACCATTCTAGGGATTGTTTATCATCTACCAACTGCCGAAAGTGTCAAGGACGTCATCACACTCAACTCTGCTTGAAGAATTCTTCTTCGTCTTCAAATTCGAAGCCTGTTATTTCCCAGCAACAGCAACCGGCAACTCCTATTCCATTATTCGAACCTCCGACCACATCTGCATCGGCTACGGTCGTCGAGTCGATCAGTTGCGCTTCCGGTGGTCCAAAAACAGAAAAGAGTTTTGCTTGCTACCGCTGTCATCATCTTGGTCGACGACAACGGAGTCGAACACCTAGCTCGTGGACTTTTGGACTCTGGCTGCGAATGCTGCTTCATCTCTGAACGCTTTTCGCAACGCATTAAAGCCCAACGGAAAAGGATTTACCTACCGATCACTGGAATTGGTCAGGCATCAACAAAGGCTAAACTAAAATTCTCTTCCACAATACGTTCTCGAGTTGGCGAGTACTCCACCAACGTCGAATTCTTAGTTTTGCCCAAAGTTACGATTGATTTACCAGCTACATCGTCGATACTTCAACTTGGAACATACCACTCAGCATTCAGCTAGCAGACCCATCGTTCGACAGTATTAATCCCATCGACATTATTATTGGGGCCGAAATCTTTTTCGACGTGTTTAAGGTTCCGGGAAGAATCCCGCTTGGCGACAATCTCCCAGAACTGGTCAACTCCGTCTTTGGTTGGGTAGTAGTAGGGAAATCAACAACAAATCCATCTACCGCTCTCGTCGTCGCTAATGTAGCTACCGTCGCAGATATCCATCATCTAGTGGAAAGGTTCTGGAAAATCGAGGAAGACAGCACATCGACAGCGTACTCCGTCGAAGAAGCTGCCTGCGAAGAGCATTTTCGACGCACGGTCAGGCGGAACTCTGAAGGAAGGTACATCGTCAGATTGCCTTTGAAGGATGAAATCATCAAGCAACTTGGCGACAACCGTCGCACTGCTGTTCGCAGATTTCGAATGCTGGAAGGTCGTCTTGATCGTAGTGCGGACCTTGCCCAACAATATCGTGATTTCATGGATGAGTATCTCGCATTGGGTCATATGAAGCAAGTGTTTGACTATCAATCACCTCCAACTCCGTGTTATCACATGCCTCACCACGCTGTGGTTCGAGAAGAGAGCACTACCACGAAGCTGCGAGTAGTTTTTGATGCATCTTGCAAGACCTTGCAAGGACTTTCTCTCAACGACGCACTCATGGTAGGTCCAACTGTCCAACAAGATATCCGTTCGATCATCATGCGTTCCAGAATTCGTCGAGTCATGATTATCGCCGATGCCAAGCAGATGTATCGGCAAATTCTCGTAGACGAGAGTGATACTCCGCTTCAGCGAATCGTTTGGAGGCCATCACCGGAATTGCCACTGAGTACTTACGAGCTCCTAACAGTTACCTATGGCACCGCGAGTGCACCTTTCCTCGCCACTCGAGTTCTTTCGCAACTGGCAGATGACGAGCAAGAAAATTTTCCTGAGGCAGCTGAGATTTTACGCAAGGACTTTTACGTAGATGACCTTTTCTCGGGAGCAAATAACGTCAAAGATGCAACTCGGATCCGTCAAATGTTAGAAGCACTCCTAATCAAGGGCGGATTTGAACTTCGAAAGTGGGTATCCAGCGAAGAAGCTGTTTTGGATGGACTCGCACCAGAAAATCGAGCGCTCAAAGCGTCCATTGACCTGGATCGTGATCAATCCATCAAATCGTTGGGGCTTCATTGGGAACCCGCACCGGACCTGCTAAAATACTGCATTGAGACACAGGCAAATATGTCCGATCATCTACTTACCAAACGAATCGCATTGTCTCAAATTGCTCGCCTCTTTGACCCACTTGGTCTATTGGGACCGGTCATAATCTCCGCTAAACTCTTTATGCAAGAACTCTGGATGCTAAAGGACGATGACGGTAAGATTTGGAGCTGGGACCAAGAACTTCCAACATCAATGAGGGAACGTTGGCATAATTACCGCTTTCAGCTATCTCTTCTCAACGACCTTCGTATTGAGCGCTACGTCCTCTCTTCGAATCCGTCAAGCGTTCAGTATCACTTCTTCTCGGATGCTTCTCAGCACGCATACGGTGCGTGCTGCTACACGAGATCGGCAAGCGCTTCTGGAACAGTTAAAGTAGCCCTTTTGACAGCAAAATCCAAAGTAGCGCCCTTAAAACAGCAGAGTATTCCTCGTCTGGAACTGTGTGGAGCACTTCTCGCCGCCGAACTTTATCAAAAGGTGATCGCATCTCTCGAACTTCCCGGTGAAACTTTCTTCTGGGTTGACTCTACTACGGTCATCTGCTGGCTTAAAGCTACACCGTCAACGTGGACCACCTTCGTAGCTAATCGTGTCTCCAAAATCCAGTTAGCTACGCAAAACTGTTCCTGGTATCACGTCTCCGGACAAGAAAATCCTGCAGACTGTCTATCCCGAGGAATTCTGGCAGAAAACCTTATCAAGAACCAACTCTGGTGGCAAGGACCGACGTGGCTTCAGCTAGACCAACCCTCCTGGCCAATAGACCAATCTCACAACGAATCAAACAGCGAGATACTTCAGGAAGCAGGCAAGCGATCAACACTCGTCTGTCCAGCATCAACAGAACCATCGTTCATCGACTTGTACGTGGCCAAATTCTCCGACTACGACCAAATGCTTCGTGTAACTGCATATTGTCGTCGGTTCATCCAGTTTTGTCGTAGAACTTCAATTTCCAACCTCACAACAAGCTATGTCACGACGGACGAAAAGAACGCTGCAGAAGCAATCATCATTCGGCTAATTCAACAACAATCCTTCGCAGAAGAGTGGAAGCATCTCAAAGATTCAATGCCCGTGTCGTCGAAATCCCGCCTACGTTGGTTCCATCCGTTCTTATCCGCTGATCAACTAATTCGGATTGGAGGTCGTCTAAATCAAGCGCAGCAGCCGTATGACAGCAAGCACCAGATTGTTCTGCCTTCGTGTCACGCTCTCTCGTCGCTTTTAGTACGTTCGTATCACGAAAAACACCTGCATGCGGCACCACAGCTTCTTATCACCATTCTACGTCTGCGATATTGGATCATAGGGGCCAGAAAACTTGCCAGATCCATCGTACATAACTGCATCGCTTGTGTCAAGGCTCGCCCCAAATTACTGGAACAATTCATGGCTGAGTTACCAGCGTCACGAGTCACCGCGACACGACCGTTTTCAGTAACCGGTGTCGATTACTGGGGGCCGATCTTGCTACAGCCAATACATCGTCGAGCAGCACCACGAAAGGCCTACGTATCAGTTTTTGTATGTTTCTCCACCCGCGCTGTGCACCTTGAACTCGTCGTCGATCTGAGCACAGTCAAGTTTCTTCAAGCACTAAGACGTTTTGTCTCTCGTCGTGGATTATGCAGCGATATCTACAGCGACAACGGTCGCAATTTCATCGGAGCTGCAAACGAACTGCGGAAACTAGTCCGCAGCAACGAATATCAGCAATCAGTGAGTCGAGAATGTACCGAGAAGGGGATTCGTTGGCACTTCAATCCGCCTAAAGCATCGCATTTCGGTGGCCTGTGGGAAGCTGCCATTCGTTCGGCTCAAAAACACTTCATTCGTGTACTCGGCACACACTCCCTAGCTCAGGACGATATGGAAACACTATTGGTTCAAATTGAATGCTGCCTTAATTCACGACCCCTCGTTCCCCTCAGCGACGATTCGTCTGATTTCGAACCACTTACGCCTGGCCATTTCCTCGTTGGTTCCGCCTTGAAAACTGTTCCGGACACTGACATAACTGGAATTTCGTTCAACCGCTTACGACAGTGGCAGCAAACACAAAGGTTGTTCCAAATCATCTGGAAACGATGGCATTCCGAGTATTTGTCGACACTGCAGGCTCGGTCAAAATGGTACAATCATCCAATTAACATCCAGCGAAATCAACTAGTGCTTCTAAAGGACGAAAACGCACCTCCAATGACATGGCAGACCGCTAGGATTGTCGATTTACACCCAGGACTTGATGGTGTTATCAGGGTGGTCACTGTACAAACATCAACTGGCCGGTATACTCGTCCGGTGGCGAAAATTTGCCTGCTGCCAATACCGCCCACGCAAAACAACGTCAACGAGAGCAACGATTATGTACCAACAGCGAATAATGAAACCTCAACAACCACAAACAAAAATGGCACAAATTCCACACAGCTCTGTGATCCAAGTAAACTCTATCCTGCGCCGGCCGGATCCAGTTTGGATGATCTAAAACGAAATTAATACAAGGTCCTAATTTGTAAAGGACAAGGTAAGAACCTGTCCAATAATATTTATTAAGCTGTAACCCGCTACCGGGTCTTAATTTTTGCTTCTTTTCTCGTCGTCCGAATGTGCTGCTAACTTTCCTGATGGTTATAAACAACATCAACGTCATTGAGTGATATCGACGATTCAACACACGTCATCGGGTAATCATCAACATCATCGAGAGGGAGCATCAACTGACTGCGTAACAGATTGAGCGATCATCGATTCTACTGTCAGAAATATGATTTCTGAAGGGGCCAGCATGTTCGTGCATCACGAAAAGGTTATCTACGTGCCACCTATGTTTCAACTCGCATCGACCGACAGCACCGATCATTGCCGTTTCATCGATTATGGCGTCCCGTGGAAAAGAGATTTGTCGGTCTCACTCTATCCAGGCAACCTAGCAAAATGGAGGAACCCTCTATAAAAGGCGAGCCGTCATCATTAAACGATCATCAGTTTCTCAACGTCACCATCATCCAATACACCGAACAGTGAAATTCAAAACAAAGGACGAAAGTAAATATGTGAATAGAATAAATTTAGTTCCATTAGAATAGTAGTTTTCTGAAATAAAAGTAGTGTTATAGTTGAAGTAGTGTGCAATAAAGGTGTTCTAAATTCACTTCTGCGTGCCAAATTGTTTAATTGCGCTCGAAATTAGTAAAGGGAAGGCGTAAAAAGAACTTGATTGTGACAGTGTCCCCGTTGTGCTAGTGCTCAAAAACTTTTGAGCACAGAATCACTGTTCTCCAAGAGATATCGAAAAAAAAAAAAGGAATGGAAAATTGGGGTGGGGGGTTTGAAGGAGAGTTGATGAACCCTCCCGGAGAGGGGGGGGTAAAGAAAATTTTATTATAATCGATAAGCAGGGTGAGAAAGGATGTGGGGGGTGCATGTGGTGGACACCCCCTCGGGCCATAAGCACAATTCTCAAAGGATCTGGGACACAATGCCGAAGCATGTTTTGATAGAAGTTTGAACCCCTGCTTATTCAAGAAAAAACGAAAAACCTAGTATTATTCTTTCTTAGCGTCGATCTATTTTTATTTTTTTTACTTTTTTATAATTTATGATATATTTATTACAATTTATTGTAAGATACTTGGTAGACATTTTTATAATATTCATTATTTTGTTCATATCTCTTTTTTATTTTTTATTTTTTTTTTTTATTTTTTTTTTTTATATATATATATATATATATATATATATATATATATATATATATATATATATATATATATATATATATATATATATATATATATATATATATATATATATATATATATATATATATATATATATATATATATATATATATATATATATATATATATATATATATATATATATATATATATATATATATATATATATATATATATATATATATATATATATATATATATATATATATATATATATATATAAGTTATCAAATGATCCCTGAGCCATACCTAACGACAACCACTTAGCACCCGAACCTCAGTTACAAGTTCATCGACATTGTCAACTCAGCATACCATAAAACCATAGTCCAATCAGCCATGGTAACAATCGACCGCTTTATCAACAAAACACCACATCATCAAGTATCGTGCAACGACTTGATTATTGCAACATCAACACCACTGGTTGGAGAGCAACGACATCGTCGAACCATTGCCATCGTTCGACACGCATTCTACAGGATCAGCACTTTGCCTGGGCCGAAGTCCACCCATCTATCGGCCCATCGACGGCGAACCGGGATGTCAGCAGAAAACACCACAACCACGCGCCTCGTTAGGGAACTCAGCTTAGGTTTAATATTGGAAATAAAGTTCAGTCTTAATTTGTTAGTTAGTTCGATCGGTTTATCTTTTTAAAAACGTATCCGCGATCCATCATCCTTTAATTGGCGCAGTCGTACGGAGTCGATTTCACTCCCAAGTTCAAAAAAGTGATAGTGCAACGGAAGATCCCCCCGAAAAGGGATGAAGTGAACTATAAGTGGTGAAAAACCAAAGAAAAGAAAAAATTGTTAGTTGGTTATCCAAATGCAGTGATTTGGAAAAAATTACAACCTTTTATTCGAGTTTAACTTCTGATGATAATTGAAAACCTAACGAAGATTTTTGTGACAAAAGATTTTATGAAGCAAAGAAACACACACTAGCGAGTGATTAAAATCGAAAGCCAAATAATTAATTCGGAATTGTGAGACTTGAAGATTAAATGGAATCGAGAATTTCTGTAGTGCTTTGAAACCCGAACAAATTGAATAGATGTGTGTGATAGCAGATAGAAGAAACTGCAAGTCTAAAGACCCAACGAATAACAACCAAGAATAACGGTGTAAATTATCAAATTTCCGAGGCGAAACGGAACACAGCGACATCTGGAAAATCATCACCACCGTAGCGGGTCCACATCGAGTGCATTCTCCACGGCATCAGAGTAGAAATGCTGTTAATACTACTGTAAGTGATTTTAAAATTCTTTTCTATACTGTTCTATTGCGCTCGTGGAGCAACATAAATCATTACAAACATTTTTCTGTCATTCGTCAGTGTAGTGTAAATCTCACGCAATGCGTGAAACCAACATTCACAGCGGATTGCTATAGTTGAACCAGAAAATGTTCACAATTGCTATGTAAATAAGCAACTTTCTTAGTTAGTAAGCAAGCCAGCCATATGACAGAGTGCATATCTGATCATATGTTTGGTGCAGAAAAAAAATAAAATTCTTGACTGACCATCCACCGGCACAGTGCGAATTTCGTACCGAGTAGGAGACTGAGAGCGTAGCAGAGTGAATATCTGTTGAGCACGTAATCAGTACAGCAAGAATATCTGCATTTAGAATAAGAAAGTCTTTCGGAGAAACTAAGCCCCGCGTCTTTCTACGCGCGTATCTAATCACATAGCAGAGTGAATATCTGTTGCACGAGTGTGATTGGAGCATTGCAAGTGCAATTGCTCCCCGAAAGCAAACCGACTATACAGCAGAGAGAATATCTGTCGTGAGTGCAGTCGGAGCAGAGAGAATATCTGCATTTAGAATAAGAAAGCCTTTCGGAGAAACTAAGCCCCGCGTCTTTCTACGCGTGTATCTAATCACATAGCAGAGTGCATATCTGTTGTATGAGTGTGATTGGAGCAGTGCAAGTGCAATTGCTCCCCGAAAGCAAACCGACGGTACAGCAGAGAGAATATCTGCATTTAGATTAAGGACATTTTACTATTAATGTAAAGAAAAACATAATTCAAGTTATAAAATTATAAAAGTTATAAAACCATTAGAATTTTCGAAACCATCATCAAAACATTTTAATAACCTTATTTTTCTTTCTCTTTGAATCAAAAGACCTCCCTTTTTCAATTTTTATGGACAGGTATAGTCCTTACAACCTGAGAAACCGAGAAAATAATACAATGAATAATTCCCAAAACTCAAACCAGAACCCTATTCCACCACCACCTCCTCAACCAAACCCTCTTCCTCTACCCAACAGGAACATGAATCAAGAACAAGAACGAATAAACGAAACAGCCAGGTTATTAGACCAGGCGGATAAAATAATGAAATCGTTACAGACCCCGCAAGCAGTCCGGGAGCTGCAACCCTTTGATGGGAATCCGATAAAATTGCATAGTTTTCTACGATCCGTAGAAAATCTATTACCCTTCATCGAACCGCTTAAAAATACGCCGTTCGAAAAGATTTGGCTACAAGCTATTAGGGCGAAAATTATCAATGAGGCCGACCAAGTTCTCGAGACAAATGGAACCCCCTTAGAGTGGAATGCTATAAAGGAAAACCTTATAGCATACTACAACGATAAGCGCGACCCTGTCACGCTTACGAGGGAGCTGTTTCAAATACAGCAAACAACTTCCATTGAAAACTTTTTCGGGCAGGTACAAAACTTGCTATCGCTGCTAATAAACCACACAAACATTTCCACTAATGATGGAAATGTTAAGCAGGACAGAATATGCACGCACCAAGAAAATGCGTTGCAAGTATTCCTCGCTGGTTTAAAAGAACCAATCGGAGGAAATGTCCGAGCTAGACAGCCCAAAAATTTGAAAACAGCCTTCGACGCTGCTGTCGAAGAAAGGAATTTCCAGAGCCGAAATGGCTTAAACAGACCAAATTTACCGGCGCGTCCGCCCAAACCAATTACTTTTCAATTCCCTACAAATTCACCAAGACACATTCCACCAACATATTCTCTTCATAGACCAATGCCCTACTCCCAACCTCAGAGACCAAATTTTGTGCCGCGTTTTGTTCCTCATCATAATGATAATTTAGGTTCTCGACCACCTCCAAAAGCACTACCGGCACCAGAAGAGATGGATGTCGATAGATCCATTAGGTCCAAATTTGTAAACTATATGAACAGACCCCAGCAAAATCAAAGTAGTAATTCTCAAAGACAACCGTTTCCACAGAGAAATAGGTTTACTCCAGCCGTTCCACCCAGAACAGCTAGAGTTACAGAATTACGTAACATGGAACAGAATTCATACCCCACACACGACCAAGCACATTATGATGCTTCCTACTACGACTACCCGACAACAAGCTCTTACCATTACGATTATCATTCAACAGATTTCAATGACAACTACTACGAGGCGCAGTATCCCGAACAGCAAGATGAAAGTGATCAGGAGCCCTCTAATAATCAATATGAACCTGAAGACACCCAAAACCATGCTGAAAATTTAAATTTTCAACTGGAAACTCCGACTCAATATCCAAGGTAGAAAGTAAAAACTTCATTCCCTATATCAAAATTCCGACATGTCAAGGGTTTGAGCTTAAACTACTAGTGGATACCGGAGCGAATAAAAACTACCTTTGCCCACGGTTGGTGAAAAATTCACTTCCACTTACTACCCCCACAGCCGTGTCGAACATATCTGGAAAACATTTGATCGATAGATATGTAAATTTTAACCCATTCCCGGATCTAATAGATAAAACATTCGAATTTCATGTTTTTGATTTTCATCAATTCTTTCATGGTCTTATAGGTTACGAATTGCTACAAGAACTAGAAGCAAAAATTGATACAAACGACAATTCGTTGACCATTCTCGGAACAAAAATTTCGATGCATAGAAAATACCCTGAACCCTTCTCAAAAGAAATCTCGGGAGAATCTATATTCAACATAGAAATACCAGTGTCGGAAAAATTCGGTGATTTTCTTTTAGAAGAAGATTTTGAAGTCTCTCCAAATTTACATATTTGTGCAGGACTCTACCACGCCGAAAATCATAAAGCATTTGTTTCAGTAAAAAATGCTGCACCAACTTGCCAAACGCTTCTATTGAAATATCCGTTCGAAGTCGATCTCAACAATTTCGAATGTTCCCTGGCAGAAAATGAACTCAATTTCACTGAAGCTCAACCAGGCAGATATAAAAAGCTCATTGATCAATTGAGATTAAAACATTTGAACAGTGAAGAAAAAGAAAAAATACTTGCCTTGATTAATGAAAATCAAGAAGTATTTCACCTAGATGATGAACCTTTATCTGCTACTAATGCAGTTAAACACAAAATCGCAACAAGAGATGAAATACCAGTTTATCAAAAGAGTTACAGATACCCCCATTGTCACAAACAAGAAGTCTGTAAACAGATAGAGAAAATGTTAAAAGAAAATATAATCAGACCTTCCACCTCCCCATGGAACTCACCCATTTGGGTTGTTCCGAAGAAGATTGATGCCGCTGGTATTCAGAAATGGAGAATAGTTGTCGACTATAGAAAGCTAAACGCTAAAACTATAGACGATAGGTTCCCAATTCCAAATATTACAGATATCCTGGATAAACTAGGGAGAAGCAGATACTTTACTACCCTAGACTTAGCCTCAGGATTCCATCAGATTCTTATGGATGATACCGATATTCAGAAAACAGCGTTTTCTACAGAAAATGGACATTATGAATATCTGCGAATGCCCTTCGGGTTGAAAAACGCCCCAGCGACATTCCAAAGAACAATGAATGCTGTACTTATAGGTCTAGCCGGAGTTATCTGTCTAGTCTATATGGACGACATTATTGTCTTTAGTTACAGTCTTCAAGAACACTGTACAAATCTGCGAAAAGTATTTGCAGCCCTCAAGAAGGCTAATTTAAAAATACAACTCGACAAAAGCGAGTTTTTGAAAAAGGAAGTTTCCTTTCTCGGGCATATAGTAAACGAAGAAGGAGTAAAACCAAATCCAGAGAAAATAAAAGTTATCCAAAGTTGGCCCATTCCCAAAACAGAAAAAGATATTAAGTCTTTCTTAGGAACACTGGGCTATTACAGAAAATTTATAAAAGATTTCAGTCTAATTACGAAACCTCTGACACAATGTCTTCGGAAAGAGGAAAAAGTCGTACACACCCCTGACTTTCTTAAATCGTTTAACAAATGCAAACAAATATTATCAAGTAGTGCTATCCTTATTCACCCGGACTTTGAGAGCACTTTTATTTTGACTACAGACGCATCCAAATATGCTATTGGAGCTGTTCTGTCCCAAGGCCAAATTGGAAGAGATAAACCTGTCGCTTTTGCCTCAAGAACATTGAGCAAAACAGAAGAAAATTACTCCACTATTGAAAAGGAGCTATTAGCAATTTATTGGGCTACTAAATACTTTCGACCGTATTTATTTGGCAACAAATTTATTTTATACACAGATCACAAACCACTCACTTGTGCTGTGAATCTGAAAGATCCCTCCGGGAAAATTGGAAGATGGATGATCGCACTTTTGGATTATTCGTACGATATAAGATATCGTGCCGGAAAGCAAAATGTTGTTGCTGATGGCCTTTCTAGAATTCCCCACGAATTAAATATCAACGAAGAAGGGAATAATTCTTCATCAGATGCAGCTACTCAACATTCAGCAGACACTGATGACTCGGAATTCATTCCATGCACGGAAAAACCAGTAAATGCTTTTTCCAATCAAATAATTCTTAAAATTGACCCAAATGAAAGTGAACGCACTGGAGAACAGGTTTTTCCTAAGGTTCTAAGGCACACTTTCACAAAAATTGCTTTTGGTATACCAACAATTTTGAGAATTCTTAAAGAATTCATCGACCCCAAGAGAGTAAATTGCATTTACTGCCCCGAAAATATTATCAACACAATTCAGATTGTGTATAAAAATTATTTTTCACGCGTCAAAACATTCAAAATAGTTATTTCTCAAAAGTTCTTGATTGATTTAAGAACAGAAGAGGAACAAAATGAAGTTGTTGACATGACCCACTCAAGAGCCCATAGGGGTATTGAAGAAAACCTAATGGTTATTGAACAAAAATATTTCTTTCCAAAAATGAAGAAAGCAGTTCGTACATATGTCATTCTTTGTGAGATATGTAAAACTTCAAAATATGAAAGACATCCTTATAAAATGAGTCTGGCGAAAACTCCTATTCCAGAGAAACCACTAGACATAATTCATGTTGACATTTTTATATGTATGCCAAACTACTTCCTGTCTGCCGTAGACAAATTGTCGAAATTCGGTATTTTAATTCCAATCAAATCTCGATCTATTCCCGACGTGCGTTCTGGTTTAGTAAAGCTTTTCTCAACTTTTGGAAAACCTAAACTGATGGTTAGTGATAACGAACCAGCTCTAAGGTCTATTGAAGTACGTGGAATGTTGCAAGACCTACGAGTCGAGACATATTATACACCATCGAACAAAAGCGAAGTGAACGGGATCGTTGAACGCTTCCATTCAACAATTGCAGAGATGTTTCGATGTTGTAGATCAAAACACGAAGATCTGAGTAAAAAAGAGCTGTTTAGAATTTGCGTTGCTTTATACAACGATACTATTCACTCAACAACAAAATTAAGGCCCAAAGAAATTTTCTATGGGATAAAAGAGGGAGAAATTAGATCAATGGATATTGAAGAAATTTTAAGAACGAGGAATAAAATCTATGATGAAGCCATTATTTCCCTTTCAAAAACACAAAAGCAGGTTCTTCGATATCACAACAAAGACACGGAACCGGATCCACCCATGGAAACAGATGATTCCGTATACATCGCGCGCCAAGGCGTTAAGAGTAAGACGAGGGACAGATACAGGCGGTATCAAATCGCAAGGGATAGCAGTAAGACCTTCCAGGACCAGACCGGAAGGAAAATTCATAAAACCAAAATAAGACGTCAGCGAAAGTGACGTTCGAAACAAAGAAACAAAACTTGTACTTAAAACTTCTTCTCTTCCAGATTCACTATAAGAGTAATGGCAGACATCACCATTACGGACCTTACGCGACACGAAGGGTTGATAGCATTTAGCGAAAGAGAGGCAAAAATTATCACATCGCAACATTTCCATCTTCACATAGTGGACTTGGAAAAGTTCGGAAAGAGCTTCACGAATCTCGAATATACACTGCATCAGTTCGAGAGAAAAAACATGACAGAACCATATCATAAACTGTTAGACATTAGAATGAAAAGACTCACCGATAATTATAATCGGCTTAAACCATTACATAGACAAAAAAGAGGACTTTTAAACCCTCTCGGATCGTTGATTAAATCATTGACCGGAAACCTAGACGATAACGATTTGCAATTAATTCAACAGACTATTGCCGACTCTAATACAAAAGCCAACATGCTAATAGACGAAAATAATCGTCAAATCAAAATCAATGAACATTTTGAAATAAAAATTAACGAACTCATAAAGCATGTAAACGAGCATCAAATTGAAATACTTAGGAAAATCTCAAAAATAAATGATGACGATAACATTCAAAATGAAAGTTACTTAAGAGGAGTAGTACACGATTTAATATTCAATATAGAATTATTAAATAGTCAACTAAAGGACATTTTTGAAGTAGTCCAACTTTCAAGGCTTGGAATTTTATCCAAAGCAATATTAAATACTAAGGAAACACAATTTATGTTGGAAAAATTAGAAGAACAGAATATCTCAATAAGTAACTTTGATCAAATATATGAATTTTTAGGAATAGAGACCCACCATGAAAATTCAAAAATCATATTCATTGTAAAAATTCCGATATTCTTGCCAGGGGAATACAAATATGTTAAATTTGAAACCATTCCGAAGGAAAACAAAATTATATCAACATCTCTCAATATTGCCATTGTCAGTAAAGTACTAACGTTTGCAACAGAAAATCCATGTATAATTATTGAACAATACAGAGTTTGTAAAAGACAGGAGCTTATCAACATAACAGGCGATGGTTGTATACACAACGCACTTCATGAAGACAACGCATCCTGCCCTTATGCAAAACAACGAGACATCATGGACGTAAGACTAGTGAACAGCCATACACTAGTACTAAGGAATGCTATTCAACCAGTGATTTTGAGCTCTAATTGCAATATAAAATCTCGAATTATAACAGGAACACTACTCATTAAATACCCTAATTGCTCCATCGTCATAAACGGAGTCAAATACGAAGACGAACAAACAACGCAGGATCACGAGGTTATAGCCCTCCCAACAATAGGAATAGAATTCAAAGCAACAACAATCTTCAATAAACCAGATCTAGAACAGATCGATTCACTTCACGTCGAAAATCGGAGACACATCGAAAAATTACAAAAGGATCACATCATACTACAATACACAACAACAGGACTCCTCACTGCATTCACTATTACGATTATAGGACTGATAATCTGGAGCATGCGAAGGAACATCAACTCTCCGGAACAGGTAAAACTTCAGGATAATACCAAAGACATGCCATCTTCCCTCTCCACAGATCAAAGCCACGAAAACCTCGGTCTGCAGAGTGAAACCTCATCTTCATCCGCATATACAGAAACACGATTAGACAACAAAAAACACTCAATTTTCCGATTCTGACGTGCAATTTGGGTTCATCATTCATGAGTCACTTCATATCATTGAACATCGTTACGGAACCATGGATCCAAGCGAGACGTTTCGTCAACAACAAAACCCTTACGTCTTCTTCAAGATTCGAGACGAATCTTCCATAGGGAGAGAGCAGTTATCAAATGATCCCTGAGCCATACCTAACGACAACCACTTAGCACCCGAACCTCAGTTACAAGTTCATCGACATTGTCAACTCAGCATACCATAAAACCATAGTCCAATCAGCCATGGTAACAATCGACCGCTTTATCAACAAAACACCACATCATCAAGTATCGTGCAACGACTTGATTATTGCAACATCAACACCACTGGTTGGAGAGCAACGACATCGTCGAACCATTGCCATCGTTCGACACGCATTCTACAGGATCAGCACTTTGCCTGGGCCGAAGTCCACCCATCTATCGGCCCATCGACGGCGAACCGGGATGTCAGCAGAAAACACCACAACCACGCGCCTCGTTAGGGAACTCAGCTTAGGTTTAATATTGGAAATAAAGTTCAGTCTTAATTTGTTAGTTAGTTCGATCGGTTTATCTTTTTAAAAACGTATCCGCGATCCATCATCCTTTAATTTATATATATATATATATATATATATATATATATATATATATATATATATATATATATATATATATATATATATATATATATATATATATATATATATATATATATATATATATATATATATATATATATATATATATATATATATATATATATATATATATATATATATATATATATATATATATATATATATATATATATATATATATATATATATATATATATATATATATATATATATATATATATATATATATATATATATATATATATATATATATATATATATATATATATATATATATATATATATATATATATATATATATATTTTATACATTCCAAAAAAAGTCCTTTATATCTGCATACCGCGCGCGAGGCTCAAACTTTTGTAGACTACACAAAAAATAAAAACTACTTTAAATTAAAATAACTAATAAAAACTTAAATTCATCATCATCATCGAAGCGAAAAGTATAGTTTGTTTGTGCCCCATGACAAATATTAAACATTTAACAACAAACCCATACAAAAATATCCGTTGTTATAACATCGTCAAGATACAAAATTAGTTAACAGTCAAAAGTTAACAGATTAGCTGTTCAAAAGGCAGCTTTGATGTGTGAAATACATTGTCTCTTAAAATCTGTTAGTGTTGCTGCAAGTTTAATGTGTATAGGCATCTAATTGAAAACATTTATACCTTAAAAAAACAACGAATTTTGTGAAGCTCCGTACAAAAAATATGGTGTTCTAACATCATCCGCGTTTCAGTGTTATATCTATAAATATCACTTCCTCTTTCAATTTGATTACACAAATATCGAGGCAGCAAACCGTCAAGATCAAACGCATTATCTTATTTTGCAAACGCTGTAATCTCGATATTTGTGTTTGATTAGCAAAAAACAAAATGGAAGGGCAAAATTCAATGTGAGGAGAGATGATAGATTTGTACAATTGTATTTTACTAGCAATAGTTAAATCGTTTTTCAATCGGCAGAGAATACCGTACTTCTTGGCTATTTTCTTGATGACATCGTCAATGTGAGAGTCAAATTTTAATCTATCATCAATAATCACGCCAAGATATTTAATCTCACGAACGCGATCAATTGTCTCATCATCAATTTTAACAGAGACGTCTTCGATAACTCGATTCCGCGAAATTACCATGAATTTAGTTTTACTTATGTTCAATTTCAACTGTTTGTGCTTTAACCATCTTTTTAGAGAGCGTATTGTGTTTATATATGAACGGCCTCATCAAGGCTTTTGGGGGAGGAAAAAACCGGTTTTAGGAAAAAATTATTTACCAAAACCTTAAAACCGCGGCGTGTCTTTTTTATAAAATAAATAAAATGGGCCCCATAACTCCTGTGGTGGGGGAGGGGTTTCCAGGGCGGGAACAAAACCTTAAAGCGGTCCGTTGGGTTTGTGGGGGAAAATCGTTTGCGCCCCTGTGTGTGGAGATTTTTTAATGTCCCATGATTTTGTCAATAAATCAAATATTTTGGTTTTTTTTGTTTTTTTTTTTTTTTTTTTTTGTTGTGGAAAAAAAATTACTAAAACACAAAAATTTTTAAAAAAAAAATCTTTTTTTGTTTTTTTTTTCTGTTGGTTTTTGGGTTTTTTAAACTGTTTTTTTCTCTCTTTTTTTTGTTTTTTTGAAAAATTATATATTTTTTTTTTTTTTTTTTTGTTTTTTTTTTTTTTTTTTTTTTTTTTTTTAACTCTTTATTTGTTCCAAATTTATTCATATTTACATTTCATGTTAATCTAGGTGCTCCAGCTACTACCGTAACGTATCAACCTTAATTGTTAAAATATGTATCTAATTTTGTTTACATGGTTCATGCCTTAGCAGTTCAGTATTTTAAACAGGTTTTTATTCCTGCATGTCAGTATAACAATAATAATCTTAAAACTAAAAACAAACTAAAATTAATCTTAACTAAGCATAAAGGGAATTAATCATTGCAATAGAAGATTGCAACGATTTTTGTCTGAAATTATTAATTATTTTGTTGGACATTTGTTCTAAAGTCTCAACATTCGAAATTCTATGTACTTCGTTAGTACTGTACCAAGAAGGCAGCTTCAAAATCATCTTCAGAACTTTGTTCTGAATCCTTTGAAGTATTTTTTTCCTGGTAGCACAACAACTAGACCATATTGGAACAGCATAAAGCATGGCCGGTCTAAAAATTTGTTTAAATATTAGTAGTTTGTTCTTCAGACATAGTTTGGATTTTCTGTTTATAAGAGGATATAAACATTTTATATATTTATTACATTTGGCTTGAATGCCTTCAATGTGATTTTTAAAATTTAATTTTTGATCAAGTAATAGACCAAGGTATTTCACTTCGCTTGACCAGGAAATTGGAACACCGCTCATAGTAACGATGTGATTACTACTAGGTTTCAAAAAAGAAGCTCTAGGTTTATGTGGGAATATTATTAGTTGAGTTTTGGAAGCGTTGGGAGAAATCTTCCATTTCTGTAAATAAGAAGAGAAAATGTCCAAACTTTTCTGCAGTCTCCTGCAAATGACACGAAGACTTCTTCCTTTAGCGGAGATGCCTGTGTCATCAGCAAACAAGGATTTCTGACAACCCTGAGGCAAATCAGGGAGGTCGGAAGTAAAAATGTTATATAGTATCGGCCCAAGAATGCTACCCTGAGGAACTCCAGCTCTAACAGGTAGTCGATCAGATTTGGAATTCTGATAATTTACCTGCAGAGTTCTGTCAGTTAAATAATTTTGAATTAATTTTATAATATAGAGCGGAAAATTAAAGTTTTTCAATTTAGTAATCAAACCTTCATGCCAAACACTGTCGAATGCTTTTTCTATGTCTAGAAGAGCAACTCCAGTTGAGCAGCCTTCAGATTTGTTTGAACGAATTAAATTAGTAACTCTCAAAAGTTGATGAGTAGTTGAATGGCCATGGCGAAATCCAAATTGCTCATCTGCAAAAATTGAGTTTGTATTGATGTGAAGCATCATTCTATTCAAAATTAGCTTTTCAAAAAGTTTACTGATTGAAGGAAGTAAACTTATTGGTCTGTAGCTAGAAGCTTCAGCTGGATCTTTCTCGGGCTTCAAAATTGGAACAACTTTGGCATTTTTCCATTTGCCAGGAAAGTATGACAAATGAAAACATTTATTAAATAATTTTACCATGAAAGACAAGGTACTCACTGGGAGTTTTTTGATGAGTATATAGAAAATTCCATCATCACCTGGAGCCTTCATATTTTTTAACTTTTTAGTTATAGTTTTTACTTCATCCAAATCAGTACCCCAGGATTCATCAAAAATATTTTCCCTTGAGGAAATATTCAGATAATCAAGAGAAACCTGATTCTCAATAGGACTAGTAAGACCCAAACTGAAATTATGGGAACTCTCAAACTGCTCAGCAAGTTTTTGAGCTTTTTCCACATTTGTTAGCAATATTTTATCACCTTCTTTGAGCGCTGGAATAGGCTTTTGAGGTTTCTTTAAAATTTTGGAGAGTTTCCAAAAAGGTTTGGAAGTCGGCTCTAATTTTGACACATTATTTTCGAATTGTTTGTTCCTCAGGGCAGAGAAGCGTTTTTTAATTTGTTTTTGCAAATCTCGCCAGATAACTTTCATGGCGGGATCGCGTGTTCTTTGATATTGTCTTCTACGGATATTTTTCAGACGGATCAAAAGCTGAAGATCGTCGTCTATTATAATTGTATTGAACTTTACCTCGCATTTTGGAACTGAGACAGCTCTTGCTTCAACTATGGAAGTAGTCAGAGAGTCAAGAGCATTATCGATATCATTTTTAGTTTCCAAAGGAATATTAGGATCAAAGTTATATTCCATGAATGTTTGATATTGGTTCCAATCAGCTCTATGATAATTGAAAGTAGAACTGTTGGGATTAGAAATTATTTCTTGAGATATTTCAAAAGTTACTGGAAGGTGATCCGAACCGAAGTCAGCATGGGTAACCAATTGGCTACAAAGTTGACATGAATCAGTTAAGACCAAATCAATAGTTGAGGGATTTCTGGCAGAAGAAAAGCAAGATGGGCTGTTTGGGTATTGGATAGTGTAATAACCCGCAGAACAATTATCAAATAGTATATTACCATTGGAATTACTTTGAGCATTATTCCACGATCGGTGTTTTGCATTAAAATCACCAATAATGAAGAATTTTGACCTATTACGGGTAAGCTTCTGTAGGTCACCCTTAAGAAGATTCTTTTGCTGACCTACGCATTGGAATGGTAAATAGGCAGCTAATAGTGTAAGTTGACCAAATTTTGTTTCAACAGAAACCCCCAAAGTTTCAAAAACTTTGGTATCAAATGAAGAAAGAATTTGATGTTTGATACGCCTATGAACAATTATGGCAACGCCACCACCTGGACTTTCAAGACGATCATTGCGGTGTACGAAATAATTAGGATCCCTTTTTATTTTATCACCTGGTTTAAGAAAAGTTTCAGTTACAACGGCAATATGCACGTTATGAACTCGTAAAAAGTTAAACAGCTCGTCTTCATTATTTTTAAGAGATCGAGCATTCCAATTTAAAATATTCAGTGTCTTAATACCCATTGCTGAATTTCAGGGTCATGACAATATTGTTTGCAAATTTTATACCAGTTTGAATTGCATCAAACATGGAGTTTGTATTTAACATTCCATTAATCATATCGATTAATGATTTCTGTAAAAAATCCATTTTTGGAGCGGTTATGCTACCTAAGTCAAAATCTTCAACATTTCTGGTAGAATTTTGGTTTCTACCGGCTGTAACGGCAGCGTAGGAAGCTCCATTACCGAGCTGTACATTGCTACCAGCAGGTAAGAATTGAGCATTGAAAACTTGTGCTCTGTTTGTACTTACGGGTACATTTGTACTTCGCTGACCATTGTTAACAGCAGATAGCAGTGGAAAATTTGACGGTTGGGCATTGATCGTACCTTCCGGTACGAATGTTGGATTTCCTCCTCGATGACCGTTGTTAACAGCCGAGGAATAATTACCTGGTCGGGAACGTGAAGCGGTCCCTACCTGATGCTTAGCACGAGAATTCAAGATCGCTTTGCGAGTCTTGCATTCCCAAAAATTGGATTTGTGGTTTCCACCACAATTCACACATTTAAAATTTTTAGGATCCTTCACAGGACAGTTGTCCTTGGCGTGAGAGGAATCGCCACAATGCATGCATTTGGCATCCATGTGACAATTTTTCGTCCCGTGACCCCATCCCTGGCATTTACGGCACTGGGTGAGGTGTTGAGAATTTCCTCCAGTCTTCCTGAAGTGTTCCCACTTCACTCTGACATGGAGCATAAGGCTGGCTTTTTCCAATGCCTTGAGGTTATTCAGTTCATTTGATTTAAAATGAACTAAATAAAAATCGTTAGAAATCCCTTTGCGAGAATCGCCAGGTTGGGATTTCTTTTTCATCTTTATCACTTGAACTGGTGTAACTCCAAGCAATTTAATAATTTCTTGTCTGATCTCATCCAGGGATTCACCACTGGCTAGACCTTTTAAGACCACCTTGAACAGACGTTCAGTTTTGGTGTCATGTGTAAAGAATTTGATGCCTCTTTGAGCAAGATACTCCACGAGAAGTTTAAATCCGATCAAGGTTTCAGCCAATACACGGCATTCACCCCGACGACCAATTTGAAAGGAAAATTTCGAATCTTTTATGAAATTCGTGAGTTCCTTACGGAGCCCATGAAAATCAGATGTTGTTACCACAATAGGTGGAACCTTTTCTTTCCCTGCATTAATTCGGGAATGCTTCGAAGATTTTTGCCTGACTGATGGATCATTCTCATCATCAGTCAGAATATCGAATTGATTGCTCAAATCAATATTGTTAGAAGGGGAATCCAGAGATTGTCCCTTTCTTTTGCGTTTAGGCGCCATTTTCTCCAAAATGATTAGAATTTATACGTTTTCTCCTAATCAACTTCCAAGCAGATTCTACAAGAATCCGAAGGGTCAAAGAGGAATTTTCCAAATCGATATCCAAGTCGGATTACCTCGCGTAGGGTCCAGACAAGGATCGAAAAGGAATAAGGGTAAAAAATAAAAATTGTGCAGGTAATGTTAAGCAATGAAAAGTGCTGTTTGATTTTGTTATAGCTTTAGGTAGCAAAAATACTTCCTTCAGCAAAAGAAAATAGAACCGCACGGCATGAGAGCTCGATGCGGACTGGAATTATGACTGGTTTTATTTTGCTGTCAAGATGGGATAAAATGACTTAATTTTGGGTTGTTTACTATCTCGTACAGGGCGGTGGACGAGATGGGCGTTGGCGGGGAGAAACTAATTAACCAAAAAAAGTTATTTTTTTTTTCCTTTGTGGGGGGGTTGTGGTATAATTTTTAAAAGGGTAAATTGTACTCACAAAAGTGGGTCAACTTCACTTACAATTTGAGTTAAGTGATATTACCTAAATATGAGTAAATGCATATTACCCATATTTGGATGAAAAAATAAACATTGTCAGTTCGTAAGCTTCATTGGATCGAGTAGGTTGGTTCTCATTCCATCTTGCGATTCAACAGATTGAGGTCCATTACGAAAGTTGGAATTGCGTAGTAGAAGATGGAAGAACTGAAAAAAACATTTGGATCCGGATTCGTTCCGAAAATTGAGCGGTGAGAAGGTTGTGGCAGAGTTGTGACCTTGGAATTGTACAGAGAATACACTACGATGAGAGGGAGTGGGAGGAATCACAACATCTGAAAAAGTAATGCCGTTCTTGTTTTTTAACCTGATGGGTTCAACCATTCGATCAATAATTGTTTTGATCAACTGTTAGTCATTTCTTTTTAATCACTTCTCAGCAATATTTGTATTACTTGTTATGGAACAAACAATCAGCAGTTAGTCCAATGGCTATAGTAGTAGTATAATTGAAGCACAGAGAAATCCATATCCATATCCATATTTGCGTCTAATTTCAATATAAGGTTTTAGATTTACCTATATTTGCGTGAAATTTACTTTAAATTGGTTACCCATAAATAAGTAAACATTACCTATATTGTTAGTTAACCATGTGTACTCAAATATGGGTAAAGCGACTTTACCCATAAAATGAGTATGTGCACTTTTTCGCGATTATGGGTAAAGTTTACTCATATTTAAGTAAACTGATCTTAGCGTGTAAGTTAAAATTAGGTATAAGATGAAAACTCAATTTTGGGTTATTACATTTCAAATAGCAATGGGTAAAATTTATCTAATGAATTTTCAAAATATATGGGGCAAATTTTTACATAAAAAAAAAAACCTTATTGTTCTTTTTTTCGAACAGAATATTAAAACACACGGACAAATAGTTAAATCGATTATTTTTTTTTGTCAATATTGGGGCAATAAAACAATAAAACACCTCATAAATACGTTGGCAATCCATAAGTAATAGCGTTGCTAACAATGCTACCATTTCGTGGTTTTGAAAGGTTATCCGATAACCTAATGCTTTGTTCATACTACAGCGTTGTAACATAATACAAGGCTATCTTGATGACATCTTCCTTGTAGATACTTTTCAAAACACCCTTGTATTATGTTACAAGCCTGTAGTCTGAACAAGGCATAAGACAATTGCGACGAACAAATAATGCGTTCGTAGTCGACCAGACTAACAAATAAATGACAATCGTCAACACCACCGACGGGTGCTACGTTCAATGCGCGAAGAGAACGGGATGGTTGAGTAGCTTCAACTTAAAATTGAGTTGTTTTGGTCTTCAAATTAAAATATGAACAAATTAGGTTTGGAAATACCAGTTTACAATAGTTTATGGTCCTGATTAAATTTTCAAACATTGTTGATAATATACATAGATCTATAAGCATAGAACCAACAATATAACGAATGACGATGTTGTAATTCACGACACGACGGCAGGTTCCAATTTTAAAATAGAAATAAAATATCGAACATAAAAAAAACTTAAATTTGAGTATATCTATCATTACTGACAAGGTGGGTGAATTATACCTACTTCAATTTTTTAATTCACCCAACTGGTAACCTCACTTGACAGAACTCAACGTTGAGTTTATTTTTACTTAATTTTGGGTACTTTTTTCTTAGCGTGTAGACATACACGTTAGTTTGCAAAAACCCATTAATTGGTGAAAAAACACCTATTTTCGCTAGAAGTGCCTCTCCCCATTTAATCGGTAAACCCAATTTACCCATTAATGGGTATAAGTTTTTTTTGCTAAAAGATTTTTTTTTTTTCTCTTTTGAAAAAAAAAAAAAAACCCTATTTTGAAGTATTTTGGTATTTTTTTTTTTTTTTTATTTTAAGGAAAAAAAAAAAAAAAAAAAAAAAAAAAAAAAAAATTTTTTTTTTTTTTTTATGCCTTTTCTGGTGAAGTTATGGATTCGACTTCTTTACAAGCTCCTCCATGTTCCTTGCACAGAAAACGATTGTAAACGTTTGGTTAAAGTTAAAGTTTTACAATCGACGATCTGGAAGCATAATTTTGAAGCATTAGATTACTTATATACAAAAAATATAAATTTTCTTACTTGCGTTGTTCCGAGAGTGTATAGGGAAACTGCCCCTATATTAATCTCATTGTCCCTATATTCATCCTACGATGAATCAAACAATTGGGCAGTTGAAGGATCGGTTTCGTTTTCTAATAATGTTTGCTTACATTGTATAACTACAACTAAGATTACTAACTAATTCTGTCACGTGTATATCGTTTTATTTCAAGTAGGATGAATTGCAAAGTGATGAGATTAATATAGGTACATCTTCCCTATTAATTTTTTTTTTTTTTTTAAATAAAAAACTGAAACAAGCTGCGCTTTCCATCAACGATGTACCAGATACGCTTAGGTTTTGATCTGTTATTTCACTCATTAATGTGTAAAAATAGACCCATTTTCTTATTGATTGAGTTTTCCCCTAATGGGTATTTTTTACCCATTTCATGATTGAGAAATTCCCCCATTTTATGACAGATAGGCGGGTATTTTTTTACCCATCAATGGGTTTTCGCAAACAACCGTGTAGATGAAACACAACACAACTCACACGCTAAGATCAGTTTACTTAAATATGAGTAAACTTTACCCATAATCGCGAAAAAGTGCACATACTCATTTTATGGGTAAAGTCGCTTTACCCATATTTGAGTACACATGGTTAACTAAAACAATATAGGTAATGTTTACTTATTTATGGGTAACCAATTTAAAGTAAATTTCACGCAAATATAGGTAAATCTAAAACCTTATATTGAAATTAGACGCAAATATGGATATGGATATGGATTTCTCTGTGCTTCAATTATACTACTACTATAGCCATTGGACTAACTGCTGATTGTTTGTTCCATAACAAGTAATACAAATATTGCTGAGAAGTGATTAAAAAGAAATGACTAACAGTTGATCAAAACAATTATTGATCGAATGGTTGAACCATCAGGTTAAAAAACAAGACCGGCATTACTTTTTCAGATGTTGTGATTCCTCCCACTCCCTCTCATCGTAGTGTATTCTCTGTACAATTCCAAGGTCACAACTCTGCCACAACCTTCTCACCGCTCAATTTTCGGAACGAATCCGGATCCAAATGTTTTTTTCAGTTCTTCCATCTTCTACTACGCAATTCCAACTTTCGTAATGGACCTCAATCTGTTGAATCGCAAGATGGAATGAGAACCAACCTACTCGATCCAATGAAGCTTACGAACTGCCAATGTTTATTTTTTCATCCAAATATGGGTAATATGCATTTACTCATATTTAGGTAATATCACTTAACTCAAATTGTAAGTGAAGTTGACCCACTTTTGTGAGTACAATTTACCCATATTATGAGTATTGCATCAGTTACCCATATATGGATGAAACAATTACCTTTTTATGGGTAATTGAGTCTTAGCGTGTAATGCACAAAACATGCGAGATGGGTGAAAAAAACTTAATTTTGGGTTCTTTTTTCTTGGGGTTTACTTTTTTTTTGGTTTTTTAAATTAAATGGATTTTTTTGTCTTGCTTCTCCTGTAACCTGTTTTTTTTTTTTTTTTGGGTGTGTTTTTTTTAAAGAGTATATTTTGTGTGTTTGGTGTGTTTTTTTTTGTTTTTTTTTTTTATTGTGTTTTTTTTTTTTTATAAAAAATTTTCTGTGGGGTGTAAAATTATATCTTTTTTGAATCACATCATCTCGTGGGTTTGGTGGAGAAGCGGTGGGGGTGGGGAGAGAAGAGGTGGGGGCCATCTTTCTTGTTTCCAAAAACTTGTAGCAAAACGTGTATGATTTGCAAGTAGCGATTATAGAAGTTCAATTGTGAACTTGCTTTAATTATGTACAATTGTTTGCCAGATACAGATCATTAAAATCATAATATATTCAACTTGGTTTGCGATTATGCTGTGAATCAAAATGGTGACAACCGGTGAGACGATACACGTTAAGCTTCCTTTACCCATTAATGGGTACGATTTATTATTATTATTCCTCCTGCGGAAGTTTTTACCCATGTAACCGTAAAACGGCGTCTACCCATTTAAATGGGTAGACGCCGTTTTACGGTAAAATGGGTAAAAATTTCCACAGGAGGAATAACAATAATAAGAAATCGTACCCATTAATGGGTAAAGGAAGCTTACCGTGTAGACGCTAATATCGAATTCGTTTTTGAACCTGGGTTGGAACCAGTTCCAACCTGCGATACCCGAACTTATTTTCAGTGCAAACCTCAATCCGATACGAATTACAAATAAAACCATACACACTGACGTTTAACACACAACAAGCCGACCCAATTTTGATACCTGATCTAGTTTGGAACTGGATCAAAAGCGAATTCGCTATAAAATTCACTGCACACTGAAACCGGTCAGTACCCATTAATGGGTAAAATATCACCCATTTCGAACTTAAGTGGGTTAACTCCTTTAATGGGTAAAAGGATTTTACCCATTAATGGGTAAAGAGCCTGTACGTCAGGCTATCGGGTATTTTTTACCCATTTTTCAAAATGATTGTTGTTTGGGAAATGGGTATGAAATACCCATTTTTCGAAATGTTTGTTATTTGCGAAAATGGGTATGAAATACCCATTTTTCGTGATTTGTTTTTAATTGTGATATTGAATAATGAGCATTACAATAAACATAATAGATCACAATAACTGAATGTGTATTTGTATTTGGACAACCGTTTAGACTCAGACCTTTTACCTATCAGGTATGTTAAGTTTCGTTCGGGAGTTTTCACACCGTATCACATCGTTATCCTCCAGAGAGGATATCCGTGGAATATATCTGAAAGGATTTAAATGATTTTGACGTCAACTTGATGAAAGCTTGGATTTTACGCCCCGGAAGAGACACATACTCGGAAGAACGATTCTACTGATGAAATTGAAGCATTTTATATTATAATATTAAATTATTAACGTACCTCTTAGTTTTTGGAAGTTTTCGCTATCCAGTTTAACCTTCAGTTCTTCCATATTCTTCGCGTTTTCGTGGAATGCATTCCGCGAAGTTTTTATATTTTTCGATACACGCACTTTCAAATAAACAAAGCGAGCTAGGAAAATGCTAAGATATTTTTTACCCATTAATGGGTAGAAAAATACCCATCTTTGGATCTCTCATTAAAAATAAAAAATGGGTCTTAAGTATGCATTATTTTGATTTTTAAAGTACCCATTTTTTGACAGTTTCATATACTATCGAAAAATGGGTACATATTTACCCATTAATGGGTACTGGCCGGTTACAGTATGTGTATCAAGGATGCCAGATAATTTTTATCGAATTCGTTTTTGAACCTTGGTTGGAACTAGTTCCAACCTGCACGCTAAGATGAGAAAACCTAAAATTAGGTTTTTATATTACCTAAAATTAGGTAATGTTCACAATACCCAATATATCGGTAAAATTAAACGATAATAAACAGTAATTTTTACTGTCATATGGGTAATGTTCATTTTCAAATATTGGACTTTAATATTTACCTAATATTGAATAAATATTTCGTCGCTGCAGCAACGCGGTAGCCACATTGTTATAGCGGAAAGGTAATTATTTTTCTTATTAATCGTTCAAGAAATAGTGTATTCATTTCCCAATATATGAAGCAAAAACTTTTGCATTATTTTATTTGATTCTAGCTCAGATGGATGCTTATGGACCAACGTGAATCCTGAGGTGCAATTCGGTGTCACGCCGAGGTGAAAAAATAAACGTGTCAAAATGTTGGATTGATGCAGAAAATCATTTCTGTAATAATTTATTAATACTTATATTTTAATACCGAAAACATATTTCTGTAATACATATGAACATTTGTTTCTTGTTAAGTGCAACATTCTTTATATTAGATCGAATGGATAAATTTATAAATTGCATGCCTTCTCTTTAAGCATTCCATAAAATAAAACTACAAAGAAATTACCCAATTTTCAGTAAAATGTAACGATAAAAAATCGGTAATTTTTAACGTTTATTTTCGTTCAATACTATTACTTAATATTAGGTAATCTGTGTTTACGCATAATTTGGGTATGTGCACTTTTGAGCAATTATCGGTACTTTTTAACGATCTTTAGGTATTCTCATCTTAGCGTGTGCGATACCCGAACTTATTGTCAGTGCAAACCTCAATCTGATATGATTTACAGAAAAATACATAGACACCGATTTTTGACACACAGCAAGCCAACCCAATTCTGATACCTGATCCAGTTTGGAACTGGATCAAAAACGAATTCGCTATATGTTTCGTCTTCCAAACACTGAAACCGGCCAGTACCCATTAATGGGTAAAATATCACCCATTTCGAACTTAAGTGGGTTAACTCCTTTAATGGGTAAAACGATTTTACTCATTAATGGGTAAAGAGCCTGTACGTCAGGCTATCGGGTATTTTTTACCCATTTTTCAAAATGTTTGTTGTTTGGGAAATGGGTATGAAATACCCATTTTTCGAAATGTTTGTTATTTGCGAAATGGGTATGAAATACCCATTTTTCGTGATTTGTTTTGAATTGTGATATTGAATAATGAGCATTAGAATAAACATAATAGATCGCAATAACTGAATGTGTATTTGTATTTTGACAACCCTTTAGCCTCAGACCTTTTACCTATCAGGTATGTTAAGTTTCGTTCGGGAGTTTTCACACCGGCAAATATTCCGGCGACGTTCAAGTGGTCCATTGAAGCGGTCATCACATCGTTATCCTCCAGAGAGGATATCCGTGGAATATATCTGAAAGGATTTAAATGATTTTGACGTCAACTTGATGAAAGCTTGGATTTTACGCCCCGGAAGAGACACATACTCGGAAGTACGATTCTACTGATGAAATTGAAGCATTTTATATTATAATATTAAATTATTAACGTACCTCTTAGTTTTTGGAAGTTTTCGCTATCCAGTTTAACCTTCAGTTCTTCCATATTCTTCGCGTTTTCGTAGAATGGATTCTGCGAAGTTTTTCTATTTTTCGAACCACGCACTTTCAAATAAACAAAGCGAGCCAAGAAAATGCTAAGATATTTTTTACCCATTAATGGGTAGAAAAATACCCATCTTTTGATCTCTCATTAAAAATAAAAAATGGGTCTTTAGTATGCATTATTTTGATTTTTAAAGTACCCATTTTTTGACAGTTTCATATACTATCGAAAAATGGGTACATATTTACCCATTAATGGGTACTGGCCAGTTACAGTGAAGCGTACACGGTAATTAAGCTTGTATACACTGTTTGTCCAATAGCCAAATATTTGTCATAGGCAGATAGGCATCTGACAAACATCTATGATATCTGTCAGCTGTCTAGCTGCCTATGCCAAATATTTGGCTATTGGACAAACAGTGTAATACAAGCTTTAGACAGTAATGGCTTGCCCACAAAGGGTACACACAGAAAAAAAAATTAAACTAAAAAGTTCTCGCTAAATCGATATTCGCCTGGTTGACTCAAAACTTCGTTATAACGACCATTATTATAATCGCTTAATATAATCTCGTAGTACAAGGGGTGTAGTATAGTTTTCAAATATATGTGCGTAATTTAATGTAGATATATTCAAAACCAAGATAAAATGTTTTTCCGAGCTGGGTTTGTTTTTATTTTGCTACTTAGCTGTTGCTGTTGGTAGATACAATCGAAGCGGAATTCTCGAGTACTTTTTCAAACAGACGTATCTCATTTTGTAAACAAAGAGGGGAAGTAAGACTCAAACGTTAAATTCTTGAAACCCTTAGTAGTTTCATGCAAACCAGGGCCACCAACACAAGAAACAACATTTCCCTAACATGATGGCGATGCTACTTTCCGTGGTGGTTCTGAGAGTTTTGAGAAATTTACGTTTGAATCTTACTTCCCCTCTTTGTTTACAAAATCAGATACGTCTGTTTGAAAAAGTACTCGAGAATTCCGCTTCGATTGTATCTACCAACAGCAACAGCTAAGTAGCAAAATAAAAACAAACCCAGCTCGGAAAAACATTTTATCTTGGTTTTGAATATATCTACATTAAATTACGCACATATATTTGAAAACTATACTACACCCCTTGTACTACGAGATTATATTAAGCGATTATAATAATGGTCGTTATAACGAAGTTTTGAGTCAACCAGGCGAATATCGATTTAGCGAGAACTTTTTAGTTTAATTTTTTTTTCTGTGTGTACCCTTTGTGGGCAAGCCATTACTGTCTAAAGCTTGTATTACACTGTTTGTCCAATAGCCAAATATTTGGCATAGGCAGCTAGACAGCTGACAGATATCATAGATGTTTGTCAGATGCCTATCTGCCTATGACAAATATTTGGCTATTGGACAAACAGTGTAATACAAGCTTAATTACCGTGTACGCTTCACTGTAACTGGCCAGTACCCATTAATGGGTAAATATGTACCCATTTTTCGATAGTATATGAAACTGTCAAAAAATGGGTACTTTAAAAATCAAAATAATGCATACTAAAGACCCATTTTTTATTTTTAATGAGAGATCCAAAGATGGGTATTTTTCTACCCATTAATGGGTAAAAAATATCTTAGCATTTTCTTGGCTCGCTTTGTTTATTTGAAAGTGCGTGGTTCGAAAAATAGAAAAACTTCGCAGAATCCACTCTACGAAAACGCGAAGAATATGGAAGAAGTCTGTTTGAAAAAGTACTAGAGAATTACGGGGGAGGGACGAGGTGGACATGTTAAAATGACAGCTAAGAGGGGATCAAACGAATACATCTACACTAATGTCTCTTTTTACACGGTTTGTTTTCAGCTATAACTCCAGAACAGAACAACTCATCGACCTCATTCAAAGCACATTTGTCGTTTTGGGCAAAAAGTAATCATGTGGCAGTTTTTCAAAAAATTCATAATTTTTTGTGTAAATACTCAACATTTAAAAACTGTATTTTGACCATTGCATGGAGAGGTAAAACATGCAAACAAAATCGAAGCAATTTAAAATGTTTAGGCATGTGAATTTATCAACTCTATTTAGTCTTTTTTTACACGGTTTCATAGTAAAAGTGGAACGTACCCCCCGTGTAAAAAAACCTTTGTTTCAAAAACTTGTAAATGATATAGTCCAAGTCCAGCTTACCTAGCAAATTTCTGATATCTTCCTTCTCTGGTTTCCCTCGGGCCCGTAGGGATGCGCAAAGATCAGATCTGGCAATTTTGAAATCGAGGCAATACTAGACAACGTGGTTGATGTCCTGATAACCTGCACCACAGTCGCATTGTCTGAGAGCCCTACTCGATAGAAATGAGAGCCTAATGAGTAGTGATTGGACATAAGACGACACATTACCTTGATAAAACCCCGGCTAATATCTAACCCTCTGAAAAATGATTTTTTCGATACCTGTGGGGGAATGGAGAATAGGAGAATGGATCCTCCCTTAGCTCAGTCGGTAAAGGCGCAGCTACAAACCATGCTGGAGGTGGCTGGGTTCGATTTTCGGTCTTGTCTAGGAATTTTTCGTTAAGGAAAATTTCTCGACTCCCTGGGCATGGGGTATGATTGTACTTGCAACACAATCATACTAATGCAAAAATGGCACCTGGCATCGAAAGCTCTCAATTAATAACCGAGGAAGTGCATTTAGAACACTGAGGGCAAGAAATAAGCTAATTGTGAAAGCAATAACTTGAAATGCTAAAAAATAGAAACAAGAAGAAGGTAGAATGGAATGTAATCATCTACCCAGATCCCCTGAATCCCATTTTTGTTGCCAGCTGATCAAGGCCTGTTGAAGGAAAATAGGAAAAAAATCATTGAAGGCGATTAGGCGATAAATATCGCCTTCCATAGCGCCCACCTTAGCAAGTGAGTTCGCTTTCTCATTACCCGGAATGGAACAATGAGAAGGGACCCAAACCAAGGTGATGGTGTAAGAATTGTTTGGTAGGGTACTCAAAAGAGATCGTATTTTACTAATGAAATACGATGAGTGCTTCGCCGGCATCATTGAACGAATAGCCTGAAGTGAGCTTAGACTATCCGTAAAAATGAAAAATTTATCAGAGGGAAGAGACTCAATTCGCTCTAATGCGTAGTGTACAGCCGCCAATTCTGCGCCGTATACGGAGCAAGGGTTTTGAAGTTGGAAGGAGGCCCGGATAAAAAAGTATAATAGATTGACAATAAAATGTATTGTAACCATACAATAGAATCAATAGTTTGTACAATTGATCGTATTGTTCGCGACAATTAGATAACATTAGGACTCACAGTTTCTACAATAGAATCTATTGTAAATTGAGACATCAACAATAGAATAAGGGGGTTGTTATGTATCTTAACAATAAAAAATATCACTTTTTTCTGAACAAATTTGAGTTAATAACTATTAATTGTATTGTTTCATTATTGTTGAAACTCTAGCATATTTGTAGTGTTTAGTAGATCTATTGTATTTACAATGTGCTTTTTTGATTTGTCTGATACATGAACAGTAAGATTCATGGTCGGCAATACATTCTGCTGTTATTGTTTACTATTCAATTGTAATTGTATCGTTATTTTTATCCGGAGGCGCTTTGAATTTCGTTAAAACCACATAATCCAGTGGTCTCATTTCGACATGGAGTTTTCATAAGGGCCAATGTCGCAAACATAAATAATGGCTTCTTCTGCAAATTTCTTGAAAATGCAAACTCGCTCAAGTAAACTACCACTTCTATTGTAAAGGGGAACGCCTCTTCTGTACAATCATCGTGGTTATTCACTATGATTAAGGTAGCATTCTCGAGAAATTTGCGGTAGAAGCCATTTTTTACGTTTGCGACATTGGCCCTTATGAAAACTCCATGTAAATTTTTTTGACCCGTCGGTGTAAAACTTCCTGTCACCTCTGATATGGCCAAACTTTGCAAAAATTGATGGAATGTACTCCGAACGGAGTGGATCTGGTATTCCACGAGCTTCTCGCTTCTTGTCAGATAAAAAACTACAGTAGAACTACCCAGGTAACCAATAAGCAGTTTCAAAGCGTCTCTACGGCAGCCTATCAAGCAATTAAGTCACCTTAAACGAAACATAAATGCTGCTTTTGGCCCAACATACGGCTGCATTACTGCAATGCTATAATAATGCTTCATCAATGCTATTTTGCATTCGAAATGCTTATTACAGGCTACAAGCATTTAAATAGCATGTGAAATCCTAATTTACAACAGATAACATTAAAGATGCTGATTTAATGCTAATATAATGCTTGTAGCATCTGAAATGCAGATTTAGGGTTGATTTACTGCATATGCTAATGCTTATTGGTTACGTGGGTAGAAAAGTCTTGAAAGTAATCACCCTTATAAATTTCGTATAGTTATTTTTCTCAACGTCCTATTTGGGGTATCATCCAAACCATTAAAGAAATGGTTGGGGGATTTGTGATATCGTTCGTTTAAGGTAATTTTTTATTAGGGCACGATTAGGACCATTCGAAGAAGGGCTCACCTCCAGAGTCATGTACCAATAGTATAGTGTCATAAACTTAGTTTAAGGATTTCGTTCGATCAGCTTTTCAAAATTTGCAATCAACAATGGATTTAGCATCTCACAACGCAAAATGTATCCTTAGAATACATCTAACTTGCTTCTGCATAGAATCTTTGTGGAACAATTCATTCTAATGCCGAACCAAGATGAGAACATAATTTTACGAACGTTTTTCGTACCAATCAGATCGGATTAAATTACCCATACGAAGAAACTAGCATAGTTTTTCAAAAAAAAAACAACTTTTGGTGATACTCAAAATTAAAAAAAACTGTATTTAGACCATTGCATAAGGTAACACATGCAAACTAAATCGAAGCAATTTAAAATGTTTATGCATGTGAATTGATCAACTCTATTTAGTCTTTTTTACGTGGTTACATAGTTAAAGTGGAACGAATCCGCCGTGTAAAAAAGACCTTAGTTTTTACTATAATATACTGTAAACTACTGTATATTTTACTAAAAACCGTTTTCTTTTTACTCTCTATTACTACCCACGTAATCAATAAGCAGTTCCAAAGCGTCTTTACGGCAGCCTATCAAGCAATTAAGTCACCTTAAATGCTGCTTTTGGCCCAATATACGGCTGCTTTACTGAAATGTCCCTCTCGCGGGTCAAATTTTCACCTTGTCGACGGCGAGAGGGCTTATCCCATGCTTTAAACATGCATGTGAGACCAAGAATTTGACCAGTAGTGAAAGTATCACATATTCTGCACATTTATTTCACTGCCACGTCGTAGAACGTTTATATAAAGGCACTAACATCAGGTGTGATACTGGCGGGTTAGGCCGCAATTCACTCTTAGACTTCTTACTTTCAATCAAAGGGAAACGACTAAAAGTACACTTTTCATTTTCGTGGCAACTTATGTTGTTGTTTATCCATTTGTTTTATGAAATGAATAACCAAAATACCTGGTTTGCCCATGGTATAATAAGTGAAAGTAATTGCAAATTTTTTGAAAAGGGTGAATATTTTGATCATGGTAAATATATGACTGTTCGAAATGAAGCACATAGCCACAGAAAAGTGTTACTTTAGACTGACGATGACAAACATGTTGATTAGAGATAGGACGCGGAAGGCCCGCTTAGGAAACACCATTTGAAGCAGTAGAATAAACCTTTCGTCGTGGTTTATATCAGTATGATTGGTGAGTAATATACAAGATCATAGGGTCAAGGTTTTCGTCTGACCCCCTTGTTTACAAAGTTCAAACACGGCATTTCAACCCAGCCGCGCTTTAATTCAAAGTTTGTGAATAGTGGGAGTGCGAGGCGTTGAGATTGAGTAGGAAAATGTATCTTCCAAACCAAACGATAAATAAATAGAAAGGAAAAACAAATTAAAAATAAACTCGCTGGATAAGACAGAAACGTTTTGTTTAGCAGGTTTCAGATTAGTTCGTATTTCAAATATTTTTAAATTTGGGATGGCTACTAGATCCCAAGCTTTTTAAATTTGGGATGGCTACTAGATCACAGGCTTGAATGTAGAAACAAGAGATTAAGCCAGATGTTTTTCTTTTGGTTCTGTTGGATTTTTTGGTTAGGTTAGAGTGATTAGAGGTTCTGATTAAGAACTCTTTGGACCGTCGGGAGAAGAATGCGAAATGCGTCGTCGGTGAATGAAGACAAGGAAAGCTCTTCCCGTTGGGTCTACGCGTTCGCCAAGAAAGTGTGCCCAGATTCGGTTCCGGTGCAACGTATTGCTCGCGATACTCAAACCAATCGTAACGAAATGGATGCGCCCTTTTCGATGCTCGAATTCTCACTTGCTCTTCTTTCATGCAACAATTCTGCACCAGGAATGGATAAAATCAAGTTTAACTTGTTGAAAAACCTCCCAGACGTCGTAAAGTGTCGCTTGCTGAACTTACACGGTGTTCAATAAGTTCGGATACACTTTCAAAATTTGTTAAAAAAATGAAAACATGTTTTTTTATTTTTTGGATTTATGTTATTGAAAGCTATGTTTACAAGGAACGTTTACAACATTTCTCTTGGAATGACCCCCCCTTTGTACTCCTTAACGAGCTTCAAACGTTTCTCGAACGCGTCGCAGGCGGCACGCACGGACTGCATGGGCATTTCGTCCCAGATTTTGAGAATTACCGTCTTGAAATGATCCAAAGTGCTGACCTTGTATTCGTTCAGCTTCGCCATCATATAGGACCAAACAAAAAAGTCGAGAGGATTCAAGTCCGGGGAGCTGGGAGGCCACAAAGTTTTGTCCAGAAAGTCGGTTAAATTGTCCCGACACCAGGCTTGAACCACATTTGCCGTATGGGCTGGTGCACCGTCCTGCTGGAACACGTAGTGCTCATCGCCGTAGAGGCTTCGGAGACTGGGGGCAACAACCTTTTCCAAAACCTCAGTTTTGTAGTACGCCGCGTTGATTTTGACGTTTTTTTCAATAAACACCAAGGGTAGCTTACCACGTTTGCATACTGCCCCCCAAACCATCACCGACGCGGCACTTTGGAACCGAGGGATGTTTATATTGGATTCAGGAATGCTGTCCCTCGATGGCGCCCACACCCGGTCATTTTGCACATTGTGCGGCTGCTGCAGCACGAACAGTTTCTCGTCCGAAAAAACAAACTCCTGACCAGCGTGCCGAGAGAGGATCCTCTTAGCTCGATCCAACCGCTTTTTGCTGGTAGCCTCCGAAACGCCATGGACCTTACGTTTTTTGTAAGGCCTGAAACCAAGGTCCTTGGTGAGTATGGTGTGAGCGGTTCCAATGGAAACGTTGAGATCTGCAGCCGTTTTCCGGATTGAGCGGTTCTTTTTGCGCCGAATTCGCTCCCTCACGATCTTGATGACCCGTGGCGTCCTCGCTGAACGCGGCCGACCGGATCTCGCACGGTCATTGGTCGAGGACGTCTCCCGGTATCGCCTGATGGTCGTGTAGACAAAGTTCCACTTGACCCCATGCGATTTCAGCAGCCGGAATATATCGCCGGGTCGCTCACCGTTCAAAAAACGCTTAATTACGAAGTCCCGATACTCTTTCATCGCGCGTAACAAACAAACAACAACTAACAGAATGTCAACACCGCGCATATTCGGTAGCGTATGAATGAAGCTAAAGCTGACACCAATACCAATGCAGAATATGTACATGGCGCATACCTACGCAATGATGAAAACTTGTATTCGAACTTATTGAACACCGTGTATTTAATCAGTTCCTGGAAAGCAATATTGTTCCGGATGAATGGAGGCAGGTTAGAGTTATAGCTATACAAAAACCCGGGAAACCCGCGTCGGATTACAACTCTTATCGCCCAATTGCGATGTTGTCGTGTATACGGAAGCTGCTAGAGAAGATGATTCTCCATCGGCCCGACAAATGGATTGAATCTAATGGCTTTCTATCTCATACACAATTTGGTTTCCGCAGAGGCAAAGGAACGAGCGATTGTCTTGCGCTGCTCTCAACAGAAATACAGCTGGCCTATGCTCAAAACGAGCAAATGGGTTCAGTTTTCATGGACATTAAGGGGGCTTTTGATTCAGTTTGTGTAGACGTCCTTTCAGACAAACTCCACGAGTGTGGCCTTTCACCATTATTAAACAACTATTTGTACAATTTGTTGTCTGAGAAACATATGAGCTTTTCTCATGGGTCTTCGACAACTTCACGAATTAGCTACAAGGGTCTCCCCCAGGGCTCTTGTTTAAGCCCCCTTTTTTATAATTTCTATGTTAGAGACATCGATAGCTGCCTCATGGAAAATTGCACGCTAAGACAGCTTGCGGATGACGCCGTTGTTTCATTTGTAGGACCAGGGGCGAACAACCTGCAGGGACCGTTGCAGGATACCCTTGACAATTTGTCTACCTGGGCTGTAAAGCTGGGTATCGAATTCTCCCCGGAGAAAACAGAGTTAGTTGTTTTTTCTAGGAAGCATGATCCAGCACAGATACCGCTTCAACTCATGGGTAAAATAATAACTCAAAGTTTGTCTTATAAATACCTAGGGGTCTGGTTCGATTCTAAATGCACCTGGGGAAAGCACATTAAGTATCTGCATCAGAAATGCCAGCAGCGAATAAACTTCATGCGTACTATCACCGGAACATGGTGGGGAGCCTACCCGGAAGATCTGATAAAGCTGTATCGTACAACGATTCTGTCGGTTCTCGAGTACGGTAGCTTCTGTTTTCAATCCGCCGCGAAAACTCATATTCTGAAGCTGAAGCGAATCCAGTACCGTTTTCTTCGTATCGCGTTAGGCTGCATGAACTCAACTCATACTATGAGTTTGGAGGTATTAGCAGGAGTTCTTCCTTTATCAGATCGTTTTGTGGAGCTATCGTTCCGGTTCCTCATCCGCTGTGAGGTGCTAAATCCATTGGTAATTGCAAATTTTGAAAAGCTAATCGAACGAAATCCTCAAACTAAATTCATGACCTTAGGGTCGTTTCATGGCTCTGGGGAGGAATTGGGTGGGTATGACGGAATTACTTCCCTTTAAAAAACAAAGTGGACCGCGAAAATCAGATGTAGAATTGAGTAATCGTATTTTTTTGATTAAATGAAAAACATTCAAGTTAAGTGTCAAAGTAATTTATTCATATTGAATTTCTGTGTTCAGCTGTGTGCGGAACTGGTGTGCTCGCTCTCGTCATGGCTGATATGGACCGAGATCTTGGCAAAACACTCCGTGGGGGTTAGTTGCAACGGGTTCATCTAAAGTCAAGCAATGGCGCCCGATCGTGTCGTTTCGGCTGGGAACTGCTCCGCAATCTAATGGCTTCGAACACAAGCACTATCGTGGTGTCACGGCAACTTGGTGGCCGGAAAGGATCCGATTTCTCTACTCTTTCTGTTCTAATGGCGGCACGATCAGGCTTCCCAAAAGTACAGCCTTCTAGCTACAGTCAGTTTAAACTGCACTGATTGTCTCTGTGTGAACCGAACTATTGCTTGCTACCGTACGTTCGGTACCCACTCCGATACGTATTGGCAACAGAGCACGCATGCATGAAATAAAGGCCTCTCCAAACTGCAGCGTTTTTTTGCCGCCGCCGCTGCGAAATCGCGGCGAAAAAATCGCAGCGATGAGATTACATGGCGGCTTATGTGCTTATCGGTTTGTGCGCTCCCATAAGCCGCCATGTAATCTCATCGCTGCGATTTTTTCGCCGCGATTTCGCAGCGGCGGCGGCAAAAAAAAACGCTGCAGTTTGGGGAAGCCTTAATGCTGTATTGGAACAGTCGAAGCTGCGCCAGCTTTGCTGAAATCACCACGCTCTAAACGTAGTAAGCCGAATAGGATGTTAACTTTCCAGTTTGCCATGTCTTCTGTTTCGTAAATTCGTTTGCTAGGACAGCCTTCCTGAAGCGACGACAGTTTTCGGCTCACCCGAGACGGCTGTCACGAGAAGGATGTCGTGAGATGGCATTTGCTGGCATAAGATGAGCTGTGAATCTCCCCTTCGTCGGTTTCTCCCATGAATTAACTCATTTTCCATTACAGAGAGATACCGTTGTTTGCGGGTGGAAATTCAGCCATTAATTCCTTATCCTTGTTTAAATATGACTGAGTTTTAGTAGGTAGATGGCATCACGATTATTTCTGCACAAAATGAGCTAGATAGAAGTTAGGGAGAAGAGATACCAGCCAAGTTTACACCCGCAAACAACGATACCTCTCTGTACCACCTTTACTCCAGTAGGACAATAAATTGTTTCACGCGTATTATCAGGCCTGTTTTACGTTTTGCGACAATTTTCCGCGCTAGTATTGCGAAAAAGCTTATAGAAGTTGTTGCGCTTTGTGTTGGAAAACTGTATCACTCACTGGCCGTAGTGGATGGAGTTGGCGATAATCAGGTTTATTCCGTTTTGTCGTTGAGCATATTGTGTTATACAGTGGGGAAAATATACATAGGAATCTCATAAACTAGTACTCCATTTTGCCAATTTCAACAATTGCTCACTATTACCATGTCGTACGCAATGATTTTCATAGGATCAACTTATGATTGGCAAAAGCGACATCAATGGGAAAAACATAAATAGTTAAAACACGTGAAAACAGTTTATAAAGACACCGTAATCAGTACACACAGTTTTAGACAAGCAAGAATTATTTGTTTATTTATTTTATAAAACCCAACTTGAGTGTTTTAAATTCTTCCAATATGCTGTATTGGGAATAATTGAATAATTATGAACGAATGAATTTGATTTTATTCAAGATTTTATTTTGATATTATTTGCGATGTATCGGTATTTCGTTTGTTCGCCTTAATATAAAGTTGTTGAAATTAGATTGGTAGGTGAGGAAAAAAAGGGAGGTTTTTTCGTATCTCTATTTTTTGGGCAGTTTGCTTAAAAGAAGAAATGTCTAAAAAAATAGAAAGTGGTCTTAAAAAGTTTCAATTGGTAAAAACCCAAAAAAGAAAAGGTAAAAAAACAAAATTTTGTTAAAACCCAAAAAAAAAAAAAAGGCCCTCAAAAAAAAAATTTAAAATTTTATTTTTTTTTTTTTTTGTTGGGGTGTAGAACCACTGCGTCCACTGAGTTGAACTTTTGTGGTATACCCCTGTTTACTATTCTAATTCGCATCTTAAAGCTAGATCACCATTTGTCAAGTGACCAGCCCAAGACGCGTCTCCCAGTCAGGCAAAATTGAGTTTATAAAACCCACCACTTTTCCAGGATTTGCAGTCCAAATTTCTTTAGGTTGCATATAGCCACTGTACAGAAATTTAAGTCTGCTCTTGTACAAAGCATCACAACTGCAAAGCAGATGTTCCGAGGTTTCACGTTCCATGTTACAGAAATGACAGATATCATTCTGAACCTGGCCAATGTTTTTCAAATGATATCTACTCGGGCAATGTCCGGTTACTAGGCCAGTATAGGTACAAAGAACTCTCTTATTGAGCTCCAGAAGCTTTTTACTGATTGTAACATTTGGAATTATAAACCTTTTCGCTTGAACACACTTTGTGGTGACCAACCAATTGGTCATCACCCTTTGCACTTCCCAAGATTTTAATTCCATTTTTATGGCACAGTATGATATACCGCAGAATGGTTCTGGGCCAATAAACTGTGCATTTGAACCTTGTTTAGCAAGCTCGTCTGCCCTTTCATTGCCTTCAATGCCACAGTGTCCCGGAACCCAGAATAAATTTACCGAGTTCTCTTGGCACACCTTTCGCAATGAAAGAATAATTACTTAACGCTTTGAGTGCCGCTTGGCTGTCTGTAAAAATACAAATATTTGCATGTCTATATTTCGTCAACACATTTTATTATAGCAAAGATCTCCGCTTGGAAAACCGTTGGATAGTTTCCCATCGCCACTGAGATTTCTACCCCAGGGCCGAAGATTCCTGCTCCCGTTTTTGTTCCAATTTTTGAGCCATCTGTGAAGAATTTTATGGAGCCATGGCGAACAGTGGGACCTCCGACTTCCCAATCTATACGTGACGTTTCACATATGTTGTAAGGGATGTCATGGTTTTCCACAGGTTTCATCCAGTCTCCATTCATATACATCACTGGCCCATTTTGAAAGCTTTGTGAAATGCTCAGGTGACCGACTAAGTCACCAGACAGGAAAGTTTCAACCGTTTAAGTCTAAGCATACCCTTTTCCGCTTCTAGGTGCACGTATTCGTGCAAAGGCAGCAGATTTAGAATTGCATTCAACGCATTTGATGGAGTGCTGCGCATCGCTCCCGTTATAGCAATGGATACTAGCCGTTGAAGTTTTGTAAGCTTTTTCTGTGCAGTAGCCTCTTTTGTTTTTGGCCACCACACAAGAGAAGCATACGTTACTTTTGGACGTATTATAGATGTATAAATCCACATTATCATATTTGGTCTTAGACCCCATTTTCTGCCAAATGTTTTTGAGCATATCCAGAAAGCACTGGTTGCCTTACCGATCACACACTCAAGATGAGCATTCCAGTTCAGTTTGGCATCCAGTATCACTCCTAAGTATTTAACCTGTTCACTAAGATGAATCTTTAATCCTCCTAGCTGAAACGCTTTTAGACTAAACTTCCTTTTCCTAGTGAAAGGTACAATTACTACTTTTGATGGATTTATGCTAAGGCCCTCCTTGATACACCAAAACTGGGTAAATTTTAGGGCCCATTGCATTCTTTCTGAAATGAAATTTATGTTGTCAAATTTTCCCCTCCCTTTAATGAAATTATCGTTTGGAAAACCCAAAACCCGGAAACTTTTTCCTCTAAGCTTCTTAGAAGATCGTCTACAACTAAGGACCACATTAGTGGTGAGAGGACTCCTCCTTGGGGACAACCTTTCGTTGCCCGTACTGTAATAGACGTACTTCCCAGCTCTGAAGTGATTTCTCTTTTTGCGAGCATGGTATGAACCCAGTTAATTATGTTCATGTCAAAGTTCCTTTTCTTCATGGCACGAGCCATAGACGAATAGGAAGCGTTGTCGAAAGCTCCTTCAATATCTAAGAAAGAGCAAAGTGCTATTTCTTTTACCGATAGAGCTTTTTCTACCTTTGAAACCACACTATGCAGTGCCGTAACTGTTGACTTACCAGACTGGTAAGCAAACTGGAACTCAGATAGTGGATGCTTGTTCATGTAATTTGAATTGATATAATCATTCAACACTTTTTCCATAGTCTTTAATAGGACTGATGAAAGACTAATGGGTCTGTATGATTTAGGATGCGCCTTGTCTCGCTTTCCTACTTTAGGTATGAAGATAACTTTTACTTGTGTCCATGAAGTTGGAATATGGTTGAGTCTTAAACTTGCCTTAAAAATCTCAATTAATGGCGAGATCAACACTGTTTCGCCGTTTTGAAGTAATGCTGGAAATATCCCGTCCATTCCTGCAGATTTGTAAGGCTGAAAAGATCTCAACGCATTTTCTACCCTGGCTTTTTTAAAGATTTTATCAGCCAAGTCATTTGCGGCGATTTTTGTTCTAACAGACATTTGAGATGTCCTTGTAGAACTTCTTCCATCTTCAAGTGATCCATCTCTGATTGGATCTACACACAAAACTGATCCAGGAAAATGTGTTTCCATAATCAACTTTAACGTTTCACTAGGAGTTTTTGTAAAAACTCCATCCTCATTTTTCAGATGCCCAAGTTCAATCGTGTGATCCTTTGCAAGAGCCCTCTGAAGTCTTGCGACTTCCGGACTATTGCTTATGTTTTCACACGTTAGAACCCAGGATCTTCGTTTGGATTTTCTTATTTCTCTATTGTACTCAGTAAGTGCACTCCTATAGGGGGTCCAATCTGAGGTTCTTTTCGCTTTATTAAACAATCTACGAGACGTTTTACGCAGACGTTCCAATTTAGAGTTCCACCATGGAACATCCCTGTTAGAGGACGATTTTTTGATAGGACAACTAGTGGTGAAAGAATTTAAAATCTTATCATTTACCTTTTGGGAAAACGATTCCAATTTCTGAACAGAATCGATCTTTCCACCTTCTGTAAATAACTCCGAATTCAAACACTGTACATATTGATCCCAGTTAGTTTTCCTAGGATTTCTAAACGTAGTAGTTGACCGATTCCCCTCACTCCATTCAAACATAATGTGTCTATGATCTGACAATGACGTTTCTTCAGAAACTTCCCAATTTGCAATTCTTTCATAAATTGCACTATTGCACAATGTTAGATCTAAGACTTCTTGTCTAATAGCATTTAAAAAGGTAGGTACGTTTCCCTTATTGCATATGTCTATATTATTTGATGAGAGATATTCCAATAAGCACTCCCCTCGACTGTTGATATCCGTACTACCCCATACGGAATGATGTGCGTTGGCGTCACAGCCAATGATGAATGACTTATTATTTGCTCTACAGTACTTGACAAATGAATCGATCTCAGGAGGAGGCACCTCAGGAGCATCACCCGGAAAATAGGCTGAAGCCACTATGACCTCAGTTTTTCCTCTGGTGGTAGGCACCTCAACCATGACCGCAACAATGTCCCGTTTGACGAATTCTGTAATGGGATAGCACTTCAGTGTTTTATCAACCAAAACAGCAGTTCTAGGCGTACTCTGCTTTTCATCATAGAACAGCTTACAGTCCTGTGATTCAATACCAAGTATTTTTCCTTTATTGGTCCATGGCTCTTGAATTAGTACCACGCCCAGCCCCTCTTTTCTAAACCTCCGACTCATAACAGCCGATGCTCCTTTTGCATGATGGAGGTTCACCTGCAGGAACTTAGTTGGTTTCATTTCTCAGGGTGGCCCGCTCTTTCTTGCTTGTGCGGGGAGCGATAGACCCTTCGATGTTTTTAATGGTCAGAGCAATAAGCTCGGCATTTATGTATGGAGTAAAAGACCCAGTTACACCTTTTAGCCAGTTTGCTGTAATTTGATCCTTGCATTCAAGAGATAAATCACCTTGCTTGTAGCTACATTTTGTAAACTTAGGTTTTACGTCATGTCTTTGCTCCTCTACTTTTTGTAGATGAGCTTGTTGCAGAGCATCGAACTGCACTGTCGAAATTTTGAGTTGTGGATAATTTCTAATGATTATTCCACTCTTTACCATTTTTGCCGGTTACCCTCGATTTAGATAAAAGCAAACTCATCCTAAATTTAAAATTTTTTTTTATTTGTTTATTTATTTATTAATTTTTTTTTCCTTCTCCTTTGTTTTTTATTTATTTTTAAATTATGAAAATTATGAAAATAGTTTTATATTTGCGTTTATCAGTTTCGATTTCACTTCGGTTTCAGTGAAACTAGCATCACTGGTATTTTATTACTTTCACGCAACAAACATGTATGCGCTAGCTTTTTAGCAAGTCTGAAAGCTTTCCAAGCAAGTTCGAAAGTTCCTCATGCAAGTTTGCAAGCTAAACTTGCACCAAAGTTTGCAAGCGGAGCTTGCATCCAAGCTTGCAATGTGGTCTTATGCAAGCCAAGTTGAATAATGTTTTATTCAAGCTTTCAATGCAACAGCTTTCTATCACTTGCCGCGTTTTATTTTCTTTTCTTTTTCTACTTTTCTATATGGCACACAGTTAATAAAGGATAATTACCTTTTTACACTGGTTCTCACCTGATACACTTAACTTTTGTCACCGGTATCGATTCAACTATCACTTTTTCACTCACTCTCGATTTATCGATTCGTTATGCACTCGAAAAAGCAGCAATATACAGAGCCCGAAGACAAAGGTAGTGTAAACATAACCAGTGATGCCAGAGCCATCATAATGTAAATACAATTTAGCAATTCATAATGTAAATACAATTTAGCAATAAAATATCGAAAATATACCGTTATGTATCTCCCTGCCCTTCGGTTGGGAAAGGGGGGGGGGGGGTGGGGGGGGGGGGGGGGTTTGGGGGGGCGCGGAGGGCGAAAGGTGAGGCGGGGGGGGGGGGGGGGGCCGGAGAGCGATTTTTTTTTTTTGTGGGGGGGGGGGGGGGGGGATTGGGGGGGGGGGGGGGGGGGAATTGGGGGGGGGGTGGTGTGTGTCTTTTTTTTCTTCTCTCTTTTCTTTTGTGGGGGAAAAAAAAAAAAAAAAGAAAAGAAATAACATAGGTTATAAGTGAGTAAAAACTAACAACACACTTGCACATCATCAAGGTAAGAACTTTATAATTAAATATTCTAAATTTCAAAATATTACAAATAATTGAGATTCACCACTCACTATCTAATGCGATGGGTGAACTTATATGACATTAAAATACCAAGGCGGAAAAAAATATAAATAGATTGGACGACATAAGACAAAACGCCATCGTACAAAACATTCTGCATTAATAAGACAAAGGAAATGGAAATGATAATTTATAATACCGTGCAAATATAACAGCTTTTAAATTAGTAATAACAGTGTCCTAATGGACGACATGTTCTTTGTACGACTGGCAAACTGGCCTTGAATTCAAATCACAGCTAGGCAGGAATACATTTGAACTCACCGAATCAAACGATACTTTCAAGACTAGGAAATTGGTTTCAGACAAATATAACAGACACAAGGATAGCAAAAAAAACAAAATTGAATAATGTACTGAACACGAAAAGAATAAGGCAAACGAAAATAAATAAATCAAAAGAGGTAAGACGAAGTGACACTATACAAAATAGTGGACATGAACATAATGAAGAGAAAGGAGAAGCAAACTTGGGAAATGTAACATCTTTTGAGGCAGTGTCAACAGCGTCTCTATGGACGACATGATCCTTGCACGGCTGATGAAATGCTTCAAAAGGATAACTTATAACTTCTTATTTTTGGTTCGCGTAAACTGCTTCGGAAAACTCTGAAAACGAATAAATGACAACCAACGGACTAGACTACAAAAAACAGAAGGAATAACGAAACAAATTATTTATGTTGTAAACGTGAAACTGACTAACAAAATAAAAAATAGACATTGGAAAAAAAAAACGAAAGGACTCAAAATTCTCAAACGTGGCGCCTTCCGAGTCATTTGCAACAGCGTCTTCTTGGACGACATGTTCCGCGTACGGCTGGCAAAATTATTCGAAAGGATCTACGCAACGATATCATCAAAGGCCTGGTGTAGAGGTTTCTACTCTATTCAGAGTCCCGCCAGTAAACCTTAAAAAAAAAATAAAAGGAAAAAATAAAAATAGAGAATTGTGTAATTTAAAGGGGAAAAAAGTGTGAAAAGATTATATATTGTTTTTATAATAATAAAGATGGGAGATCAATCTCATACACTGATAGGCAAAATAAAGTGCCCACCTCATCGTTTTTTCAATTTCTCTCATTTACTTGGTTCAAATTAAAGTAAACACACTGTTGTTTTTTATTATCTTATTTTTTATATTCTTTTTAAGTTTCACTTATGGAATACTGAAAAAAAAGGAGTTTTACTTAAAGAAAAAAAAAAATCAATTTGTGTTGAAAAAAAAAACAATGACAAAATAAAGTGTCCACTTCATTTAGGCTACAGGAAACATAAATTAAAGTAAAGTAAAAGCATTTCAATAATTGACATGCTCTCGACCAGGTTCTTTAGGTGCTGTGGATCTAGCTCTTCCCAGGCGCGCTCCAGGGCTTCAAAATAGTTATTTTTAATGGTAACACCAGTTTTGTCAACCCTGGCATCGAGAATCGCCCACAAATTCTCGATGGGATTGAGGTCCGGGCTTTGTGGAGGCCATTCCAGCGGTTTGATCCGACAAGACCGGAAGAAAGACTTGGTCTTCTTGGCAGTATGCTTCGGGTCGTTGTCCTGCTGGAATACGAACTTCTCTTCAAGGCCCGTCTGGATCAGCGAAACCTCCAGATTTTCTCGCAGGATGTTGATGTAGGAATCTGCCGTCATTATCCCGTCGATTTTCGCAATGCTTCCCACTCCACCCCACGAAAAACACCCCCAGACCATCACATTTCCTCCTCCATGTTTCATCGTGCCTTGGATGTGGCGCTCCTGAAGCTCCTCTCCCGATCTGCACCAAACACGAACCCGCCGCTTTTGGTTAAACGGCTCGAATTTTGATTCGACCGTCCAGAGAACCGTTTTCCAGAACTCTAGGGGCTTATCAGCATGCTCCTTAGTGCATGCGTCTGCACATCATCAGTTTTATTCGACCATCGCTCAGAGAGCATCATCAGCAGCAGCAAGCAGCAATTTGTTAAATAGAAAAGCAGAAGAGACATAAATTAGTATTGCAAGTGTAGTCGGCCAGTTTTCATCAATTTGTCGATTCCCGTTCCTGGCAAGGAGCAACATCAAACCCTCCAGCTCTTTTCAGGGCTCATAAAGAGTTGAATTGTTTGACGCTTGCCTCCTCCGCTCATCCTGCCGGATACAGTCCAATCCGCTGCAAAAAGTGCCGTCCGAGATCGTACAGAAATGATAGCTGCAAAGAGGGGCCACTTTAATGTTAATTGCTTCAAAAAAGTTTTCATAGTGGGAAGCATTGCCATAACAATGCTTTTAAGAGGGTCAGAAATTTCAGGATACTTGAAGATACCTTCGACAATATCATCGAATGAGAACAGCCCAGATCAAAATGGGGCTTCTGTGCTTAAAATCGAGGCAACGGGGGTTTTGGAGGAAGGGATGGAAAATCCTGTGTGTAGTTTGTACAACGAAAACCAGGAGGATTCGGATTTTCCTTTTTCCCACCACTCCTTGAATTGGGCAAGCTGATTTGGGGCTTCTGTTCAGCTTCTTTCCGTGGTCGGATGCCTCTTCGCTTCCGTGCATCACCTTCCAGAAAACTCAAAGATGTTCCCTCCTCAACCAAGAGAAAGAAGTTTGGGGGGGGGGGAAAGGGGGTTTGTTGTGTGGTGGGGGGGGGGGGGGGTTTTTTTATGTTTTTTGTGGGGGGTTTTTTGGTGGTTGTTGTGTGGGGGATTTTTTTTTTCGCGGTGTGTGTGGGGGGGGGGGGAGGAGAGGGGGGGGGGGGGGGGGTGTGTTGGAAAAATATATGTTGTGTTTTGGGCGGGGCCGCGTCTTTTTTTCTTGTGGGGGGGGGGGGGGGTTTTCTGCCGGGGGGGGGGGTGGGGCGTCCACTCAACAAATAATAAATTAATAAAAATTTAATATTTTATGTGTTTTTCCCACCCCCTTGTAGCACGGAAACTAAGCCCGACAGCAATGGGCTCTCCTCTCTGTTAGACTTGATCAAGCTTTAATAACCACTGATTATCCTAATCATGCCATTGTATGAAGGGCCAAAAACGGGTTGGGTGGATCGATAGGCAACATCACTTATACGTTTCCACAGGGATATAAAGAATCTCCTTCCAACAACAAGATTGAACAATTGGTCATAAGAGCGAGCTATCTAACATGAGGATGCCCCAATGGGCGGGAGAAGAGCCCGCCCTCTATTCACAAACTGTTAGCAATGGGGAGTTGGCATTCCCACTCTCCCCATCCAGAGTGCTTCAATCGGGTGCCCTGATGGTCCCTCCCATTCCCATGAAATATTTATATAATAGTGTATATATTTATGTAAATGAAAAATACTACAAGCATTCGTATCTATTATATATGATCTTCATTCGGTTGATCCTGAAATGCAAGAAATGTTGTAAAGTGTTAAAGTGTAGAGTTCTGTGGTTCCGCGCTTAAGCACGTTTTCGTTCGTTTTCAGCGATAGCAGCAATTCACCAAAATCTTGATTTGAGGTATCCTGAAAAAGTTTGTTAAATCTATTGAAATTTTACAAAACTAACATTTATACATTTTAATTTACTGTTGCCATGGTCACTATTTGCTGCTTGATGCTGATTTTATAACAGCAATCCGCTTTTATTTTTGCTGGCCTAATAGTTATTGCTCCTGAGTTAGGAAAACAGGGAAGATTTAATTGAAAGGGAGTTAAAGACAAATGGACAAAAAAAAACAATAAGTAATGTTTAAATCATCTATGAAGTAAAATCAATAAAACAATATTATCAAATATAATGATATTGTGAGTTATGATAAAGTAATGACAAAGAATTGAACTGTAAAATCAGACACTAGCCAAATGGCACACAGCGCTGCATGAATCAGATCAGCTCAGATTTGGTAAAATGTCCATTTGCAAACCGGAAATGAAAAATACATTCAGTAATAAGTGCAAAAGCCTACCACAGATTCCGTTGCAGCTTCTTGTATTCAAGGCACTAGATACTTCTAAATCATAAGAGGAGAAGAAAGGATCAAAATGATAATTGGACATATAAGACATAATAATTAAAAGTATATATAACCTATTAGGTAAAAATTATAAAATTATTTTTATGTTAATATATAAATCACGAAAACACAAGTAATGATAAAAATGGTAATGATGATGATAAAGATGAATGGTAATGGTAATGAATAAACAATGTCATATAAGATAATATATATAGTGAAGGGATATTATAATATGAACTGAAAATTACATGTGTGCCGACTGCTGTTTTGTTGCAATTGTAGACAAACTTGCGCATCCATTATGAACCAGAAAATTTAGACAATGTATGACAGCCATGAAAAAAAAATGAATTTTAAATTTTAAATTATTTTACAATACCTGATGACCTGGAAGACCTGAAATACATCATGCAAAAGACAGTACATCCCAAATTTCGATAACCTGAAACCAATTTATATGCAATAATATACTATCATATCATAACAACAAAAAAAGATAAAAAATGTATTTTGTTCCTCTATTTCCCGTAATGTCCTTCCATGTTATTAGGATGGATCTAAGGCAAGGATGATCCCAAAGCGCGCTGCAACTACGAACCTAATGTGAATAGTAAAATTCTCAATGTGACCTCCAGGCACACGATCCTCTGTAGCAGGTGGAAAAACTACTTGATGTGATATTTCCACAATGGAACTGACTCTTAGCTTCGGGTCTTGACCAAGAATCCCTACTGAGCCCTTGCGGCACGACAAGCCGGCCAGGCATTTCAGATAAAAGTAGGTTTACTCATTATTGGGTAAAAACAGACACCCACTAAATGAGTAACTTATACCCGTAAATGTGTTATTGTTACCCAATAATTAGTAAACAGTGTTAAAATTAAAAGTTTTCTTTCCATGTTTGCACCAACGCTCCACAATTTTACAAAAAGAAATAAAACAAATGTGGAATCATTCATAAACAGTTCACAAAAAAAATCTGATGTCCTGCGGTGGTACGTAGAACAGGAAACATCTTTTTTAAAATACGTGAAAACACACTTACATTTTTTTAAAAATATAATCAATTTCCTTCATACAACATTTTGGAAAATTCATGTTTAGACGTAAATTAGTTAATATTATTATTATTATTATTCCACGTTTTCTTTCACTTCTCAGCTTGAAACATTCACCTACTCCCAGGCGTCTAGGGGCCAAAGGAGGTTAGGGGCTTTTAGGGCGGGCGGAGGGGGGGGGGGGGGGGGTTTGGTTGGCCAAAGTCTACGTTCCATACAAAAATTCAAAAAATTGTATGGAGAAAAGTCTACGGGGGGGGGGGGGGTCTGAGATTACCAAAAATTAGTCTTCGTGGTTTATGAACAGGCCCTTAGGCTCGGTGGATACCTTAGTCAGTTTTTTAGACTTACATCCTAATTGGTTTGCTTCGGTTGGATTAGTTATGATGTTTCAGGAACCGCCATACCGCAGATTCCAAGAATCTCTGCTTTCTGAATGCTATTCAGTTCCCTTTGCAGCTCCAACTCTTCAAGGGAAGGTATAAGGGTGCGGGGAACAATTCTGGTCGCCGAGGTTATTACGGGAACTATACAGACCTCCTCCAAATGCCACATCTGCCTCAACTGTTCCTCCAAATCGTGGTAAAGTGACATCGATGAGAGTTACACTCTTCTTCCTTTTGTCGTAGATCACAATAGTTCTTCGTCGCTGTAGAATGGCTGTGATGAGAGTGACGCCATGCGCCTACTTTAGTCGTAAGCATCCGGCTATTAGAATTTTTGGATCCCGATATAAATATTGTTGATTCTACAAAATAAGATTGTTGAAGCAATAAAAGTAAGCAGCAAAAATTAAATTTGTTCTAACATCAACTACATATTTTGTAGATTCTAAAATTATGATTTTCAATTTTAATAACAGTGTTGTTGAAGCAAAAATCACGTGTATTTGTATCAATAAATTATTTTTTTATTAAATTTATTCTCAGATATTACTGTTTCGAACTACCTCTGTTCCTCTGCGTTTAGCTGCTGGATTTGAGTGATACAATGCACTTTGATGTCAGTGACGTCCTTAAAAACTGAATAACTGCTGCGTGCATCTGTCAGGCTAATGCACTCCGTAGTTGTTGACGTTGTTGCTCTTCCGCGGGTCTTTGAGGGATTGGCTCCTCCACTGACAAGTTGATAGGAATCATTTCACGCCTCTCACTTATGAATGTTGCTTTCACCCAACAGAACTCATGCTCTACATAATTTTGTGTACACGCTAAGATCAGTTTACTTAAATATGAGTAAACTTTACCCATAATCGCGGAAAAGTGCACATACTCATTTTATGGGTAAAGTCGCTTTACCCATATTTGAGTACACATGGTTAACTAACAATATAGGTAATGTTTACTTATTTATGGGTAACCAATTTAAAGTAAATTTCACGCAAATATAGGTAAATCTAAAACCTTATATTGAAATTAGACGCAAATATGGATATGGATATGGATTTCTCTGTGCTTCAATTATACTACTACTATAGCAATTGGACTAACTGCTGATTGTTTGTTCCATAACAAGCAATACAAATATTGCTGAGAAGTGATTAAAAAGAAATGACTAACAGTTGATCAAAACAACCCATCAGGTTAAAAAAAAACAAGAACGGCATTACTTTTTCAGATGTTGTGATTTCTCCCACTCCCTCTCATCGTAGTGTATTCTCTGTACAATTCTAAGGTCACAACTCTGCCACAACCTTCTCACCGCTCAATTTTCGGAACGAATCCGGATCCAAATGTTTTTTTAAGTTCTTCCATCTTCTACTACGCAATTCCAACTTTCGTAATGGACCTCAATCTGTTGAATCGCAAGATGGAATGATAACCAACCTACTCGATCCAATGAAGCTTACGAACTGCCAATGTTTATTTTTTCATCCAAATATGGGTAATATGCATTTACTCATATTTAGGTAATATCACTTAACTCAAATTGTAAGTGAAGTTGACCCACTTTTGTGAGTACAATTTACCCATATTATGAGTATTGCATCAGTTACCCATATATGGGTGAAACAATTACCTTTTTATGGGTAATTGAGTCTTAGCGTGTAAGCTGTTCTTACCGAGCACACGCATTCGAGCACATTAATCTCTGGCACCTTTTATGACAACTTTAACAGATGAGTAGGACTTCAAAGCTGTGGTAGAAGGAAACAATCTGGCTCTTTCTTTCTGATAGCGTTCTTGACGTTTTTGACGTCACGATAAACTATGCTCAAGAAAACCGGGAGAGTGTTTACTTTCATTCTGCCTTTCACGTCGACGTTCACCTCACTTTGACTCGATATTTTGACATGGTATGTGATACCACACCTCCGCCACATCAATGGGCGCCTCGACTTGGAAGTGCAATGAACTGGCGGCATCACGGCGGTAGCGGCGGCGTGAGTATACTACCCTTCCCGATCTTTCCAGATGAGAATCGATCGACGATTCCTTTCCCACAACAACATCCGTTAATTCGTTGTACCAAATCGGTTTTGGTAGTTTGACAGCTGATAGTCCAACGTGAGCGAACAGCTCGCTCTGTCCTTCGTCTTATAACCAGCTTCTGCTTCTCAACTCCATATTACTGTGGCTTTTTGCCCGTAAGACTTTTCGGTGTCTTTTTGTCGAAAAAATAACCCGGTGCATTTTTAGCCGGAAGGCGTAACGATTACCGGCTGGCGGAAGCTGGAGTTTCTACTCTTATAGCGGGGCTACTCGTTATGACGTGGTTGTCTTGGGTCCCATAAAAAAATCTGCGCTCCAGTCTAGGAAATGCCTATTCCCCCCACATCATAGACAACCCCCGCTGCTTGTTCGGAAGTTTTTATTCGAGTATTCTCAGCCGGCCATTATATTTCGACCGTTCTATAGTTTATAGGTTCAGATTTTTATATGGTTAGGTATAATTTTTTTTTAATAATTCAGTATAGGTTCAAAAAAGTAATAACTGTTCATTTTCATTCTACTGCTTAGGACGCAATCAATTTGGACAGCTGGGACAATCTGATTTAAAAGCATTCGAAAAACCAACACCCGTTAGCGGTTTAGAAGATGTGAATGTTATCCAAGCAGCATGTGGAAGAAATCATACTTTGTTCTTGACGGATAAAGGAATTGTTTACGCTTGTGGTGACAATAAAAACGGTCAATGTGGTGTTGGTAATGCACAACCAACAATATTGAAAGCTACTCGTTTGAATTATGCTGGTCCACCGGTCATAAAAGTCGGATGTGGCGCTGACTTTTCGATGATTTTAGATATTAAAGGTAATTTGTATTCGTTCGGCCTGCCTGAGTATGGTCAACTGGGCCATAATACTGAGGGAAAGTATTTTATTACGTCGACAAAAATGTCATTCCACTTTGAAACTTCACCGAAGAAAATCGTACTCTTTGTTGAAAAGACAAAAGATGGACATGTTACACCAACAGAAGACGTTAAAATTGTTGATTTTGCCTGTGGAAACAACCATTCGGTATAGTATGCGTAATGTTGGTAATATTTTTTTTCTCTAATGTTTGGTTCTAATTCAGGTTGCAATTGATTCAAAAAACAGAGCGTTTAGCTGGGGATTTGGAGGAATCGGCCGTCTTGGACATGCAGAACAAAAAGATGAAATGGTCCCCAGGTAATTGAATAATAATTCTATGAATTTGGAAGAATCGGATTTTACGCGTTTTTGAACCTCTAGTTTTCAATTAGCTCACTTTGAATTGAGAAGTATATTTTAATATGTAGGTAGAAGTACATTATTGAACATCTTCTGTATTGCTGTTCTATCCACACTTGTCTCAAAGCATTATCCACACAAAAATCGAAACAGAAGCTAATTTATTAGATATGTATCAAAAGTGCTTCGTTAGATACATTTCCTATATTTTTTATGTATTCAAAAATCTGGGTTTACATACCAACGATTCCTGATGAAATAGATGTTTGGAATGTATCTGGAGAGTTTTCCAACAGCTACTAATGTTTCAAGAGGCCTTCACATAAACCCCGTATATCACTACCAATATCCCGAATTGGCTACTCCGAATACCAATACTCCAATTACCGTGAATAGTTCGTTATCCCAAATACCATTACTGCAAATGGATCGCTAACCCATAGTATTTACTATAAAAATGTAACAAGTTCTGATATGGTTACTGTATTTTATTGTAACTGTATTGTCTTAGTGAAGATTCCTTCCTTTGACTCAAATGTAGCTCCAATTGAGTAACAATACAATCACTGAAAACATTCAATTTTATGTTGTTGTACCGATTTTAGTTGTGTCGCGATAAAATTAAATTGAGAAGTTTTATTGAGTAAATTATATAAATGTAACAGTTTTTACATTATTATTGACTTTGGTCTTTTCTCTTAGAATAAAAATAGTAATAAACACGTCCAGTTTGTTATAGCTTCAAAATACAAGAGACCAACTCTGGCTCACGTTTATTCGACGATACCTGATCCAACAGCTTATCGTTTCCTCTTTCACTTCACATATAACGCTACAAAATCTCTGATAGGGTTCCGGCCGTTTTCCCGATCATAACAATAATTAGATCGAATTGAACTACTACATATGGAATAATTAAGAGATAACGATTGTTCATAATATGTTCTTCAATTTTTAAGTAAAACATTGGAAACAACAATAGTTCAGAATAAATCGTTTTAATTATCTTCAGCTTATCAACTCATTTGTGTCATTCCACTTCGTGCGCAAGAAGAAAGTCCGTTCGATCCAGCGCTCCGTTATTTTGGAAGATTTATTCCAGAGCGATCCTTCGAAGTTATTAGTTTTTTCTCAAAATCTATTCACTCCAGTGATTAGAGTGAAAGTGGGTTTTTTAACGTAGGACTACGTTTCTCTTTTCTATACCGGGTGTCATTTCAAAATTTTGAAAAATGAGAGCGTTACGCAAAAGTGAAAGGTGTTTGAACGCTAATAACTGTCGTTTAACTGAACAGAATGACTTCGTTTAAACATTATTTGGTCAGGAAAACTTACAAATGTTTTGCATTAAAATTTCAATTAAGTAATATTAGTATAAGTAGTTCAATTTATCACTTAAAGATGACTTACTTTTGCTCCCATACAAATCTACACATGAGCAGGTTGAAAATATAGTTTTCCCTCTCCGGGTCCTCAAAAGCGGGTAACAAATTGTCTTCTTTTTATTTCATTTAGTTTTATTCCATGTTAAACACAGCACTAGCCACACCCCTCAGCTGTAAAATTATTTTGCTTTGGTGCCTGATTTCATAACTGAAGCCTGTCCCCTCTTTTGAATTTTGCTTCGTACTGCATTTTCGTGCCTCTCCTTTAGAGGCAATGTTATCAACACCAGTATAAACCACACGATTTGAACCAAACTGATTTCATTTGGATATTCAAGTTCGATTGATCGACGGTTGCGTTTTTCGCTCTCTCGTTACGAATATTTTTTCTCGGTTTTTCTTTATCTCATCCGTTTTCTTGCGGTTGCGCGTCTGGCTCGTAAATTTTCGCCTGCGCTTCCTCATCTAAAAACCAGAAGGAAGCGCTGCAAAGTTTTTCAAGTTTCCCCGCTCGACCTGTTGCCGTGGCAATGGGTCGTAAAAATCGGTAATCCGCGCGGGCGCCATCCGCTTCCGAAGCGTTATCGGAGCCGGGCACCTTCCAGCGCAAAACGATGTTTGTGATAACTAGATTAATAGAATCATCCCAGCTATCTTGCCGCTGGCCATTCGGAGCGACGAGGAGTTTAATAGACTACTATCCGGATTGAATACAGCACATTATGGTGTCATGCTGGCCAAATAAAACGAAAAAAGAAAACAATTTCTTAGGCGTATCATAACCATCGTCCTTTTCTGGACGACCAATTTAATTTTGCAATAAAAGAGTTAGTGTTTAAGTGAAATGTTCGTGATTTATCCTGAACAACCTTTGCATATTATCAAAACTAGTACACTTTGGATTGTTTGAGCCTGAGTGGTGAATTCGGCAGAGATTTTTCAACAAACCCGAACTGAACTCTTTTTCATTCAACTGAACCGAATTTCATAAGAAGGGACGGGTCAAGCAAAATAATGAAGACGTTTTTATATTAACCAACTATATGTGTTATGATATGTATAAATAAGATGATACCATTATTACTATGCACCAACTGCTTCCCAGCATTTTACACTAGAATATCGAATTTATATTCCAGCTCGTGATGTGGAGATTGTAGGAGTGGTCACAGAGGCGAGTCTGTACCCTGAAATTTTGGAGAGGCAGACGATTGGCCGATTCAACAACCCTTTGCTTCCCCCAGTTCAGATACTGGAAGTGCAAAAGTTGGTATAAGTATCGCACAGCGAGGTCAAAAAAAAAGTTACCCCCACAGACTCGTTTCGAGTGACCTTTTCTGGCTCTGCCCTTCGTCATTCATAGAGCTAGGAAAACTTCGGCTACCTGTGCGGTTGTTTGTACCCCGGGTAATGATCTGCCAAAACTGCCAGCAGATGGGGCATACGGCCTCCCATTGCGGCAATAAAGCACGCTGCTCAACTTTCGGGGAGAAACATGAGGCTGGTCCCTGTGCAGATAACACACTAAAATGCGTTTTCTGCTAGGGAACTCCTCCCCATGCTCTCTTGTTATGCCCGGCATACAAACAACGCGGGGAAAAATTGGAACGTTCTCTAAAACAACGTTCAAGGCAATCTTTTGCAGAAATGCTTAAGAAAGCCTCGCCACCCGATATCAATACAAATCCTTTTGCTCCTCTGTCAGATGACGAGTCTGATTCGGACTTGGTTGAGGAGGGGACATCTTTCAGTTTGCTTCCGGAAGGTGCTTCACGGAAGCGAAGACGCATCCGAGCAGGGAAAGTAGCTGAACAGAAGCCCCAAATCAACATGCCCAATTCAAAGAGCAGCGGAAAGAAGGATAATCCGAATCCTCCTGGTTTTCGTAGTGCCAACTACACACAGGATTTCCCATCTCTCCCAGAGACTTCCAAAACCCCTGATGCCACGATTTTAAGAACAGAAGCCCCCTCTTCATCTGGGCTGTTCTAATTCGATGATATTGTGGAAGGTATTTTCAAGTACCTCGAAATTTCTGACCATCTTAAAAACATTGTTATGGCAATGCTTCCCACTGTGAAAACTTTTTTGAAGAAATTAACATTAAAGTGGCCCCTCCTTGCAGCTAACATTTCCTTCGATGGATAATTTGCCAAAAGAGGTCGGGGATTTGATCACTGTTCTGCAGTGGAATTGTCGAAGTCTTATTCCTAAATTGGAATCATTTAAACTTTTAGCTCACAATACCGGTTGTGATGCATTTGCTCTTTGTGAAACATGGCTTTCGCCCGAAATCGATCTTCCGATTCATGATTTCAACATTATTCGGCTTGATCGTGAGGATTCACGTGGAGGACGAGTACTTTTGGGGATAAAAAATTGCTACTCCTTCTATAGAGTGAATTTTCCTCCAATTCCAGGTATTGAAGTTGTCGCATGTCAAGCCTTTGCATTGCTTCTGTGTACATTCCTCCTAGAGCACCAATCAACCCAATTAACCAAAAACAACTTTCAGACATTTGTTCGGTTCTTCCTGCTCCGCGGTTGATCATGGGAGATTTTAACTCTCACGGTACTGGCTGGGGAGAACTGTATGATGACAACCGTTCTTCTTTGATATATAACCTCTGTGACAACTTCAATATGACAGTTCTCAACAATAGAGAAGTTACACGCTTGGCTGGTCCATCCTCAATTGGCAGTAGATTAGACCTCACACTTTGCTCGAATTCATTATCGTTGGACTGCACGTGGAATGTGATCCAGGATCCCCACGGTAGTGATCATTTGCCTATTAAAATTTCGGTTGCCACCGGGTTCAGTCCGCCGGAATCCATCAACGTCACGTATGATCTAACTCGTAGTATCGATTGGACAAGGTTCAAGACAGCAATAGATGAAGCCGTAACGACGATAGAAGGGCTTCCACCGCTGGAGGAATATAACTTCCTCTCCAACCTGATTTTGGAAAGCGCGCTTCAAGCTTAAACTTGACCAGTTCCAGGAACGTCATTTCGCAGGAAACCTCCTTCCCCATGGTGGGATCAGCAATGCACCGAGGTTTACCGCAAAAAGTCCGACGCGTTCAAAGTTTTCCGTAGACGTGGAACACCTGAACACTTCGAAAGGTACACGGCTCTCGAACGCGAATTTAAGAGCCTCATCGAGGCCAAGAAACGCGGTTACTGGCGACAATTCGTGGACGGGCTATCGCGTGAAACATTGATGAATACCCTTTGGAATACGGCGCGAAGATTGCGTAACAGAACTACGAACAACGAGAACGAGGAGTATTCGGACCAATGGATCCTCAAGTTCGCGCGAAAAGTTTGTCCAGATTCTGTGTCAGCACAAATGTTTCCTCGCGAAACAACGAATTCGATAGATGAGATCAGCCAACCTTTTTCAATGGTAGAACTCTCTCTCGCACTCCTTTCGTGTGGCAATACGGCTCTAGGGGCTGATAAGATAAAGTTCAACTTGCTTAAGAACCTTCCAGACGTCGCTAAGAGGCGCATGTTGCACTTGTTTAATCAGTTTCTGGAACTCAACCTTGTACCGGATGACTGGAGACGGGTGAGAGTTATAGCCATCCAAAAACCTGGTAAACCCGCGTCCGACCACAACTCCTATCGACCCATCGCGATGTTATCTTGTATTCGAAAGTTGTTGGAGAAAATGATCCTTTTTCGCCTGGACAAATGGGTTGAGACGAATAACCTGCTTTCAGATACTCAATATGGTTTCCGTAGAGGTAAGGGAACGAACGACTGCCTCGCGTTGCTTTCCATGGATATTCAGTTAGCTTTTGCTAAAAAAAAGAGCAAATGGCTTATGTATTCTTGGATATCAAGGGGGCTTTTGATTCAGTATCTGTTGAAGTTCTCTCAGATAAACTCCACGCTTGTGGCTTTTCACCATTAATGAACAATTTTTTGTACTATTTGCCGCCAGAGAAACATATGAGCTTTTCTCGTGGAAACTCTACAGCTTCTCGATTTAGCTACATGGGTCTCCCCCAGGGATCATGTTTAAGCCCCCTTTTGTATAATTTGTATGTCAAAGACATTGACGGTTGTCTGAGTGACAACTGTACGTTGAGGCAACTTTCAGATAACGGCGTAGTGTCTGACACGGGGTTCAATGGGGTCGATCTACAAGGACCCTTACAGGATACCTTAGACAATTTGTCTACTTGGGCTCTAGAGCTAGGTATCGAATTCTCTACGGAGAAAACTGAGTTGGTGTTTTTTTCAAGGAAGCATAACCCAGCACAACCAAAGCTTCAAATTTTGAGTACACCTATAACTCATTCTATGTCGTTTAAATGTCTTGGGGTCTGGTTCGATTCTAAGTGCACCTGGAGATCCCATATCGAGTATCTGAAGCGAAAATGCCAGCAAAGGATCAACTTTCTCTGCACAATTACCGGGACCTGGTGGGGAGCACATCCGCAAGATCTTCTAACGTTGTACCGGACAACGATTTTGTCGGTCATAGAATACGGTAGTTTTTGTTTTCAGTCAGCGGCTCGGTCGCACATTATCAAACTGGAAAGTATTCAGTATCGGTGTCTTCGTATTGCGTTAGGTTGCATGCACTCGACTCATTTATTATATCACCGTCTTCGAATTGACGCACAGACTGAATTATTTAACTTAATAACTATATATTACTACTAATCCTATTTTTAAAAACGGTTTTTGACTAATTGAAATCAAATTCATCAATGACAACATTGAACGAGCGAGTACATGAATCCAGCGGGTTATTGTAGCCGTAGTTTGTTCTGTGATATGGAACTGCAAATAACGGAGAATTCCGGAACCTTCGTGCAGGAATGTTGAACGGAATCTGTGCGAGAAGTTCAGAGCAGTGTATAAATCCCGCAATTACATCGAAGACGAATATCCGCTGCATCGTAACTCGTCTATCTGATAGTGGCTCCAATCCTACATATGAGCCTGCATCGGTCTGAATAGGGAGGAAGATTGACGGGGTCGTTCCATGGCAGTTGTCTCAGCGCAAAACGTACAAACTTTTTCTGCACCCGTTGGCTCGTCGGAACATGTACTACGTGATATGGAGACCAAACCGGGGCAGCGTACTCAAGGATGCTACGCACCAACGCGCAATAGAGTGTTTTCAAGGCGTAGATATCTGTGAATTCACACGTGTGACGACGAATGAATCCCAATACAGAAAAAGCCTTGGAAGTTATAGTGCTGATGTGCTCGTTGAATCTGAGCTTCGAATCGATGGTAACTCCAAGGTCGCGAATGGATAACACACGTTCCAGTGTTGTCGTTCCCATTTTGTATTCATTATGGCACCGCCCGAAGGAAATGATTTTACATTTGTTGTTGTTAACTCGCATTCCGTTGTTGCCACACCATGTCAACATTATATCAATATCTTCTTGTAGGGTTGCGCAATCAGCAAGAGAAGCTATGACTCGATAAAATTTCAGGTCGTCAGCGAACGACAGCTTGAACGAACAAAGTAGGGAACACAGGTCATTGATGAAAATGTTGAATAATAGTGGCCCCAGAACGCTTGCTTGGGGTACACCAGAAGTGATGCTGAAGGTGTGGGATCTGGCCGAGTTGACCACGACGTATGCAGTACGATCACTTAAGTACGAAAAAATCCATTCCGTAATCGAATCTGGAAAGCCTATGTGCCTCAGTTTTTCGACGACTAGAATATGAGGAACAGTGTCGAAGGCTTTCGCGAAATCAACGTACACCGCGTCAACTTGTCGCCTCGCTTCGATTCCGCGTGACAGTGAGGTGACGTAACACATAAGATTCGTTGTTGTAAAACGACGTTTCATAAAACCATGCTGGCCATCAAAGATGATTGGAGATGCCATGTTGTATAAAACGTTGTGCACCAGTCTTTCAAACACTTTGCTGAGGCAGCACAGTATAGATACGCCACGATAGTTCGATACTTGATTACTGCTGCCAGACTTGTGAATAGGCACGACGAAAGCTGTTTTCCAAGCTGCCGGAAACGTCCTTTCGTAAAGCGATCGGTTGAACAAACTGGCAATTGGACTCGCTAGTTCTCTGGAACACTTTTTCAGCAATAGGGATGGAATAACGTCCGTTCCACATCCTTTATTGCTGTAAAGGTTGTCAATAGCTTCTTCAACTTCGTTTGGGGAAAACTAGATAACTGGTAGGTTGATGTTGTGTGAAGGAATGTGAGCAAAACAGTCACGCCTTGGTACAGGTGCAACTTTGCTAAACACGCTCTCGAAGAACGAAGCAAACAGATTCGCGACATCCAAGTTTGTTTGAGCTTGGACATCCTTGAAATTAACGTTGCGTGGGATGCGAGAAGATGCTTGCCGTTTTTTCGCGAAATTTCAAAAACTTGACGGGTTCTGTTTTACGTTCACCTGGATTCTGGATAAGTTGCTATCATAGGTGGAATATAGAACTGTTTTGTACTGCACCTCAACTTTCCGAAGATAATCATAGTCACTCTCAGACTTCGAAAGGAAAAATACCATGAGTCTTGAAGTGCTGGCTGGCATGTTGCCACTCTCGGATCGGTTTTCAGAATTACATATCTCTCCGACTCCTCACCAGGTGTGAAGTTATGAACCCTCATGTAATCGGAAACTTTGAGAAGCTTCTTGAGTTGAACCCTCAAACTTGGTTCATGACGTTGTACCATTTGTACATAACACACCCTTCGCCGAATATTCCCAATCGTGTTTGCCTCTTCGATTTCGGAAATTATGTTCATTTTGATTTATCTATGAAACAGGAGCTTCGTGGCATCCCAGAGCATCATCGTCCTATGATTGCTCCGGTGATATTTGCTGCAAAGTTTGGCCTAGTTGGTTCCACTAAAACGTTTTTTGACGTAGACTACGTCTTACGGCAAGGGTAGGGTGTCAAATGAAAATCTAAAATATTGCGACCGTCACGAAAAACCGTACGTTTTGTACGCGAATAACTCAAATAATCCACGATAGATTTACATGATTTCTTCCTCAATCGGTCGGAAATTTTACCGCGCTCCAATTCAATTGTCAAACATTATTCTCAAACAATAGTAAACTATTGAAAATAACGCAAATATAAGGTGATGTCTTATAATGTCATTTTGCAGAGTAAATTTACCAAATTTCCTATCACAGTTTTCAAATTGAAGCAAGGAACGTCTTGCAACATCTTCTTCTTCTTTGTATTAGAGAGGGACTTTATCCAATCATGTCATTCGTCTCTCCATGTACGTCTCGCATGCAGCTGTGAACGGTATAAAACGCACACTTAGGAAAAATTTGCCTCATTCGTATGGCAGCATTGAAGCTGTGCCACTGTGCGGAGCTGGTCGCTGGTAGCTGGTCGCAGGCAGCTGGTCGCAGCTGCTTCAATCGTCCGGCAACTGGTGGTCGCGTAGTAGATGGTGGTGGTAAGTACCAAGGCTCTCCCAAACAGCGATCGTCGCGATGAGGTAAAATGGCGGATTATGGGGGCGCACAATCACGTCGGTTTGTGCAAGCCGCAATCTTACCTCATCGTGGCGATTGTTCCGCCGCGACTTCGAAAACGCTGCTGTTTGGGGGAAAGCGTCCTTGGGGGCGAGCAGCAGTAGGTGGAAATAATCTGTCCATTTGAGGACAATAAATTAAAATAAAAGAGTTGTTTATTAAAGAACTAATCTTAAATTTAGTCCGGTGCTCGATGGAGGACGAACCGTCGGTAAAAAATTTACCCAGCTGGTTGGCGCAATCCATAAATTGATAATCTGTCCTTTTGAGGACAACCAATTTAATTAAAAGAGTTGTTTATACAAGAATTAAACTTTTATTTCGTTTGGTTTGTGCGCCTAATATAATGGTGCCGATTCGTTTGCCGCAACTGCAAAAACGCCTCCATGGAGGGCGAGCCGTCGGGAAAATTTTACCCAGCTGGTTGGCGCAACCCACTAATAAATAACTAATAATTTGAGGACCACATTCGTCGTGCATTTCGACAGCCGTATCCTTTTCTTGGTCTGCATTTGTACCAAACATGCGCAGATACTCATCGACTGTTTGCTCGAGGTTGAACTCGCAATCGTATTCTTTCCGCTTCTGTAGAAGTACGCTTTCATACTGATCGTACAACTGCAGGAACTTCTGGCAATCAAGTATGTCGCACATATCGCTACGAAACGGAAGAAACAGCAGCACCATCTCGCGCTTTTAGTCGATGAGCTCGTTCATTGAGTACGACCGCCAACGCAATACGGGCGCAGTGTTACGACGACTGTACGTGTTCGACGTTTTCTGTACTTTCGCGTAACACGCTGCAAAATCTGCAAGACATACATCCTCTAGCCCTTCGCGTGCTTCGTACTTCTGGATTATATGGGATGTCCAGATATCGGTGGAATCATCCGAAACACCTTCTACATCCATCTGCTGCACACGCTTTCTCGTCTTCGTTCTCTAGTGTGGCCACGAAGTGGGAATGAACTCGACCTTTCTGCTGGCTTCAGACATTGGCTGGCGAAGAAGGTACCAGGCAGCCTCCTGAGCAGACATTTCTACTGAATTGAGCATCTTGGTGCTCACTTTCTTCAGCAGTGACTGGTAGTCCTGATCCGGGAACTCTTCCTGCAGCTTCACGAGATCGCGATGTAGACTGCTAATGCCCCGATTAGTTTTGTTAACGTACTCGACGACGTACGCTGCACAAGAAAACTCCTCGAGGATGAACTGCAGATCCATGTTCGAACGGAGAACATTGGCAATCCACGGATTGAACGTGTTTGACCAGAAGGGTAGGTCGGCTTATGGATTCGCGAACGATATCGAGGTAGTAGTCGTATGTGCAGCAGCAGTTTTCGAGAAATTGATCCAGCGTATCGAAAACTTTGTTTTCCAAAGCAGCGTGAATCTCTGTGGCGCGTTTCTTCAGCTGACCGCGTCGACCATGATCAGCCGGGAGTGGCAACAAAACTCTTCTCTGATCCATGGGCCAGTAAGGGATGTTGAAACGGCAACTTTGCTCACCTCGTTTGTAGCACGTGAAAGTGTGCTTGCGTACCTGATTTCCATAGCTGTCTGGCAGGGCAAGAACGGGTTTATGACCAGGATGTATGTGTTTATTTTATATTTATAAGATTAATTATTTATACATCATCCGAAATGACTATGTACCGATGACGAGTAGGCACGTGTTTATCGGGTTAAACTGAAAGCACCCAGAGGTAATGCGTTTCCAACTAACTGGTTGAGACGCTGGAGAAGGGCCTTCAACTCGAAGCCGTATCACCATTTATCCTTTTTAAAGAGTGTACAATATAATTTTCGAATATACAGCTGATCTAACGATATATTAGAACCACACCCACACTATTTTGATCAAATTACGCCCTACGCCCTCTCGTAGGTCAAATTTGTCACCTTGTCGACGGTGAGAGGGCTTATCTCATGCTATAAACATGCATGTGAGACCAAGAATTTGACCAGTAGTGAAAGTATCACATTTTCTTATCATTTTTTCACAGCCACGTCGTAGAACGTTTATATAAAGGCACTAACATCAGGTGTGATACTAGCGGGCTATGCCGCAATTCACTCTTAGACTTCTTACTATCAATCTAAGGGAAACGACTAAAAGTACACTTTTCATTTTATTGACAACTTATGTTGTTACTCATCCATTTTTTTATGGAATGAATAACCGAAATACCTGATTTGCTCATGGTATAATAACTAAATGTAATTGCAACATTTTCGGGTTTAAAGGGGTGAATGTTTTGATCAGGGTAATTATCTGACTGTTCGAAATGAAGCACATAGTCATAGAAAAGTGTTACTTGAGACTGACGATGACAAGCATGTATATTAGAGATAGGACGCGGAGGGCCCGCTTAGGGAACACCATTGGAAACAATAGAATAAACCTTTCCATGTATGAATCCTGGAAAGTGTGAGCTTTTTAGTGGAATACCTGTAACTGGAAAATTAGAGGAGGAATTGGTAGTTTCCGTTTGATCTCAGCTACATTTGTTGCTTGTCTTGACGGATACGCGTGTTTCGTCTACGGTGTGCGGACTTCTTCAGTGTCGTGTACTAATATCGACTCTCGAGTATTGGTGCACGACACTGGGGGGTCTGCGCATTGTGGACGGGATGTGCGTGTCTGTCGGGATAGACGATGGAGGTGGTTGGAGTTGGATGGGGGTTGCTAGTCCTTCTTCTTATTTTATCGTTACCTTTCCATGTAGTTTATAGCATGTATCCTCCATACCAGACAATAAATAAATAGAAAAAAAAAAACTAGATAGGAAATAGAACTGTTCTTTTCCAAGTGTCAGATTAGTTAGTCAGTGATTTGAAATATTGTTAAATTTGGGATGGGGATGGTAACTAGATCCAAAGATAGAGAGTAGGCTAGAATTTAAAATGTTGTTGTCTAAATTTAATCCAGTATTTTTTTTTTAAATCCTTTTTGATTCAAACATCATTACTTCTGGTTCATGCTGTTCAAGTTTTGTTAGGTTAGGAATTCGGAATTCTTAGTCAGAGAAACGAAAATATCGTCGTGAAAATATCACCAATAATCTCTCACCTACGCCCTGCATACCATGAAATACTAACACCCTCTTCTCTCTTCTTTTCTTATTGACTTCATCATCGAGAACGGCTGTGAAATGGATCGATTGAAGTGCGAAGGACCTGCTCAGCCCTAGGCTACATGCGGTTTTGACAAGGAAGTGATCATTTCAAGAAAAAGTACCTGTGGAGCATCCTCGAAAAAATCAAAGACAGCACACAAAGATAAGTATATGCGAAATCAAAACTGTCAAACTATCAAAAACATTCATCTTACTTAAGATGAAAAAGTTATATTACAGTCACTACTAGTTTCAAATCACAAACAAATTAAACATTTCAGATCATTTTGTAGCAACGCGGCCATCTCAATCCAAAAAACACTACAAACCCCTTACCCCAACCTAATCCTTATCACCTCCCATGGCGTTCAAGTAGTCCGCATAGACCAGTTCGCCATTACCCCTCCCTAACCCTCGGCTTTGGATTGACTTGCGCTCTCATTGCCCCACCAAACGCTGCAAAATGAAAATGAAAAATGAAAGGAATTGGCGGTTTTTTTTTTTTTTTTTTTTTTGGGTTTTTTTTTTTTTTTTTTTTTTTTTTTTTTTTTTTTTTTTTTTTTTGGTTTTCCGTGTTGGGCTGGGAGACAGCAATCTCTGTGAATGCGGACAAGGTTACCAGTTCACAGCGGTATTGATATATTGCCTCCTATTTCTCCACATGCGTGATCTGTTTCTGAAACTAGATTATTGATCGCAGTTAATATTGTCAATTTATCATTCAACATCTGCATACCTGTTAGTCTGGATTCTCCATGGTAAAGAATAGCTGAATGCCTTAACACAAATACTGTAGTGTTAATCTTAATCAGGATCTCAGTAGAAATATTTATCATAATAGCGTATTAGCGTTAATCGCGTTTATTCATCGATCTCTTTTACAATTTTTTCAAGTTGTAACATTCCGCCCATTTGCATGTTAGGCGGTGGGAATTTCTTTCGTGATTTGGAATCAGTGGATTGTGAATTTATAGTTAGGTTATTACAGGATGCGGAGGCATTGCTTAGGGAAGCATACATTGAGAGTAGGTGAGCGGAAGAGATAAATATAAATAAGCTTTCAGATGATTTGTTTATAGATCAAGCCAATAACTAACCTTCAGACATTATATTTACTCACTAACAATAAAGGGTGACAGTAACAGTAACATTGCAAGATTAAGGGGCTGTTAAGTAGAACAGCCGACTGAGTTCATCAGATATTGCTCGAATGGGCTTCAGCTTAACAACTGAGTAAAATAGTCATTTATTCAATGAAATGTTCTCACTATTTTCATTCAATGCTCATTTTATCCAATAGTGTCCAACACACCATCGACAGCCTGCAACAATATCTCTTAGTATCTTTTCAGAGAATGCTAATGCTAATGGATAAGCTTTTCGAACATCCGGGGGACTACAACGATTCTACTTATATCTTTGTTCTTAATTTTGTTTGTTTCCAGGCAATAATTTGTTTCTACCAAATTTTGAAGACAATATCTAATATCCTGTTTTATTTTGTTTATTTGGTTTTGTGTTGTTTTTCGTTATGCTTGTATCTTTTCTGTCTCAATTCAAGGTAACTACTTCTCTCTAAATTTTCCCTATCAATCTCCTCCTATCCTTGATCAATGCACGGAAGCTAATGTGACAACGGGACCTGCTAGTGAAAGTGGCGGCATGCTATACGAACGCGTAGACTGAGTAGGTTCTCACTCAGCTTAGGTGCAGATTGGCGGGTAGTTGCCTGCCAGGGTGGGGGCTGATCAATAACAATTTCTATTTCTTTCCAGCAAAAACGGTTGGGTATGATATGATGAAGTGTTGGGTTTGGATGGTTAAGGGAAATGCTTGAGAGAGAATTTATTGTTGGCCAATGGAGGGCACCTTCTACGTTTTTATTTGGTTGTTGGAATAAATATTTAATAAGACGGGTTTAGGGATGTTACTAAAACTCAAAATCCAAACGGTATAAATATGAACATGTTAATCGGTCCCATTCTGAAAAGTTTATAATGTTTATAATATTTTGAAGAATTCGGTATGGAGTTTTCATATTATTATGGCCAATCGAGTGCAATACAAATTGCTACCGACTGATTGTTCTACACACGGGTTATCTCAAAACTTTTAAAGTAATACTACTTAAGTTATGCATAAAGATGAATTAATGTACCAGAAACTGGACGGACACCTGCGCCTACCTAGTGGAGGACCCGGATACGACCACCCACTGTGTGTCTAGAGTATCGCACAAGCTGACACGTGCAACGGGAAGGATTAATAGGTTGCATAGACCCGGCGGGGAGTAGTCTCCGGATACGCCTTAGTTGAAGGCACGATTTATGCACCTAACAATAACAATAACAATATATTTGGTAGAACACATCTCGTCATCAGCAGATATTGAGGCATCAGAGTCTCCGAAGTTCGGATGTTCCATTTCGGGATTTTGTACGAAAAAATGGGATGCCATAATCAATTTCCATTATTCAAACCTGAATCAGTCGATTCGTCATCACGATCACTTAGCAGGATAGCAGGATAGCAGAAGATGAAGCAGATTTATTTTCACCAAAGCAGAGTTTCTTGAGAAGTTGGCCATATTTGTTTTTGGACTCATGGTGAAACGATCCACTTTTTTATATTTTTTGAATACTTTCTATTTTGACTATGATTTCAACACTTGTAAACAGGACAATACTTTTCTAATCGGCACCAAAAATGAACAACTAATAACAACATGAATTAAATGAATTCAATGAGCATCATTCATCCAGCGTAACTTAAAGTTGAAAAAAAAAAATTATTGATCAATCAAAATGCCGTACTCTTTGGAAACTTTTATACGGCATTCAAACGACGTTTGTTTAATTGAAGTTTATTTTGCTGAATATTGGATATAACCATTCATAGCTATTATTCAATTCAATATCAGGTTTTATGGAGGAATCCAAGTAAAGCTAAAGTGAGGTTAAACATCATAGTATCTAAAACTGAAATTAATAATGACTTTCTGGCTATTTAAACTTTTTTATCCGCGTAGACGAGGTGATAATGACCGTATTAAAACATGAATATCCACGGTACAAAACTAATAAAACTTTAATCATACATTCTTAAAACGTGTGCTCAATTATTATACAATGCATGAATGACAACTCATTAATTATGCTGCACTCGAAGACGTCATCCGGGTTACAGGCGATGCTGCCAACAGAGAGCCCTAGGGGTGGATCCTCGTTAGGGTTGCCAGTTGTCCCCAACATCTCCCTCCTAGAACCGTTGGTACGCTTGGAACCATTGCGGCGGTTTTCTGGATCGAGAAGATCGCCGAGGTAGCTGAATCGTAGGTGAACTGTCAACAGCGGACTCAAATGCCGTCGAAGGAGATGACGAAGAAGACGTCGGTTGGAAGTCTATTTGCTGGTGTAGAATGTGATTGTGGAACTAGTGTAGATTGGGATTGCTCGAGGACTTCCGCTTCTGACAAGTGAGAAGACTCGGATGCTGCTAGGTTGCTAGATAGGTTCCACTCGTCGAGTAAGATGTTGAGTGGCAGACATTTCTTAATCTGCACCTTCGTTTCAGCCCCCGAAGCAGATCGTTCTCTGAGCTGGTTGATGTGTGACCTGATCAGCTTCCTGTTGTCCACCCAGATGTTCTACATCACTGTGCCAATTCTCTCTACTACTGTTCCAGGGAACCACGACCATTTGTTGTTGGCATAAACTTTTGCGTACACGGAATCCTTCGTATTGAAAGACCGTGCGTTGGAAGTACTCTGGTGGTTTGAAGATGGCTCTGACTTTGACGGTGGTCGTAGTAAGTGTAACGATGTTCTGAGTGGCCGGTTATACATGGCCTCTGCCGGTGACTTCCCACCTGGGACATTTGGGTTTGGTGTGGAGTGGTAGGTGAGGAGGAAAACATCCAATGCTGACTTGATCGCACCTTCTTCCTCCTGAATTTTTTTAACCTCAGGCCACTTGCTGTGCGCATCGATGATGAAGAGAAAGTACTCTCCATCCAGAGGGCCCGCGTAATCGGCGTGAACTCGCTGCCAAAGAGCCGTTGTGGCATGCCACGTCTCCGGTTCTGCTTTCGGTGGGGACCGCGCTACGGATGCGCAATGACGACAGCCCTTGACGGAACTGACGATCTCGTTGTCCAGTTCCGGCCAGTACACGAAGCTACGTGCGATGGCCTTCATTCGCTGTATGCCTGGGTGGCCCTTGTGTAGTTGGTTGAGGCACCGTTTCCGGAAGGCATTCGGAATCACCAATCTGTCGCCAAACATGATGCTGCCTTGAGTAACCGACAGAGCTTCCTGGCGATCGAAGAAACGTAAGATCTCCCGGTCCTTAACTTCCGACCTTGATTTGGGCCAGCCGTCCCAGATGAAACGGTGAACTTTGCGAAGTAACGGATCAGCAGTTGTTGCTTTTTCAACCATGCTGAAACTGAGACGCAGATGATTAGTGCTATCGACGACTACTGACATCAAGTCTTCCTCTAGGCTGGTGCAAGCAATGATGACGTCCTCATCCGGCTTCGTGTGCTAGTCGAGGCAATACGTTAGCGTTACCAAACTTGTCCGTCGGAACGTGCTCGATGGAGAAATCGTAGGAGAGGAGCGATAGTGCCCACTGTTGGAGGCGAGTGGCAGTGTAGCATGGACTTCCCTTTTTGGACCCGAAAATCCTCAGAAGAAGAACTTATGGAATTTTGTAACTGCGTATATTATCGCCAGGCCTTCCCGGTCGATTTGTGAGTAGCGCTGTTCAACTGGTGTAAGCGCCCGAGACACATGCTGGATCACTTTCACGTGGCCATTGGGGTACTTATGGCTGATTGTTGCCCCAATGCCGATGGATGACGCGTCCGCCGAGACGATGATTTCCTGCTTTGGGTCATAGTGCGGTAGAAGCAACTCCGACGACAAAATTCCCTTGAATTTATCAAACGCCTGCTGGCATTCGTGTGTCCAAACGAACGCTGATGTGTTTTTCAGAAGCTGGTCCAGCGGGAACCTTCTCAGGTTCTGCGTTCTCGCGCGCATATTCGGAACAAATTTACCGTAATACTATATGGCTCCAAGGAAGGAGCGTACTCCTGTGATTTCTTTCGGCGGCGGCATATTCTTGATAGCTTGAATCTTGACTGGGTCTGGCCTGAGCCCATGACGATCCAAGAGATCACCCAGGTACCGGATTTGCTGTTGTCCGAATGAACATTTTTCCAACCGGATGGTGAACCCATACTCCTCGATTCGCTGCAACACTGCATGTAGATTGCGCTGGTGTTCAGTGGCGTCCTTGCCGCCCATGACTACATTGTCCAGGTAGCCTGCGGTACATGGAAGACCTGCCAACATCGTGTCCATCAACTGCTGGAAAACTCCTGGAGCAGCTTTGAGACCAGATGACGGCAGCTTTCGTCCACGTCCATTTGAAGGAAGGCGTCAGATAAGTCAATCTGACTGAACACAGTGCAATTGGACAGCTTGGAGATGATGTCTTGCGGCAGCGGAAGAGGATACTGGTGTGACTGAAGGCAATCGTTTAATCCAGTCGAATAATCGCCACATATGCGGACACTGCCGCTGGCCTTTCGCACTACGACTATTGGAGTAGCCCACTGTGAAAAGTCCACTGGTGAAATGATCTGTAGACGCTTTAGTCGGTCGAGCTCTTCATCCACTGTTGACAACATACACACTTAGAAAATTTTACAGTATTCGGTAATTTTTTACCTTCAACAGCTGAACGTTCGGTAATCCGATTTGACGGATTTCGGTGAAATTTGACAGGTTCCGGTAATTTTTTTACCGGAATACTGTAAAATTTCACCGAAATCCGGTAAATCGGATTACCGAACGTTCAGCTGTTGAAAGTTCGGTAAAAAATTACCGAATACTGTAAAATTTTCTAAGTGTGTAGCATACGATAGAGGTCTCCTTGGTCGGAAAACTGGTCGACATGCTTCTTTCAGCAAAAGTTGAATTTTGGTTTTGGAGCAGAGTCCCAGGGTGTTGCTGAACAGCTTCGGGTAGGCGTTCTGCAGTGAAGTGATATCGCCACCACCGACAAAGTAACAAAATTTGTCCATTGGCAATGACCAAAGCTCGAATTTGTCGATGAGATTAATTCCAAGCAGATTCAGTGTGTGCTTTGAAACGTAGATTGTCCCGCTGTACGTCGTGCCACTGATTTCGACGTCGCTGACAAACTCACACTACAGATCCAACTGCTCGCCCGATACTGACTTTGCGGTTTGACTTGCTGGAACACCTGCTGGTTGACCGATCCGTTTCCAAACTTGCTCGGACACAATGGTAATATCCGGTGCTGTGTCAAGCTGCAATCGTACTGGGGTATCGTTGAGCTTTACCCACACATAACGATGCTTGTCCTCGATGCTACTGACCGATGCCATGACGGTTTTGGTGGAGAACCGGTGTGGCTGATGTTTTAATGACTTCGTAGACCGCTCCGAACTCGAACAATAGCCCTCCTTATGACCAACCTGTTTGCAGTCGGAACATCGATGATTTTTGAACCCGCAGTGTTTAGAAAAGTGCATAGCACCACAGTTCCAGCAAGGAGTGGCTGGGATTTTCCGATCATCCTACGCTAAAGATGGCTTCTGTTCCCTGGATTGCTTTCTGAAATGCTTGCGATGATGTACGTTCCCCTTGATGGCTTGCACCTGACCGGCGGGACCTTCTATCATCGCCGTGTCACTGACACTCTCCCATCAGTGCATCCAGAGTGACGTCATCGTTGTTTTCAATTTTTGTCAACAGCCTGGTGTGTACCTCCGCATCGCACTCAGATTTCAAACCGCACACGAACATTAAGCATTTGAAATGCTCTTCCGAGAGCTTAGAAAGCTCGAACTCCACGCACATTTTACTAACCCGACAGGCAAAAGAAACATAATCCTCCGTCGGGGCCTTGAAGACGGTGAGAGTGCTGTAACGCTTCTTGACGGTAGACTCCTTCGTGCCGAATACTCTTTTTAGCTTCGACACCGTGTCACTGAACGTGAAGTCCTTTGGAGCACTGGGTAAAATATAGCTGACATACCTGTAGTGCTCGTTTGTTCCTAGCCGTCGAAGAAGTAACCGTCTTCATCGTCGATCATTTTTGCGTCCTTCGTAAAAAGGCCCTTGTACCTAGCGTACCACGCAGCGAATGTGATGTGGTTCTCCGGATCATACTGGAACTCCCGGATATTCCCAGCTAACGAACCCAGGATAACTTCCGGATTGGGAGGAACAGTTACCTGGATTGCCGACATGGTATTTCGGAACAGTGTTTCTTGCTGCTACATTGGGCTGAGTCACGCTGCTGCTGGAGGAGCTAATTGGTAACTGCCTGTTGCTGTTGGAGCTGCTGCAAAATTTGCACGATGACGGCATCCGTACGAGCCTGTTGTGGGGGACTCATTACCATAGGCTGCTGCTGTACTCCAGGATGAATCTGCTGCTGCTGCATCGATGGGGGGAGCTGCTGTTGCTGCTGTCCGGACTGTCCATTCTGCTGGGTATTTCGGCCAGGTGCATTGATTCCTTGGCTCAGACCTGCGTGGTGTTGTTCTGCCATTGTGCTGTACGAGCGTTTCCGCCTTTTCCTAGGTGGCGGCGTGGCAATTTTTCTGATCGCGTTTATTCTGCGAAAACAAATTAAACTCGTGAATTTAACGAGATCACTCGCGAAATCGTCGCCACTTTTGTATCCGCGTAGACGAGGTGATAATGACCGTATTAAAACATGAATATCCACGGTACAAAACTAATAAAGCTTTAATCATGCATTCTTAAAACGTGTGCTCAATTATTATACAATGGATGAATGACAACTCATTAATTATGCTCCACTTGAAGACGTCATCCGGGTGACAGGCGATGCTGCCAACAGAGAGCCCTAGGGGTGAATCCTCGTTAGGGTTGCCAGTTGTCCCCAACATAAACTGTATGGAATTGGTCAGTATCGTCATTATCGACGATTTTCTTCTCTTTTCTATCACCAATTACTTTGCCTAGATATCTCGAAAAAACATTTTTAACCAGCGCCATCTACAACGTTTAACCTCACTTTTGCGTTACCGGTATTCCTCCATTAGCTATATAAACGATGTTGCAACTGTATAAGGTCTGTATCCACATTAATCCGGACCCCTTCAAATCATTGTAACTTTTGAAATATAGCACGTAGGAATGAAAAATTTCACTGTGGTATAGCTGAGAGTCTATGATGAAAAAGACTTGATTGATGTTTACATTTCATGTTTAGTATTCAAGATGGCGACGAAAGAAAAACAAGTGCGAATTTTGTACGGGCGTACGGCAAATCCTGACTTGTCAATACGGGACCTTGCAAAAACCTTGTCAATACGGGACCTTGCAAAAATTTCGGAACGTTTGACGGTGGAGAGGAAACCGAGAAGTGACAAAAACATTGGACGCGCTTATCCTGTCATGGACCGAAAGGTGAAAAGGATATTAACGAAAAATCCCTAATCTCTCCATTCGAACGGTGGCTCGTAAAATAGGGATGTCGCCTGGTTTTGTCCAAAAATCAAAACAACGTTTGGGACTTAAGTCGTAGAGCTGTTTTTGAGATGGAGAAGAACGCACAATGTTACGGAGTCGAGTCCATTGTCGTCGCACCAGTTCTTCTCATTCAGCGGGGGTTATTCTTATAATGATTGTTTAGCAACCGTGTAAAGTTAGAGGTCATAAGCGAGTTTATTATTCTTATTGATTCTGTATCCTGCAACCAAGTGCAAATATCTAGAACTAGATTTTAGAGAAAAATACCACAACCGTGAAGTGATTTTGATTCGGTGTGCAGGCCTAGTTTGTAAATTAATCGGTGCAAGAAGAGTGTATTAGCCACAGATATCATGTTATTACCAGAAGGTTTCCGACACGTCAGCGACGGCCGGGTTGATGTGGACGAGTGCCGACGGCAGCAGCTGCGGGTCCAGCAGGACTTGGCCATCTAGGACATCGAGGAGAGCTGGTTTGCAAAGCAACAAATAATTTATTTCTACCATATTTTGAAGACAATATCTAATATCCTGTTTTATTTTATTTTGTTTTGTTTTTAGTTATGCTTGTCTATTTTCAGTCTTATTTGAGCGGTCTATTGCTTTTATCGGATGGTGTAGGTATGTACTTTCAGCGTATCGTTAACCAAAACGCTGCTGCTAACCTTTCCCCAACTATCCAACATCCCAGTGATTTCTCGTGGAAGTGCAGAGGATTTCTCGGCTTCCTCCAAAGCGAGTATCATGTCAACACGTTCCTTCCCATTCCCTACTTGAGCAGCATTCGGGCACGGCCGGCGCCGGTATTGCTTTATGATGGGTCACCAGTTTTTACACATTGAAGATGTATGTTAGTCCCAAACATCATCTGTTGGTTCTTTGTGCAAATACAGCTGATCTGGCAATAACGGAATTGCATCCGTGGGCGGTCAATCATGCTCATGCTCATGCTCAAATCAAAACAACGTTTGGGACTTAAGTCGTATAAAGTAAAAACAGTTCCAAATCGCAACGACAAACAGAACTTGGCAGCAAAATCACGGGCTCGACGTTTGTACTGCGAATATTTGACGAAGTTTACATGCGTTGTTATGGACGATGAAACTTATGTCCTGGAGGATTTCAAGCAGCTTCCTGCTATGGCCAGAAATGCTACAGCTGAGCATTTCAGAACGAAGAAGGCATCGAAATTTCCCAAAAAAATACCTTGTGTGGCAAGCAATTTGCACGCGTAGCAAAAAGAGTAAATCTTCCGTCACTACAGGCACAATCAACAAGGAGATCTATCAGAAAGAGTGTCTGCAGAAGCAATTGCTACCCTTCATCAAAAGTCACAAAGAAAAACCTTTGTTCTGGCGCGATTTAGCATCATGCCACTAATATAAAACTGTGATGGAGTGGTACCAAGCAAATCAAGTGAACATTGTACCAAAAACCTCAAACCCGCCAAATTGCCCAGAGCTACGACCAATCGAGAGATATTGGGCTCTGATGAAGCGGAAGCTTTCTGGAAAAAAGCAAGGAATCAAAGACATCAAACACTTCCAGAAAATTTGGACAAAGACGGCTTCTACGATTTCTGAAGAGTCTGTACAAACCCTAATGGATGGAGTTAAGCGCAAAGTTCGAAAATTTTATGCAAATACTGAATAACTATGTTTTGTCTTCACGAATTGTTAAAACACATCCCATGAATCTGAAATAAACAACTACGACGGAAATATAATGCGAAATTTATGTTTTATTCATGTTTTGAGGTGTCCGGATTATTGCGGATACAGACCTTATGTAACTGTATAAACTGTTATTCCACTCTTTGTTAGATTGTTTAAATTTAGTCGAAATTTATGTTATTTAAACAATTATTTTGTTTAATGTTAAAATTTCAATTGAAAACATGGTTGGTCAGCTCATATTTCAGCCAGATTTTTTTGTTCAACTAAGAAAGTTCAGCTCTAATAAAGGATATATGTTTATTTACTGCTTTCGTTTGTTTGTTGGGATCGGTTTTCTGTGTTTTGTCTAACCTTGGAATAACCTGAACATTTTTGAATAACCTGATCCAAAGAAAGTTGAGATTCCAAAATGACAAACATTTGAAAGAATAAAAAAAACTCATATGATGGACTGAAGGATATTTGATCGAAGTACAAGTACAAGTAGAATGACATTTGCATCAAAATAGATTTCCTTATTATAACGTAGGTTGTAACAACGTTGCTCATTTAAAAATTTATTAACTATTCTTTTAACCTTCCTTGTGCATTGGGGTCGTTTTTGACCAATCAACATCACAAAAAAGCTCTTATGTTTAGACATAATAACATAATAACGGAATAAACTAGGAATCTGAAATTTTCTGACTTTTCCTAACTTTTGAAAACGATTATATTTTGGACAGTTACTGCTTTCAGCGACCTCTAGATGTGACGCTACAAAAACAGTTACACATAGTGCATTCAGGGTAAAAAAGACCCAAGGCTTTGCTTCGCTCCCAAATATTTATTTTTATACCGATTTTTGATATCTTGGTCTCAAATTAAAGGTAGAGATTCTAAGAACGACATGCTGACCTGTTTTATTTTTTGATTGGCCGTTCTGGTCACATAGGTATCCAGAACCGGTTGCGGTATGCATCCGAAGTGGACAATTTTGGAACCTAAAGTATTTGTACCGTTAGATTTTAAACATCGATCTTCAAAAACATCATGCCATAGATCAACCGGAGTATTTGGCCACATCCGGATACTCTGGTACCGGTTCCGGTAGGGTCCAATGTGGACAATTTTGAGAACTCAACTATTTGTACCGTTCGACGGTTCAAAATTCATGGTTTTGAATACTGATATCCAAAAACATCATACCATAGATCAACCTAGAGATTTGGTCACATCCGGATACTCTGAAACCGAATCCGGTAGGGCCCAAAGAGAACAATTTTGGAACTCAATTTTTTTACCGTTCAACTGTTCCAAATTTATGGTTTTGAATACTGATATCCGAAAACATCGTGCCATAGACCTACCAGTGAATTTGGCCACATCCGGATACTCTGGAACCATCTGGAACCACGGCATGACTGATATGCCGTGAAACGCATAGCAGTCCCATATGGAAAATCATCGAATGGAGAAAACAGCAATGAAAGTTGTGATGCTGTTTTTCGTAATACACTATGTTTCGTATGATGTATGTATACTTTTCCATCCTGTTATGTAAATTATGGTGTGTTCGATACTTTTGTCTGAAGAAACTACAAATTTATAACATTTCCAGCGAAAAAACAGCAGTGGGACTGATATGCGATTATGTTGTATGTCCGACTATAAAATAATCGCATATCAGTCCCAGTCTTTTTTTAAGTAGAATTAGATTGATATAACTTTATGATAATTGTAGCATTATAAATGGTAGCATGAGAGTTGTTGCTTGCTTTGGCTCAGTGATGCTTTAATGAAACGCGATTTGGCATTGTTCCCTATGCTTGTCGCTGCCATTTGTTTCACATGCTCTCAATTAAGTACATCTAAAACACTTAGAGGGCCGGCGAAAAATCCCACTAGGGACGTGTCTCTGCCGTTCCGCTTCCTCTATCATGAGCGGAGCTTTTCATGTGGTCAAATTTAATTCCAACTTAATTACTATTTCCCTCTTGCTCAGCTGTCAAAGTTGCTTGTTTTGTTTGAAGAATGTTATTTTTATTTCGCCTAAAAGTTGTTCCGAAATGCCTTCAATTTGTCCTCTTTACACATGATCAAGGTTTCTTACGCCTGGGATAATACTTCCGATGAAGATTGGCCCGGATTCGATCTGACATGAACAAACATTGAACGGTTTTCATGACTAAAAAAAACCTCCGGTGTTTTTTCAACACCTCATCAGCTTTGACAAGTGGACAACTGGAAAACGGAAGAAAGTCGACGGAAAACATTATCGAACCTCCAGAGGTGATCACAGCACCACCAACGATAGATCCTGATTCGGATGGCAGCTTTTTTGATACTGACAGAAATGTTGAGGATACACGGAAAACGTCGAGGCAGATGACTAAAACAGAAATTCGGAAGTTGGACACCGCAAGAAAACGGCGTCTTGCAAACAATGTAATTATGGATAATTGTGGCTGTAGTAAGACATGAATAAGTTCCTTTGGGACCTGGACGCGGCTGGCCAGAAATGCTTCATACGCGATAAAGTTAACCGAGTAACTGTTGAAAGACAAAGTCGGTATCGTTTTACAGCATTTTCGAAAGTGTCATTCATAAATTTTCCCTCAACCATATATCGACAAGATAAGACATGCTGATGTTGAAAAAAGGATCCTTCAAATTACATTACAGCCGCTCTGTGGATGGATAAAACGAGAAAAGCTGTAAAATTATGACAGCGTAACAAGGGAAGCAAGTTTGCTCGGATGGATTCTAGTTTGAAGAGTATTTAGAGTATTACGCAAAATCCAACCAAAAGAAATTGATGGGGAAAGAAAAACAACATTACTTAAAACCATTATACCGTTAGTGGACGAAGGTAAGAAGCCATTCTAGATTGAATAGCCAAAACAAGTCTCTCGTCGATGAATTTGGAATTCGGTATGCCTACTGTTAGACTGTTTTGTTCCATTTTCATTTTACGTTGATAATACAAAAAGAAAAAAAGAAAAACAAACGTCTTCTTAAACTATCACATTACGTTATGTTGTAATCTCTCTAATGAAACATTTTCATACAAGAACGATAACCCAAATGAATAAACTATACCATGTGTGGTTTGGATGATACCTCGAGTAGATCGTTTTGAAATTAGCGTTATTATGGCTTGCTTCTTATGGTGGGACTGACATGCGATTATTTTTAAGATGGGACAAACTGGCCCAATGTTGTTTTCATGTTTCGTCAGCAAAAACTACCCAAGTTTTTCATTAAAACGTAAAGAACAACGATAATTAGGACAATTAAAAATCATAACTCAAAACCACCGAAAAGTCATATGGGACTGATATGCGTTTCACGGCAGATATCATATAGTAACCGAAATTCGGGTTTGACTAAACAAATACACCCGTAAACAGTCACTCAGGCAAAAAATGTTTAAGATTTTCATAAGATCTACCTTATGAAGCTATTTTTTTATGATTTTTTCTTATTTATTATGGATTTCACACGATCTGAACGAAATTCATACGACCTTATATTCTATTTCATAAGCGCTCTTATCAACGTGAAAAAACCCAAGTGTCGTGAAAAAGAAAAATGGCAACCGAAAGTGAATTGCTATTAGACCTACCGATTTCTGTTTCTGTTTTAAGCACGTTTAGAGGTAAAATATCGTTTAAAACTAGATTATTAAAAATTACAAATAATAGTATATCCCGCAGATTGTAGATTAGGCACGTTGCAGTTAATACAATACACTGAACTACAATTTAGAGCAGCTTTATTCCAAGCAGATGTTCGTTGGAATTTCGATCGTATTTTGGGAGCTTGTTAAAGATTGGCGTATACGTAACGTAAGTATTATAAAAATGTAGTATAATTTGGTTAGTATGTATTCCTAGTGTAGCATTCCGGTTTTCCGTACATATGTAAATCGGCCTTACGAGTGTTTTCGGTACTTATTACACGATATTGTACTACTTCCGATGAGTGTGTTTCCGTACCGATAATTCAGTTCAGTGTACAATAGGCCTTTTCCATCAAGCATCAGTCCTGTTCCATTTCCTGTTATCATTCGTGTCCCGACAAGCAAAGCGAAAGCAATAAAAAATTAAAAGTTTGCGCCTCCTATTTTTTTCCGAGTATCCCTGTGACATATCAGAAGTGGGATTCATCACGCCGATTAAAATCGTGAATCGGTGAAAATTAGTCGAATGGCGAAAAGTGATTTGATTGAATGGCTGCAGGATAACCATGTTTATTTTCCGCCGTCAGCTACAGTGCGACACTTGCGTGTGCTCTACGAAAGCCATCTTGGAACACAGGGAGGAGCGCCAAACGAAGAAGACAGTTCTTCAGTGCACTAGGAGGAACTGGATGTGGAATTAAGAATGCTGCAGAAACGCAAGATGATCGCTAATTTGCGTCGGGAATTGGAAGAAATCGAGCAAACACAAGGAAAACCACCGACTATTCAGGACGTTATTGGTTCCATTCCGCGATTTTCCGGAAGTGACACATCCGACGCGAACAGATGGCTCAACGATTTTGAATCTGCGTGCGATTCTCTGGAAGGCCATGATGACTTCAAATTGAAATGTGTTCGGCGTCTAATGGAACCAGGAACGGAGGCGGAATGGTTTCTTCGTGTTGATAAGTCCGCAAATTATCGACAGTTCCGTGATAGTTTCCTGGATAACTTCGGCCATGTTTACACGGTTGCAGAAATCGTTGACAAGCTACGCAAAACAACTTTTGAGGCTTCTAAAATGTCGGTTACTGCGTACATTCTGAGGATGCAAGAGATCGCCTCCCGGGTGAACATTGACGAGAATCAAACCGTACAATTCATCATCGATGGGTTCCAGGACCGTTCAGCAAACATTGCAGTTCTTTACTCGGCCAGAGATCTAGCTCACTCGAAGCAGCTTTCTCGCCGTTATGTTCAGTTGCGAGAAATGTGTTCTTCGCCGATGCGGACTCAATCAGCGAAGCAAAAGACGAAGCCTACGACATCCAACCCGGAATCGCCACGATGCTACAACTGCTCCGGCATTGGCCATTTCTCTGCGGATTGTAAGGAGCCACGCCGAGTGAAGGGCTCTTGCTTCCGTTGTGGTTCTACTCAGCATCAGTTCAAGGAGTGCCCAAGACCAGCTCCACGTAACAACAACCAGGTGGCTCTAGCGGATGAATTTCGCCAAAATGCCGGTGGAGATCGCCAAACCGTTGGTCAACTGAGAGCAGCGCTATCTGAGTTAAATATTGTAAGTATTGCTTTTTCAATTGATTGTAGCACACACTTATGTAACCCTGTACTTTCTATGTTCGACACGGGCAGTCCAATTAGCTTCGTACGACGCTCGATGGTTCCACAATCCATGGGAATGAGAATGAGAATGAGAAGGTAAATTCAGGGTATAAGAGCATGGGCAACTACCCACTTTGTACCTATGGAGTTATTGGAGCATTTATCTCCTTTCGTGACCGTAACACATATTTAAAGGTACATGTAGTACCCGATAATTATCTTTGTGTTCCGTTATTACTAGAACGGGATTTTTTGAAAGAAGTTGGAATTACTTTGTACGATATGAGATTTATTGATTCCGTTGAAATAAAACCAAAAGTTGAATTTGAAATTGGACCTGACCCAAATCGAATAAAAATTTCTGGAAAAGTGTTACATTGTGCGTTTGATTATTCTAATGACGCACCTTCAGAACTCACTACTACTTGTAATCAATGTGCTTATCGGCCAGTTACCGTGATCTCTAATGGATCGAATTCCTCCCAGGTCGATGACACTCTTTCTCCCGATGTGACTGTTTTGGTCTCGACCGATTCGTCTTCCGCCCAGTTAAGTTCCGCTTCTTCCGATTCTTCCGATCCTTCCAATACTTCCGATATTTCCGTGCTGTCTGCTTGTTTCGTTCCGCTTAAGGAAAACAAACCTATTATGATGATGGACTACTCTTCCGTTCCTGATGTGTTCTGCATCGACACAATTCACAGTGATTGCAAATATGTCATAAATCCAGAACTACCTATTGATTATCGGAATAGGATACTAAATATCATTCATGAAGACTATCTTGACCTTAAGAATATACCCATTAAGAAACATAAGTATGAAATGAAGCTGAAACTTACTTCCGACATTCCAATAAATTTCGCGCCCAGGAGACTGTCTTATTCCGACAAAATTAAGGTTGACCATATTGTTGAGGAATTGTTGAGTGATGGAATTGTACGACCAAGTGATTCTCCAATCGTTTTGAGAACGAAGAAGAGTGGTGAAAAGCGAATTGCGTGGATTATCGTGCATTGAACAAATTGACAGTTCGCGATAGTTATCCTATGCCGTTGATAGATGACTGTCTGGAACGTGTTGAAGGGAAGAAGTATTTCACAGTGTTGAATCTTAAGAATGGGTTTCATCAAGTTAATGTAGCTGAGGACACTATTCCGTACACGGCTTTTGTCACCCCTGGTGGACAATACGAATACTTAAAGATGCCATTTGGATTACGTAACGCTCCAGCAGTGTTCCAGAGATTCATAAATTTTGTTTTGGCACCATTCATCAAGGAAGGAACTGTTACGGTCTATCTGGACGATATTACAATAGCAACAGTTACGATCGAGAAACATGTTAACGTTTTGCAACAGGTTCTTCGTACTTTGGTAGGATTTAGACTAGAGATAAAGGCTCAGAAGTGTCAATTTGGTTTCACGGAGATTGAATTGCTGGGATTTACAGTAAGCAAAAATGGCATAAGACCAAACAATTCGCACCTGGCTGCAATTGAAAAACTGCCAATTCCTTGTGATGTGAAGCATCTTAGTAAATGCTTGGGTTTGTTTTCATCTTGGATGAGCTTTTCATACGATTAAAGTTTTGACAATATATCAGCACTTCAGTTGCATTAGAGTGTGAAGAAAGGTTTAAGAATTTGTCAGTACTATTAGAATTACTTAATTCTAAACATTCTACCTCTTCAGAGTGCGTCAGTTCTGTTGAAAACCCGTACGTTGGCAAGAACACGATGAAGAATGGTTTGAAAATGATGTCCTTAACACCGGCCGGAAGGTCCAATTTGAGGATGAAGTTGGGCATTCTTGACGTTAGTGCAGTTCAGCTGGATATGGGTTCATAGTTTCTCCACGTTGAAACCTAATACCCTGATGCGCAGGAGCCCCTGAGAATCTTTCTTTAGCTGCTGCTAGGCGGTCCTTGTCCAACGGAAGAGAGCTGCAAACGGCACGCTGAACATTGTGATTATTATGGGCGTTGCGGCTGCTATTACTTACATCACAGCCAATACCATGATGTACATTATGGCTGTGCATGCGACGTTTTAGAGCTTTTTTCCGCTTGCTGGCCTTCTCTTTTGCTTTTTGCTGTAGGTCCCGAAAATGTTTCCGTGAATCATAATCGGTCCAGTCATTTCTCCAAATCCTTTTCGACCCAAGAGTACGCCAACCCTCCTTGACATCAATCGTCGGTTTTGATCTGGCAAATGCTAGATCTTGGGCCAGCTCTACGGATAAGCTTAGAGGTGAATCAGCAGCATTGGAAGTGTGACCTGCTTCCACTGAAGTGGTCATTCTCGAACATAAAGACGACAGCAGTTTCACCTCGTCCATAATTCCCATAATTACATCCGACGGAAAATCACCAGACGCAGAAGCGATTGCCAATATATTTTCACGATCATTGTCCATTTTGTCCGATAAACGGTTTAGTGTGTCTTCAATTTTAGCATTGATTGACTCGGCAATAACACTACCAGAATCACGAGCAACCTCACGCACTAGGTCAGCAGTCTCAGCTGACGATGCATGGTTTGGCGCCTCAGCCAAGGAGTTGAACATTTTTTTATTTTGTTTTGCACCTTCGAGCCAGTGCTGTTCCAGCGATGTCAACCGTTTTTCGATTGTGTCCACCGCTTCGTGCATGAGGGTGATGCCTTTTAGTTGATTTATTATTTTGTGTTGGCATTCCATCTGCTTGTCTAAAATTTTCCGTAAATCTACCACCTCGAGTAGATTAGTAGCACACTGTTGACAAAGTGGGAGCACATAGTTACGGAGGTTGTCTTCCCAGTCTCGTTTGGCGCCAATGCATGCAGCGTGGAAACTCCGCCCACATGTACCATTGCACTTCCAAAGATGAAGAGAGCTTGATGTACGACATTCAGGTGCATTACAGTTCATCTTGTGGTGATAATTTGAAATACTAAAACACACGCGGCGATCAGATTGCTTCGAGCAGGTTTAAATGAATTTAGTTTGAAGGGTTGTTTAAAAAGTCACAAAGAGCTAGTTAAAAAAAAAATGTTAATACGTGTCTGATCAGGTGATCTTGATTTTCAACTTCAAGTTACGCAAGGGCGAGATAAGGATATTGCCGAGTTGAGAGAGAGGTTGGAGAGTGGAGTTTTGAAGCATTTCTGTCTAGAAGATGCGTTGGTATACCGTTGTAGCACTGATGGAAAACTTCTTTTTTATGTACCCAAGGAAATGGTAACCAACGTAATACGCAGTGTGCATGAGAAATTATGCCATATGGGAATTACAAAGACGCATACGCAAATTCAGATGCATTATTGGTTTCCGAATATGAAAACCGAGGTCGAGAAATATATTAAGAATTGTGTCCGTTGTATAATCCATTCCGACCCTAATTCCAGTTGTCGCGCTTTGTACAGTATTCCGAAAAACCCGTTCCATTCGATACGATTCACATTGATCATTTCGGTCCCCTTCCATCAGTCGTTTCAAAAAGAAAACACATTCTGGTGGTGGTTGATGCCTTCACGAAATATGTCAAACTGTATCCAGTGAATTCGACAAGTACGAAAGAAGTTTGCGTTTGTCTTGATAAATTTTGGGAAAAGTGGAATACGGTGTAAACAATTCTTTTCATTCGACTACATGCCAGACACCCAGTATGCTTCTGTATGAAGTCCAACAACGTGGACGCGATGTTGATGTTCTTTCCGAGTTTTTGAATGATAAGGTGAATTTCGAACTTAGGGGGTTGAGTTTTTGGCAGCACTGCTAGCCACCGGTTGGTCGATCGAACGCGGCGTGAGTTAAATAGAGAATTTATCAAGTAATTTGAAGATTTTATATATAGGTTACAATTCCGTAACGAGAGTGATCACCAAGGATCCAGAATTCAATGGAGTGAGCCAAATAAGTGGATAGGTCTATGAGTTATAGTCCAATTTGTGAATGCCTCAAGAGGAAGATCTAACATGGCCGCCGCCTTGGTGTGTGTTATTTTCTTGGTAGCTTTTGCTGATTAGTGCGAGAGCCAGGCTCTCCGAGTTTGGTTTAGTTTGTTTTTTTTTTCATATACGTGGCGGCCGGAAGAAAATGAAAAAATAAATAAAAATAAAATGTGTTAACTGGAAATTAAAATTGAAATCTTGGGATGGTCGGCAAAGGCCGATGATATTACAAGTGCTTTTTCTTCTACAGCCGGACGATGGCTGAAGGGGGCTAGGGAAAAAATAATACTGTATGGAAGGGGGGAAGGAAGTGCGAGTTGGTGTGGGTAGGTACGGAGAAAAGTAGTGAGGAATCAGTGAACTACGTAGAGAAATAAACCGTGAAGAATATCTGTCCAGATGGTGAAATGCGGACGACAATAGTTGGGAAAACTAAAATATACTGATTCCAGGAAACACAGGCATCCGGTGAGCACGTTCCTTTTTTAGAAAATATTTAATTAAATTTATTATGCGCGATGAGCCGAGCGCGGGCTGTGCGGTGGGAGCGGTAAGAGGGGATTTGATTTCGATGGCGCAGTTCTCCCTTGCTAGCCAAGGAATGACCGCGTTAGAGACAGCAAATGTATGTTTGTTAAATGTATTATTTAACGCGCCAGGCATAATCGATCTGTACATCAGATTAAACACCAATTTGGCAATTTGATAATTGATTATAAATAAAATCCCTTAAGTATAGCAACACTGTATAACAGCAAATCATACACACCCATGAAAATAAATAAAATAAATCAAGCATAACTTTTCAAATAGACGTATCTAACCTTTGATAGGAATTGAGAAAATGAGGTAGAAGTCCCAGATGCTTTCATTAAATTATATTTAACTGCATTGCAAGTTTTACTCGATCTTGTGCTTCTATTAATGTAAAATAATATTGTAAGTAGTAAAAATCCTGGGGCCGTATTTTGGAGCTCGAGATGAGGAACTTTTCTTCACACGCGTTCGTACAAAAAATCGTTCGTTTCGAGATCCAAAGTGCGACCCCAGGTTTTCATTCACTTTCGCTCTCTTTTTGAGATAATTAACACATACACCGGTTTGCCTCCATACCATACACATACACCATGTTAGATACACCGGTGTGACATCTTGATTGTAACATACACCGGTTGTATACGTCAGTATTTCAGAACGTGTAGCACTTGCGTCATGTCAGATACACCGGTTATAAATTTTTAGCGCAGATACGTCGGCTTGCTAGGCGGTGTATCTGAACAATTTGTTTAATAATTAAAAAGATCAGATAGGTCCCATATGAAATTTGACTCACATAACTGAATAATTTTGACAATAGTATTCGGCAGGTGCTACTACATTAAGCAAGTTATTTATGACAAGTTAGAATGAAAAACTCGATTTGTTTACTTTTGCGACATACGTCCTTTTGAAAAGTTATGCTTGCAATAATTAGGAGAAAAGACAGAACATCAAAAAGTGCTGCTTCCGCCAAGCGAACCTGGAACGGACGGACGGACAATGTTTTGGTTTTCCATCTCTTTCCTATGCATCTATGACGTGTGTGAGGGAGGGGGATGGAGGATCCGAATATTGATGGTAATATCGTTCGTCTACAGTCTGCTCTAGAATGGTTGCTTGGTCAATGAGAGCACACACACAATCAAATGTATTCGCATTTATGTTTGGTCACAGCGTCGGTACGTATTATGAGCGGAGAATCAATGATAAACTTTCGCTATTGCAGAGGTGTGGAGAGGATGGATGATGGTAGAGTGTATGCGAGTAACAATGGCCCGTGCGTTGAAAGAATGATACCGTCGTGATGGGTGGCGCTAGGCCGCGGGAGTGACATTGGACCAATGATTTCGCGGGTTGAACAGAATTCAATTAACTTGTCGTAGTTCACGTATAGTATAACTGTGCATATTCAGTACACGAGGTGTAGTCCAAGCTGCTTTAAATCTGTGAGATCGTGGTCCGGTGTCGCCTTCTTTGATCTTCGGACCATTGTTACCCCGGACGAAGGCGGTAAGTAAATACACTAACACAGTAGAAAGGACAGGGAGAGCCACCTCAACACAGTTTTGGGTTAGATTGGCGCGCCTCCGGCTGGGGCTGGGGCGGCATAGGTGTGTGTGTGTGTGTGTTTTTAGTGACGTGGAAGCAGTAGGTAAGAGGGGGTGGCTCAACTTTCCTGAGCGTAGATCTATTTAGACGGACAGGAAAACGGTGGTTTGCTATATCAGTCTATGATGTTGATCTCGGGTTGGAATGGACACCCATTAGATTGCCGATGGAATAATATGTTTTACAAGACATGCTACACGGGGTTGAGTGAGTCCAGTTTTGATTGAGGGCTTATGGATATGGCATAGGAAGGTGTGAATGATGTTTGTCCTGTAGTTGAATGGATGAATGTGGAAGAATGTTGCAACAAATAATTTATTTCTACCAAATTTTGAAGACAATATCTGATACTCGGTAGTGAGGTAGTAAGTGCTCTCAAGGACGTGGAGCAAGGCAGGTAATTGTTACCCATTGCATCTATATTAATCAAATTTACTTTTAATAGGTTTGCGTCGACCATCGGTTGAATCGGTTGAATCGGTTGTGTCGATACTTTGTTCCGCAATATTTTGTTATCGGGCGTAGCGTTTTGCCGATTGTTTCGGTTGCCTATTGTTCGTTGCGCATGTGATCGAGTGAGCATCGGAAGTCGTAGTTTGCCGGGTAAGATCGGTCGGTGGTGAGGTACATTATTAGTTGTGATCCAGATTATTCGTTCGTCATGCTCGTCGGGCCGCCCTGTCTTGGAGCAGGTAAATCGATGTCCCATTTCGTAAGGGACTCCAGCGGCATCCGCACTGTTGGTGTGGATCGGTCCAAGTTGGCTCTCGAGCGTTGAGATGAAATCTTAATGAAATACCACTATCACACTCTGTGAGTGGCCCCAATAGCATCCTTACTGTTGGTTTAAACCGGTCAAAATCGGCTTTTCAGCATTATCAAAAATCACTTTGTTTTCCCAATAAAAAACCACAATCACACTTTGTGAGTGGCCCCAATAGCATCCTTACTGTCGGTTTAAACCGGTAAATATCGGCTTTTGAGCATTATTAAAAATCACTGCATTTCAAATGAAAAACCACAATCACACTTTGTGAGTGGCCCCAATAGCATCCTTACTGTTGGTTTAAATCGGTTCAAATCGGAAATCAGTACTAATTACACGTAACAGCTTGTCGTTAACCAAAACGAACCCTGCTGCCACCCAATCCTGTTATCCAAAATCCCAGTGATTTCTCGTGGAAGTGCAGTGGATTCCGCGGCTTCCAATAAAGCGAGTATCACGTCAACATATTCCTACCCATTCCCTACTTGACCTGCATTCGGGCGAGGCCGGCGCCGGTATTGCCTTAGTTTGGAATCACCAGTTTTTACACATTGAAGATGTATGTTAGTCCCAAGCATCATCTGTTGGTTCTCTGTGTAATAACAGCTGATCTGGCAACAACAGAGTAGCAACCTCGGGCGGTCAATTATGCTCATGCTCATGCTCATAAGGTGAATTTCGAACTTAGGGAGTCAGTCAGAGATTTGGAATCCCGTCGGGAAGCTGCTACAAGATGCATCGGGCGTTCTCAGAATCGCAACTCCGAATTACATGATAAGAAACATAGACCTCCCATTGTGTTTTCCGAAGGTGATTACGTTGTCATTCGAAATATAGATACTACTATCGGAACGAACAAAAAGTTTATCCCCATGTTCAAAGGCCCTTATCGCATACATAAAGTTCTTCCGAATGACAGATATGTGGTCAGAGATATCGAAAATGGCCAAATATCTCAATTGCCCTATGATGGCATAATAGAATCGTCACGAATGAAGCGGTGGGCCGATTGGAGGGGCGCAAGTAGTAGTGATTCTGAGGTAACGCATCATTGAACTTGATTACCTGATTGAGAAAGCAATACTCTATGGTTGTGTTTATATGTCTTGTGTAATGTGTGTTATATGTCTTGTGTAATGTGTGTTATATGTCTTGTATCTGTGTTTTGTGATCGAGCCGATCAATAGTCAGGCATGGCCGAGTTGTAGTATAATTCGGTTAGTATGTATTACTAGTGTAGCATTCCGGTTTTCCGTACATATGTCAATCGGCCTTACGAGTGTTTTCGGTACTTATTACACGATATTGTACTACTTCCGATGAGTGTGTTTCCGTACCGATAATTCAGTTCAGTGTACAATACACTCAAAAAAATCGACACGTTACTTCCACGTGAAACGCACGTAATTTTCGTCCACTGCCAAAACCAGTAATAAACACGTGGAATTCACGTAAGAGCTACGTGATTTCCGCGTAAATTCACATTCTTCGTGAAAATCACATAAATTTTACGTGATTTTCACGTACAATTCACTGGACACGTAATGTTCACCTGATTTTACTGAAGAAGATTTGGTTACGTGTTCAGGTGGAAGTTACGTGAAATTTCACGTGAAAAGAACGTGTCGATTTTTTTGAGTGTAGGCCTTTTCCATCCAGCATCAGTCCTGTTCCATTTCCCTGTTATGATTCGTGTCCCGACAAGCAAAGCGAAAGCAATAAAAAATGAAAATTTTGCGCCTCGTGTTTTTTGTGACAAAAAAATTAATTAATATTTTTCAACATTAACAACAATTTGTTATTATAGGGTCTGGACAACATCGAAATTGTGTATATTGACAATACGTCCGAATACCGTTTAAATGTACTAAGTTTTATAAATATTATTTTCAAAAGCTTTCGAATCATTTGATATCTCTTAACTTTTTTAAAAGCAATTTAAAAGCTTGTATATTTTATTTTCTATCTGCCAGATGCAAGGGGTCAGTTATAATTAATCGTACTTATTACCATGTGGCAGCCCGTTGTTTATAGAATTTCATGTCTGATTCGGTCTGATCGGAAAGTAGTCCATTAGTTTTGTATCATGTAGTATGTCGGTTGTGTGATTTAGATATAAATTAAAACTGCCACGAAAACCCGTTTTCTTGACCTTAGAATCTTCTCGCTAAGAATTTTTTTTAAATTTTGTTTGTGAATTGGTACGCTTGCTGTACTTGTAGTTTTCAAGGATTTGTGGTACGTCTTAAATTTGTATGTGGTTCAAGAAAATGTTTTTCAATGAAAAACTGTCCAGCTAGTTTTGATAAGAATTTGTGAATAAATCTTTTGTCAGTGGTTTGTTTACTTTAGTGACTTCTGCGATATGCTATTTGAAACGATAGTACGTATGGTTTGTCCTAAGTAATTTTTTTCATAATAATCAAAAGTTATTTTGTAGACACCCGATTTTTCAAGCTTGTCAATGGGGTCTTCATCCTATCCTAATAGAGTTTGAAGTTGTTTATTTCTACTAATGAATGCTGTTTCTAAATCAAAATTTCGAAGAATTAGTCCTGTTCTTTTAGTGTGGTTGCCCTATGTCATTGCTATGTATTTCATTCGAAACGTAGAACATCAAAGCTGAATCCCTGATGCTAACTTAATTCATTACATTTGTTTAAACTAATTAAAAAGTACTTAAAGAAAAATAGCACATAGCTTTTGGTCGAAAATGACATTATATTTGCGCCGCGCTCTGATTGGTTCATACTGCCACAGTTACCGTGCCAGCGATTATCAAACATGTGGGGACCACCGACCAATCATCAGTTCTCTCTGTGCATCCGTATACGACAGACGTGTTTCATCCCTCGTCACCTGCAGCTGGCCATCCGCAACGACGAGGTGCTGAAAAAAACTTTTCTCCGGTGTGACCATTTCACAGAGTGGTGTTCTGCCAAACGTGCTGCATCCCAAGAAGACTGAGAATTTCAGTCGCGAACCATGTTCCCTCCGTAAACAACTAAAATCCGTCCTTTTCATGACGATCAAATCAATTTACTGACTAAAGAGTATTTTTGATTGAAATTTCGCTTGAGCTCATCGAAATTTTTATTACCACGCACCGGTTCAACATGGCGTTGCTTAAAAAGCCGCGTCCCGGAGAAAAATGTTATATCAATCGCCCACGTCATCTTCGTGGTCAAGTGGTTAGCGGCGTCGCTCGTCGTTCAAGTGATTGACATGAAGTGAGGGTTCGATTCCCGCTCTAGCCAGTGGAACTTTTCGCAAAACGAAAATGTCCATACTGGTCCACTGGGTGTTAGCTTAGTTGTTCGTTTTAATTTGCTCTATGTTTATTGCAAATTTAAACACAGGATCCATTTAACACGCACAAGCACGTTGAACATTCAACAAACAAAATATTATAAACAGTTAATTCGACCCGAACTGCAGTTTCTATAAATTTTCGTGGAGAACCAGTAGTGAAGCCTCACACTAATAGCATAGGCATTCATGGTTCTTCACACTGAATAAAATATAGTAGAAATTTATTAATTCGATGACATCAATTTGTCCACATCAACAAGCAGTCCTACGTCAACTTTGCAGTTATGTCACTGACATAACTCACCCTTTCGTTTTTTTTTAGCATGAGCATGAGCATGATTGATCGCCCGAGGTTGCTACTCCGTTGTTGCCAGATCAGCTGTTATTACACAGAGAACCAACAGATGATGCTTGGGACTAACATACATCTTCAATGTGTAAAAACTGGTGATCCCTAACTAAGGCAATACCGGCGCCGGCCTCGCCCGAATGCAGGTCAAGTAGGGAATGGGTAGGAATATGTTGACGTGATACTCGCTTTATTGGAAGCCGCGGAATCCACTGCACTTCCACGAGAAATCACTGGGATTTTGGATAACAGGATTGGGTGGCAGCAGGGTTCGTTTTAGTAAACGATAAGCTGTCAAGTGTAATTAGTACTGATTTCCGATTTGAACCGATTTAAACCAACAGTAAGGATGCTATTGGGGCCACTCACAAAATGTGATAGTGGTTTTTCATTGGGAAACTAGGAGATGTTTTATAATGCTGGAAAGCCGATTTGGACCTATTTAAACCAACAGTAAGGATGCTATTGGGGCCACTCACAGAGTGTGATGTATTTCATTGGGAAAACAAGGTAATTCATCTCAACGCTTGAGTACCAACTTGGACCGATCTACACCAACAGTCCGGATGCCACTGGAGTCCTTTACAAAATGGGACAGTGGTTTATTTGTTCCAAGATAGGGTGGCCCGACGAGCATAGCGAACGAATAATTTGGATCACAATTAATTATGTACCTCACCACCGACCGATCTTAAGTTATTTGAATCGATAGTCAAAAAAAAAAAATTTTTTCAAAAAGGAAAAAAAATTTTTTAAAAAACAACAACGCGGTTTTTTAGGGCGATCAACGACTACCAATTTGTTGAATTTTGTAACATTTTCTTTAAACGCAATGGATAAAGGAAATAATGTTGAAGCGTTGTATACTGACTTTAGTAAAGCGTTTGATAGAGTTGATATTCCTTTATTGCTGTTTAAATTATCGAGGCTAGGTTACAATCAGAGATTACTAAAATGGGTCCAATCATACTTGACTGGTAGAACACAAAGGGTAAGATTTGGTGGTATTTTGTCATCAGTAGTGAATGTGACATCTGGAGTGCCACATGGTTCTCATATTGGACCATTACTGTTTATTTTGTTTGTCAACGATGTAGAATTGATTTTTAATCATTTGAATGTTTTAATATATGCTGACGACATGAAACTTTTCTTCAAAATATGTAAAGCATCTGATTTGAAAATATTTTAACGCGAAATCGATAAATTTCATACCTGGTGCACGAAAAGTTTACTAGAACTAAATGTTAAAAAATGTCATTCCATATCATTTTCAAGAAAGCACGTTATAAGGCAAGAAGCAGTTACCATTCGCCAGAAGCAAGTTGAAAGATGCAGTCATATTAAAGACCTAGGTGTTATACTTGACTCCAAGTTATCCTTTGTCGAGCAGTATAATAACATTATCCACAAGGCAACCAACATGCTCGGTTTTATCAAGAGGTTTAGTTTTCATTTCAAGGATCCCTACACTATCAAAACATTGTACATTGCATATGTTAGACCCATCCTTGAATAGCATACTCTGGTCTCCATATCACGATTCACATGTAAATCGTATTGAATCAGTACAAAAACAGTTTTTGTTATTTGCTTTACGGAAGTTAGGATGGGCGAGCCTTCCATTGCCGTCGTATGATTCAAGATGCATGCTAATTAATTTAGACACACTTAAAAAACGAAGAGAGTTTGCAATGGTAGCCTTTATAAATGATGTTATTGCGCAAAGAGTATACATTCCGGTGATTCTAGAAAATATGAGCTTTTATGCTCCTATTCGCGGTCTAAGAAATAGAAACTTGTTTTATATCAACAATCATAGAACATCCTATGCCAAAAACGGGCCATTAAATAGAATGATGCTATAATACACTGAAATAATTGTTATTACTATGGACAGAAACACACTGAAAAAAAATTCTTTTTGAGGCTAGCAAGTCAATAATAAAATGTAAAAGTGAAACGAACATAAATGTTAAGAATGAAATGTAATTAAACATATGGTCTACTACTGATTGACGCCAATAAATAAATAACATATTGGGGAATTAATTTGTGTTTTTAATAGAGGAAGCTACTGTAGTATCTGTTATCTGTTAAACTTGGTTCGACTTCCTGTTTGTTGGTTGGGGGGGGGGGGTGTGGGAACTGCACGGAATAGGTGTGATTTTTGTATTCTTGGGTGTTTGACTCACTTTGCTAATGGACTGGACTCTGGGCGCGTTACATCATTTACCACTGAAGATAACTGAGTTTGCTGCTCGCTTGTACTTTTCGTTTGTGCTACTGCAACTAGCCGTTGGTTGGATGAATCACTTTGTTGTGACGTGAATCCAGTGGGAATTGCATCCCCAGAGTTGGAATTCAGGGTCACCGGCTGATTGTCAATCCAGGCCTGAACCTACTCGACGCTTTTCCTAGTGCCTCGTCGACTACGCGCACTAATGCCATCTTCGACCGTGTTCATCTGAGCAAGCAACAAGTCATACTTCCGAGTTATGAACACCTTTTCCAGCTCAACTTTGTCAGCAATCGCCTTGTCACTCTTTTCCTTATCGAAACGTAGTGCCTTTTCTTGAAGCTCCTTTTCTGCTTTTTCCCGTTCAGCGATCAACATTTCCTGTAGACGTTTCTCCTCAACCAGACGTTGCATTTCCAACTGTAACCTTGCTTATCGTGCACTGGCTGTGGTTTACGCAGCCATTGATATGGGCAAAGAAGGCGCTGGATCCCTGCGCATGCAATATTCACAATAATATGGACTTGATGTAGCCGAAGCACCATCCTGTACACCCACACATGAATTGTGATATTGTTTGTGGCATCTGGCACACTCGATCATGGACTCAGAGGTTGTTCGCATATCATGCAATGTCGATCTTTTGATACTTTCGACATCTATTGGTATTTTTCTTGTAGAAAATCTTCCTCTGGGTAATCAACCGGTTGGTTGGAATTAAAACTCTTGAAGATTGTTACGGGACGGACGTTTCGAAAACCTCTTTAGACAAACTCGTTTTATTTATCGGAGTGCCCTAATAAATTTCTTATGGTTATTTTGTTTAACGTCCCATTCGGGTTAACATCCAAAGCATATACGGTGTAGTTCAACCATTCGAGTTATTGTTCGTTTAAAGTAAATTTTTGTTAGAAGCTTCAAGCTACAAAATATTTTATATTTTAGACGCATTTTATAAAAGTTGTTCAGGTTAACTTACAGTTTTAGTTTTCTTCGTATGTTTTCCGTCAAATGTAACTGTTTATTCTTCAATGTTTTGTGCCTAACTGTAGATATCAACTTTTAGTTAACATTATTTTAAATAAATTCAACTTTTACTTACAATTTTAATGTGTTTTGATGTATAATAGAATTTAAACTTTTTGACCTTACTTTTAACGTGTTCGTTGTGTAACTTTGTATTGCTTTTATTCGCTAGAGGTATTGTGTAGACAGACAATCGAAACAACTGTCAAAGTTAGGTGGTAGCGTTAGATACCAAGAGCTCTAGGTGGTCGATTTCAAATCGACTCAGTTGATTTTGGGATGGTACTGAACGACCTGGCCTCTATCGCGGACAGGATTGTTGCCTCAGAGCTCTTTTCCTTAGAATACCATGTGTATCTTCCCTCGCACGTAGTTGAAATAACCGGAGTGGTCACCGAACCACCTAACCAGTTTGACGTGCGCTGACATCAAGTCTCATGGAACTGGTGGGTTTAAAAATCGTGCCGTTCCATCAGTTCATGTTCTTGATGTCAGGCAAATGAACCATGTGTCATCCGGCGGCACAAAAAGACCTTCAAATTCTTTTCGTGTGATCTTCTCTGGAGCTGCCCTCCCGAATTTCCTCGTGTTGGGGAAGCTTTGGTTACCTGTTCGCCTCTATATACCGACGGTCATGCACTGTGATAAGTGTCAGAAGTTTGGTCATACTGCACCTTACTGCTGTAACAAAGCACGATGCGGCAAATGCGGTGAGTAACATGTGGAGGGTCCCTGCAGTACGGCCCTAAGTGTATATGCTGTGGGGAAGCTCCACATGATCTCACTGTATGCCCGAAGTATGTAAAGCAGGAGAAACATCAGATTCACTCTTGCAGGAGCGGTCAAAGCGTTCTTATGCAGAAATGCTCAAAAAGATCGCACCGGCCGCTGTCGCACTAGCCCAATCTAACAACAATATCATCTTTTCCCTGCCAATCGATGATCAGGGCTCAGACTCTGAGGATACTGAGAAGTATTATGTTGCCCAGACGGGAGTGAAGAGAAAGCGCGCTACAGCAAAACTTTCTGGGATTGTGGAATTCATCTTCACCATTTTTGAGGTCTCATCAACAACGAGGAACCTCATTAACATGATCATTTGTATAACCTCTTCTAAAGAAACTGTCTTCAAAATGGCCTCTTCTTGATTCGATAATATCTTTCGATGGGTAATTTATCCAATGAGTTCGGGGATATGATCGAAGCACTACAATGAAATAGTAGAAGTATTCTAAAAAATTTGACTCTTTTAAGTTTTTAGTTCACAAATCGCGTTGTGACGTATTTGCTCTCTGTGAAACATGGCTCTCTTCCGATAAAGATTTCTATTTCCATGGTTTTAACATTATTTCGCCGGATCGAGGGACTCATATGGAGGGATGCTGTTGGGGATTAATAAGCTCCACTCCTTGTATAGAATTGATCTCCCTTCGATGACAGGCCCTGAAGTAGTTGCATGCCAAGTGACTATTCGAGGCAAAAGTTTTAGTATAGCCAGCGTATACCTGCCACCGAATACGGCAATATCTCGCAGGAACCTTTCGACTATTTGTCACGCAATGCCAGAGCCACGGTTGATCTTAGAAGATTTTAATTCTCACGGTACAGCCTGGGGGTACAACGACAACCGTTCTGCATTGATACTAGACCTCATGGACTACTTCAACTTGACTATTTTAAATACTGGGGAAGTAACACGCGTGGCTCTCCCTCCAAACCCTGGAAACAAATTAGACCTCAAAATCTGTTCGAATTCATTATCATTGGATTGCACGTGGAAAGTGATTCAAGATCCCCATGGTAGTGATTGCCTATCAAAATTCCAATCACCAATCGTTCGTGTCAATCTCGCTCGATCGATATTGCGTACGAACTCACGAAGTGCATCAACTGGGGTAAATACGCTGAGGCGATCATCGATGGCGATCACTCCGTGATGGGATGACAAATGGACTAAGGTCTACCGTGAAAAATCCGTCTCGTTTAAAGCATATCGGAAGCGCGGTTCGAGGACTAACTACGAGCGGTACATTTCTTTAGAACGTTAGTTTAAGAGCCTCGCCAAGGTCAAGAAACGCGGGTATTGGAGTCACTTCGTCGAAGGACTATCGCGTGAGACGTCGATGAGAAATCTTTGGACAGTCGAGAGAAGAATGCGAAATGCGTTGTCGGTGATTGAAGAAGAGGAAAGCTCTTCCCGGTAGATCTACGCGTTCGCCAAGAAAGTGTGCCCAGATTCGGTTCCGGTGCAACGAATTGCTTGCGATAATCAAACCAATCGTAACGAAATGGATGCGCCCTTTTCGATGCTCGAATTCTCACTTGCTCTTCTTTCATGCAACAATTCTGCACCAGGAATGCATAAAATCAAGTATTACTTGTTGAAAAACCTACCAGACGTCGTAAAGAGGCGCTTGCTGAACTTATTCATATAGTTCCGGGAAAGCAATATTGTTCCGGATGAATGGAGGCAAGTCAGAGTTATAGCTATACAAAAACCCGGGAAAACCGCGTCGAATTACAACTCGTATCGTCCAATTTCGATGTTGTCGTGTATACGGAAGCTGCTAGAGAAGATGAATCTCCATCGGCTCGACATATGGATTGAATCGAATGGCATTCTATCTCATACACAATTTGGTTTCCGCAGAGGCAAAAGAACGAGCGATTGTCTTGCGCTGCTTTCAACAGAAATACGACTGGCCTATGCTCAAAATGAGCAAATGGGCTCAGTTTTCATGGACATTAAGGGAGATTTTGATACAGTTTGTATAGACGTCCTTTCAGACCAATTCCACGAGTGTTGCCTTTCTGCATTATTAAACAACTATTTGTACAATTTGTTATCTGTGAAACATATGCGATTTTATCATGGGTCTTCGACAACTTCACGAATTAGCTACAAGGGTCTCCCCCAGGGCTCTTGTTTATAATTTTTATGTCAGAGACATCGATAACTGCCTCGTGCAAAATTGCACGCTAAGACAGCTTGCGGATGACGCCGTTGTTTCAATTGTAGGACCAGGAGCGAACAACCTTCTGGGACCGTTGCAGGATACCCTTTGTCCCTTTGGATACAATTTGTCTACTTGAGCTGTAAAGCTTTTCTTCCCGGAGAAAACAGAAATAGTTGTTTTTTCTAGGCAGCGTGATCCAGCACAGATAAAGCTTCAACTCATGGGTAAAATAATAACTCAAAGTTTGTCTTATCGATCTAGGGGTCTGGTTCGATTCTAAATGCACCTGGGCAAAGTACATTAAGTATCTGCATCAGAAATTTCCCCGTGCATGGAAGGCTGCGAAGATAATCCCGATCCGAAAAAAACCTACCGGATCTGGTTTGAACAATCTTCGCCCAATAAGTATTCTATGTGCGTTGTCCAAGGCTTTCGAAAAAATACTGAAAGCTCAAATTCAAGCTTATTTGCAACGGTTCAATCTCCTTAGTCCTTGCCAGTCTGGTTTTAGATCTGGACACAGTACTACTTCCGCATTACTCAAAGTTCATGATGATCTTCATCAAATTATTGATAAAAAAGGAGTTGCTTTTTTACTGTTGATTGATTTCTCAAAAGCATTCGATAGAGTTTCGCATGTTAAGTTACTGCACAAATTATCTTACAAGTTCGATTTCAGTAGTAACGCTACTTTGCTAATCAAAACTTACTTAAGTTCACGTACTCAAGTAGTGGAAACTAATGGATGTCAATCAAGTTCAATCAATATCTTATCAGGTGTACCCCAAGGATCTGTTTTGGGTCCACTTTTATTTTCATTGTTTATAAATGATTTACCATCAGTTTTAAAATTTTGTCATATTCACATGTTTGCGGATGATGTTCAATTGTACATTTGTTCCACAGAAGCAAATTTAGAAAATATAGCAAAACTTGTTAACTCTGATCTGGAAAGAATTTTGCAATGGTCCTTGAGTAATCTGCTTCCCATTAATTCTTCAAAAACCAAAGCCATGTTTATTTCTCGGCGAAAGGTTCGTGCAATTTTACCCGATTTAATTATTAAGAATGAGATATTAGAGTATGTCGACAAAGCTCGCAATCTTGGTGTAATTTTCCAAACAAATCTAGAATGGAATTCTCATATACATGCACAATGTGGTAAAATCTATGCAGTCTTACGACATTTACGACTCAGTGCAGGAATGCTTCCTGTTTCCACTAAACTTAAGATTTTTAAATCTCTTTTGCTACCGCATTTTTCCTATGGCTCAGAGTTAATTTTAAATGCATCTGCCGCTGCCTATGACCGACTGAGAGTATCGTTAAACCACTGTGTTCGATGGGTTTTCAATTTATCTAGATTCTGTAGCGTAACACATTTGCAGCGGCAACTGCTGGGATGTTCTTTTTATAATTTCTTCAAATTACGTTGCTATGTCACTTTATTTAGAATTATACATTATGGTCCACACTATCTTCTTGATAAGTTGCATCTGTTCAGAAGCACTAGAGTTCGTCACTTTGTTCTCATTCATCATAACTCCGCTCATTATAGCAATACCTTCTTTGTGCGCGCAATTATATTGTGGAATCAGCTTCCACCTGATATCAAATCTATTAATACAGCAGCAAGATTCCGTTGTGAATGTATGAGCTGGCTCAATGAAGGGAATTAACATGATTGACGTGAGCGTTGAATTGATGAAAAGGGTTTACATAGTTTAGTTTAGTTTAGTTTATTTATTTTATATGTATGTTTGCTGTTTCTTGCCTTTTTGAATCTGAATTCGAAGAATGTGGTTGAACAACAAGAAATCCGATTGTAGAAATTTATAAGGGTGAACCCTTACTCTGCACGTATGATGAATAAATAAATACAAAATACAAATGGCAGCAACGAATAAACTTCATGCGTACTATCACCGGAATATGATGGGAAGCCCACCTGGAATACCAGATCCAGTCCGTTCGGAGTACACAGCACTTGAGCCTAACAAATAAACAATTAACAAAAAAAAAAAAAAGGAAATGATCATCAATAAACTTGAAAAAAAAAATCTTGGTGAGAATATACCTACACTCAAAAAAATTGACACGTTGTTTCCACGTGAAACGCACGTAATTTTCGTCCACTGCCAAAACCAGTAATAAACTTGAAGAATTCACGTAAGAGCTACGTGATTTCCACGTAAATCCACATTCTACGTGAAAATCACATACATGTTAAGTGATTTTTTACGTACAATTCACTGACACGTAATGTTCGCCTGATTTTACTGAAGATTTGGTTACGTGTTCAGGTGAAAGTTAGGCGAATTTTTACGTGGAAACAACGTGTCGATTTTGTTGAGTCTAGGAGAGAAGATCCCTTCTTGTATTGAGCAATCCAAGTAAAACTTATGCGAGATAAAAAAAAAAATCGTAGATGGCACTCGGTAAAAATGGTGTTTGGGACTGCCTAAGCTAAATTAATGATTTTTTTTTGTTAAGTTTAATGGTGATATAATCATAGATAATGCAGATAATGATGATTCTGACGAATTCCATTGTTATCCATTTCAATTTTGAAAATTTTCAATTTCTAACCTCACTTTGATTCAATAGTTCAATGCCCGAAAGTGCGCTCTTAAGCATTTAGTTTTCAAAAACCACTGTAACAATTTCTATTGTAAGATTCACTTTATCAAATCATTCATCAAACCATCAAAAACACGTGTAGTAAAACAATGACTTTTATATTGCAGGCTCATAAAATTCTTCGACATTCAAAATCGGAAAGTTCTGCGTGTGTTTTGTGGATCTTCGTACAGTCTGGCTATAACCGATATTGGGGCTTTGTACATGTTTGGACAAAATAAGAAAACAGGTGAAGCCAATATGTACCCGAAACCTGTTCAAGATTTAGCTGGATGGAATATTACTAGTATTGGAACAGGAAACACATCAATTGTAATATCAGCCGATGATTCGCTTATTGCATGGGGAGCCTCTCCAACATATGGTGAATTGGTAAGTAAATACTTTTGATTTCACTTTGTTTGTTAGGAAGCAATTTTTATGACTGGTGGTTTAACAAAGATAACTTGAGACTACGTGTCTAAGTCTAAATGATTACTCACGATTTAGTCGAAGCTATTATAGAGCCTTTTATAAATAGGTAACACATTCCATTAAACTTATAACTGCCGTTATAACCATAAATGTTTCATGTGTTTTGGGACTACCATAGAACACGGAACAACTTTGCTTATAAGTAGTATTGTTCGCGACCGAGACGTCCGCTCCGGAAACTGAAACTGAACGATGCGCAACATCAGAAGCAGTAACGCCCATTTAACCACCATCAGGTTGGCATGGAGATAATACAACACATTTGGCAGCCTGTGCACACCGTAGCTCCAGTCCCTGATTCATTTGGTCTCTGCGAGTGGGTATAAAACTCATGTCTGCATTCAGTCTACTTTTGTACCGCGAATAATTAACATCGGAAATAAAATAGAAAATAACCAAAAGTAAAAATTGACGTTTCCTTCTGGCACTTTCTGGCCGATTTCGTTTTGGACGTGTTCGATTGTGTCGACCCGCACCGAGTCTGCTGCTTGCATTTTACCTTGACGACAGTAGCTGATTGGACACACTTCCTTGGAAACCAATTCCTGCCTTTTTCAAGGCAGAAGAAAGAGTTTAGTTATTTCCATAACCAAGTGTGTCCGTCGCATTCCGTGACATACAGTCCACCACCTTGGTGCCGAGAAGTGCGCCAACATATGGTCCTACCGAACCGGATTTCCAATCAACGGGTCAACATCGAATTTCTTCTAACGTAAAAACTGAGTTGGCAAAATGCCGAAAGTGAACCATACACCGAAAGAGAAGCAGACGCCAAAGAAAGAATCCAAGAAGGGGGAAGATGATCCCAAACAGTTACTAATTCATCAACGTCAGCAAGTTCAATCCAAAGTGAGTGTAATAAGCCGTGCGCTTGAAGAAGCTGAGGACAATCCGAACAAAGTCAGTGCGTCGCTGCTAAAGTTTTTTTCGAAAAAGCTCGACCTTCATTACAACGAGTTCATTTCGATTCATCAAGCGATAGTTGCTGCGACTGCTTCGAGTGAAATTTCTGAAGAAGATTAAGCCCTGGACACGTTCGACGAACTTCACACCAATACGCTTGCATTGCTGGAGTTACTCAACGAAACCATTTCCCCTGCCGGGGCTGGAAGTGCACAACAATCCGTAATCATCCAGCAGCAATCACTGCGAGCTCCAGTTCCTACATTCGACGGGAATGTGGAGAATTGGCTGAAGTTTCGCACAATGTTCGAGGATGAGGCCGGACGCAGCACTGATTCCGATGCAGTGAAACTTCATCACCTAGATAAGGCGCTTACGGGTGATGCTTCTGGTTGGATTACGGCAAAGATTATCGTTGACAACAATTTCCAACAAACGTGGAAACAACTCAGCGACCAATTTGAAAACCCGAGAGTAATCGTCGATACGCATCTTGAAGGCTTGCTTGAGATTAAACCGATGACCAAAGGCATCAAGACTTGCTCGAGCTAGTGAAGGCATTCAACCGACATGTTGGCGGACTCGAGTACCTCACCTCACGACTGGACGATCAAACACTCCAGTTATGGGAAAGGACACAGCAGCATGCCAAGCTGCCCCAGTACGATGAAACTGTGGCCTTTTTGCGAAGCGAATGCCAGGTATTGGAACGGTTCCAAAACCGGCACCAGATGACTCCTAAAGAGACATTACCAAGATATCATCAGTTTTCGAAACCAACCAACCAGAAGGTCTACACCGTGACTGCTGTGAACGCCAGCAGTACCTGTCAGGTATGTGGAGGCTCTCATCGCCATTTTGAATGTCCGGAGTTCAATAAATTATCACCGCTGCTGCGGATTAAAAAAGCGAAAGACTTGAGAATCTGCTTCAACTGCCTACGTCCTGGTCATCGATCCATCGATTGTTCATAAAAAAAGACGTGTTCCCGCTGTCAACTAAGACACCACACTCTGTTACATGAAGAGACAGTTCCCAGTGCGGTGGAAATGGCACTTATCAGCCAAAATGAAGAGCCAGTCAACCAAACCCTTTCGGAGAACTATTCGGATTCGGAGCAAGACATCGAAACTGTACTATCCTGTAACCATTGCAAGGTTGCTAAAACTGTGATGCTAATGACTGCTGTGGTGCGAATCAAGGATTCTCGAGGATGGACAACTCCTTGCCGTGTTTTGTTGGACTTCCTTTCCAAGGCAATGGCTGATCACTTGACTACCGACACAAGACCTACACGTGTAAATATCGCTGGAATCGATGGTGCTAAAACCTACGCCAAGGAAAAGATGTTGGTGGATGTGGAGTCCAATAACTTTGCCTACTCTACAACCATCGAATGCCTCGTAGTTCCTGAGATAACAGGAGCTATCCCAGCTACGAAAATTAACATTTCATCGTGGCCACTCGACACCGACCTACCGATGGCGGACCCCAACTTCCATGTTCCGTCCGATATCGATATGTTAATTGGTATCTCCCATTTCTTGAAACTGCTGAAGACGGGTCGCCTCCAACTGAGTGATAAGCTACCGGAACTGCAAGAAACTCATTTCGGATGGGTTGTTGCAGGCAATATTGATGACGAGTCAACCTCCCAGCAGTGCTTAGCTGCCATTACGGATCCTACTTCTGAAGTTCTTCATCAGTTCTGGGAGCTGGAAGAAATTACGGAATCAGCATCACATCCCAGCGAACAAGATGAGTGTGAAACGGTGTTCCAATCCACTCATTTTCGAGATGAGATCGGCAGATATGTGGTAAGTTTGCCATTTCGTGAAACGATGCACGAGCTAGGAGACAATCGAGATCTGGACATGCGTCGGTTCCTCTCATTAGAACAAAGATTCAAGAAGAACCCAGAGTTGAAACAACAATATTGTCAATTCATCGATGAATATGAAGAACTGGGACATTGTCGAGAGATAAGCGAATCCGATAATGTTCCCAATCAACAAGTGTATGATCTGCCGCACCAAGCCATCCTACGTCCACCAAGCTCAACAACAAAACTTCGAGTGGTTTTTGATGCTTCCACTAAGGGTGCCCCGTACGACAAATCACTAAATGACGTCTTGTCAATTGGAGCCACATTGCAGAACGACATCTTCAGCATTTTGTTACGTTGTTGGATGTATCAAATTGTCTTCACGGCTGACGTATTAAAAATGTATCGGCAGATATGCATGGCACCAAAACACGCTCGATTCCAAGGTATTTTCTGGAGGTCAAGCTCGGAAGAACCTCTCTGCGTCCTGGAACTCACAACCATGACTTATGGGACAGCTGCAGCTCCATTCTTGGCAACCAGATGTCTGATGCAGCTTTGTGATGACAAAGGCGAGCCCTTCCCACTAGCCGTCCGAATCGTCCGCCAGGATTGTTACGTCGATGATGTCATCTCCGGCGCGAACACCGTAAAGGAAGCTATAACAAGTCAAATCAAAATTCAACAACTACTTGAACGGGGTGGTTTCCCCGTCCACAAATGGAGCTACAACAATGCAGAAGTCCTGGAAAATATTCCAGAACTCGACCGTGGAAAATTAGTACATTTGGACAACACCGTACTTGATGTGATGAAGACATTGGAGTCCACACCGCAACGAATTTGTCTTCATTACCAGTCAAACCGATCAGGAAGTCAACCAAGCCACAAAGCGAACGGTGTTATCCGAAATTGGAAGACTGTTTGATCCACTGGGCCTTGTGACGCCTGTTACCATCATTTCAAAAATGATTATGCAGCGAATTTGGGGTCTTTTCCGAAAACTTCATTCAGACAATGGCTCCAACTTCAAGAGGGCCAAGTCTGAATTACATGAGTATAGCTCCCTTTCCAAAACCGCGATGCCGTCAACGAGATAGCATCCTTCTGCCAGCCGAAAGAAATCTCCTGGACATTCATCCCACCGGAAGCTCCTAACTTTGGCGGCCTCTGGGAAAACGCATTCAAGACAGCAAAGTATCACCTGAAGAGGACCCTGAAAACAGCTACCTTGACATTTGAAGAGCATGCCACGGTTCTTACCAAGTCGAGGCTATAATGAATTATCGGCCTCTCTGTTCAACATCAGATCCAGACGTCGAAATATTGACACCAGGCCATTTTCCGATTGGTCGATCTCTGATAGCCACACTCGAGCCCAGCTACGATGAAATTCCAACCAATCGTTTGTCTAGGTGGCAATATCTGCAGTGCCTTCGTGAACAGTTCTGGAAACAATAGAGCCGCGACTACTTGTTGAATCTGCAACCGAGGGGGGAAAACCGCCAACAACAGTCAACCATTCGCCCTGGCACGATCGTACTACTTGAGCAGAAGGATGTCCCATCGCAATGCTGGAAAATGGGAAGGATCGTTAATGTTTTTCCTGGTTCCGACAAGTTGGTGCGAGCAGTGGTAAACATCGAAGGATCCATCTACAGACGAGCGTTGTACAAGCTGACCGTTCTTCCAATTGCTGACAATAAGAATGAACCCAACAATTCAGTGAATTCTTCCCAGCCTGGGGGATTATGTTCGCGACCGAGACGTCCGCTCCGGAAACTGAAACTGAACGATGCGCAACATCAGAAGCAGTAACGCCCATTTAACCACCATCAGGTTGGCATGGAGATAATACAACACATTTGGCAGCCTGTGCACACCGTAACTCTAGTCCCTGATTCATTTGGTCTCTGCGAGTGGGTATAAAACAATTCCAAAACTCATGTCTGCATTCAGTCTACCTTTGTACCGCGAATAATTAACATCGGAAATAAAATAGAAAATAACCAAAAGTAAAAATTGACGTTTCCTTCTGGCACTTTCTAGCCGACTTCGTTTTGGACGTGTTCGATTGTGTCGACCCGAACCGAGTCTGCTGCTTGCATTTTACCTTGACGACAGTAGCTGATTGGACACACTTCCTTGGAAACCAATTCCTGCCTTTTTCAAGGCAGAAGAAAGAGTTTAGTTATTTCCATAACCAAGTGTGTCCGTCGCATTCCGTGACATACAGTCCACCACCTTGGTGCCAAGAAGTGCGCCAACAAGTATAGCAACTGATTTATTTATTTATGAACAAGCAGCTGTGTTAACTAACTATACACTAAAAAACAATCTTTTTTTTCAGGGTTTGGGCGATCTTATAAAATCAACGGCAACACCGAAAACAGTATCCCGTTTGGAGGGTATGAAAATACCACAAGTATCTCTGGGTTATTCACATACCCTCCTGCTTGTCAACGTGGAGCATGAATTAACTAAGCAAAAGTATGATACATTCCAAGAATTCACCACAGATTAATTCTTTTTTACCCTAGCCATCATGTTTCATCAATGTCTAATGATTTAATATTTTCAACGTATGCCTTAGTGTAAACCCATCAAATATATGTATAGTTACTTTTTTTTTTTCATTAAATAAGGTTATTTTAATAAAATAAATAATTATAATTCCAACAAACGCTGTGGTTTGAATATCAAACTGTTAAAATGTGTGATTATTTTAGTAGCTCTCTTTCAATCAATAAAATGATAGAAATCAATGAAATATCACGAAAAAAAACTATTGTTTGACTTATTTCAGCAATGCGTAATAAAGAACTTCCTGGTATTAATTTCTTTTTTTTTTAGTAAAAGTTGTAGAAAAAAAGAGCTATCAGGAGACTAAAATAAGTTCATTTTAATTTTGCAGCGTTTGGTGAAGCAATAAGAGCGCAAGTCAATCCGAAGTCGAGGGTTATGGAGGGGTATGTTGTGTTCTTGGGCTAAGATGGTCGCGTTGCTACAAACCCGAGTAAAGGCTAACATCATAAAGATAGCAATTCAAAAACTAATTTTGATATCTGATATCTACATCAAATTGAAAACAAAATTTGATTTCACTTCACAATTGTCAAATTTGATAAAAAATTTAGTTTTCATCTTGCTGTAATCTTGAGGTCACCTTTCTTTGAGAAAAGTAGTTTTGTTTTCATTGTATTGATAGATCATCAAGTTGAATAGGTACTCATTTCCTTTCAACAGAAAAAAATGTACAGCAAATTGCTTTTCAATTTGCTCTCACTGATAGCAAGATCAGTTTTTAATTTGATGTCACAGGAATATATGTTTGCTATCAATTTTGATCTTTTAACCGTTAAAACGACTGCAACCTGAGTAATCATTATCGGCAACATCACAACATCATATTTAGTTTTCTATTTGATCTCAGACTCTTCTCGGGAAATGATCGGGAATGTTTAATTTGTTATATTATATATGTTGTTTTTAGAAAGATATATGTAGGTAATTAAATTGAGGAGTTTTATAGTTTTGATTTCATACATACTTACGTAGGACTGATGATACATCTCTACATGTGATGATACATGTTTCGTGGCCGTAGAGAACTACCGGTCTAATGTCTTGTAGATTTTTTTTGTTGGGGCGTAGAACCACTGCGTCCACTGAGTTGAACTTTTGTGGTATACCCCTGTTTACTATTCTAATACGCATCTTAAAGCTAGATCACCATTTGTCAAGTGACCAGCCTAAGACGGGTCTCCCAGTCAGGCAAAATTGAGTTTATAAAACCCACCACCTTTCCAGGATTTGCAGTCCAAATTTCTTTAGGTTGCATATAGCCACTGTACAGAAATTTAAGTCTGCTCTTGTACACAGCATCACAATTGCAAAGCAGATGTTCCGAGGTTTCACGTTCCATGTTACAGAAACGACAGATATCATTCTGAACCTGGCCAATGTTTTTCAAATGATATCTACTCGGGCAATGTCCGGTAACTAAGTCAGTATAGGTACAAAGAACTCTCTTATTGAGCTCCAAAAGGTTTTTACTAATTGTAACATTTGGAATTATAAACCTTTTCGATTAAACACACTTTGTGGTGACCAACCAATTGGTCATCACCCTTTGCTCTTCCCAAGATTTTAATTCCATTTTTGTGGCACAGTATGATATACCGCAGAATGGTTCTGGGCCAATAAACTGTGCATTTGAACCTTGTTTAGCAGGCTGTCTGTCCTTTCATTGCCTTCAATGCCCCATTGTCTCGGAACCCAGAATAAATTTACCGAGTTCTCTTGGCACACCTTTCGCAATGAAAGAATGCATTCCCAGACAAGTTTGGATGTACATATATAATTATTCAACGCTTTGAGTGCCGCTTGGCTGTCTGTAAAAATACAAATATTTGCATATCTATATTTCCTCTGCAGACAAACGTTAACACATTTTATTATAGCAAGATCTCCGCTTGGAAAACCTTTGGATAGTTTCCCATCGCCACTGAGATCTCTACCCCAGGGCCGAAGATTCCTGCTCCCGGTTTTGTTCCAATTTTTGAGCCATCTGTGAAGCATTTTATGGAGCCATGACGAACAGTGGGACCTCCGACTTCCCAATCTATACGTGACGTTTCACATATGTTGTAAGGGATGTCATGGTTTTCCACAGGTTTCATCCAGTCTCCATTCATATACATCACTGGCCCATTTTGAAAGCTTAGTGAAATGCTAAGTCACCAGACAGGAAAGTTTTCAGCCGTTTAAGTCTAAGCATACCCTTTTCCGCTTCTAGTTGCACGTATTCGTGCAACGGCAGCAGATTTAGAATTGCATTCAACGCATTTGATGGAGTGCTACGCATCGCTCCCGTTATAGCCATGGATACTTGCCGTTGAAGTTTTGTAAGCTTGTTCTGTGCAGTAGCCTCTTTTGTTTTTGGCCACCACACAAGAGAAGCATACGTTACTTTTGGACGTATTATAAGGATATATAAATCCACATTATCATTTTTGGTCTTAGACCCCATTTTCTGCCAAATGTTTTTAAGCATATCCACTGGTTGCCTTACCGATCACACACTCAAGATGAGCATTCCAGTTCAGTTTGGCATCCAGTAGCACTCCTAAGTATTTAACCTGTTCACTAAGATCAATCTTTAATCCTCCAAGCTGAAACGCTTTTAGACTAAACTTCCTTTTCCTAGTGAAAGGTACAATTACTACTTTTGATGGATTAATGCTAAGGCACTCCTTGATACACCAAGACTGGGTAAATTTTAGAGCCCATTGCATTCTTTCTGAAATGATGTTGTCAAATTTTCCCCTCATATAATGACTATATCGTCTGCAAAACCTACAACCTCGAAACCTTTTTCCTCTAATCTTCTCAGAAGATCGTCTACAACTAGGGACCACATTAGTGGTGAGAGGACTCCTCCTTGGGGACAACCTTTCGTTGCCCGTACTGTAATAGACGCACTTCCCAGCTCTGAAGTGATTTCTCTTTTTGCAAGCATGGTATGAACCCAGTTAATTATGTTCATGTCAAAGTTCCTTTTCTTCATGGCATGAGCCATAGACGAATAGGAAGCGTTGTCGAAAGCTCCTTCAATATCTAAGAAAGAACAAAGTGCTATTTACAGCTTTTTCTACCTTTGAAACCACACTATGCAGTGCCGTAACTGTTGACTTACAAGACTGGTAAGCAAACTGGAACTCAGATAGTGGATGCTTGTTCATGTAATTTGAATTGATATAATCATTCAACACTTTTTCCATAGTCTTTAATAGGACTGATGAAAGACTAATGGGTCTGTATGATTTAGGATGCGCCTTGTCTCGCTTTCCTACTTTAGGTATGAAGATAACTTTTACTTGTGTCCATGAAGTTGGAATATGGTTGAGTCTTAAACTTGCCTTAAAATCTCAATTAATGGCGAGATCAACACTGCTTCGCCGTTTTGAAGTAATGCTGGAAATATCCTGTCCATTCCTGCAGATTTGTAAGGCTGAAAAGATCTCAACGCATTTTCTACCCTGGCTTTCTTAAAGATTTTATCAGCCAAGTCATTTGCGGCGATTTTTGTTCTAACAGACATTTGAGATGTCCTTGTAGAACTTCTTTCACCTTCAAGTGATCCATCTCTGATTGGATCTACACACAAAACTGATCCAGGAAAATGTGTTTCCATAATCAACTTTAACGTTTCACTAGGAGTTTTTGTAAAAACTCCATCCTCATTTTTCAGATGCCCAAGTTGAATCGTATGATCCTTTACAAGAGCCCTCTGTAGTCTTGCGACTTCTGGACTATTGCTTATGTTCTCACAGGTTAGAACCCAGGATCTTCGTTTAGATTTTCTTATTTCTTTATTGTACTCAGTAAGTGCACTCCTATACTGCCGTGAAACGCATATCAGTCCCATATGGAAAATCATCGAATGGAGAAAACAGCAATGAAAGTTGTGATGATGTTTTTCGTAATACACTATGTTTCGTATGATGTATGTAAACCTTTCCACCCTGTTATGTAAATTACACTAAAAAAACAATGCACTTTATATTTAAGTGGAATCACCTATAGATTTGGGCGAAGTGCAAAGTTATTGCTCTGTATTGGTGCGGCACTTATTATTTATTAAATGTGGTCAATTAACCATATGTGCAATAAATATAAAGTCTTTTTGTGCAAGAGCTGAATAGATATTAATTATAATGTACATGGATTGCATTAACTTGTCCTAGCAAAGATCAAATGAGTTTTTTAATACGTTTTATGTGAAAAGGTGCATGGATTTTATTTTTTCATGTAATAAAACAAAATGTGTGAATATAAGAGGTTTTATTTGTACCATCATAAAAACTTCATCACTGTTTGAAGCTATCGTGTTCAGCAGCGGGAATGGCAAAAATGCTCGGCAGATCTGAAATATTCACAATAAACACCGTTAACATGGCAAAGAAGAACATCTATAGTAATTTATTACCTTCAAAAAATTCAGTGACTTCCGCTGGAAAACCAAGTACCTAAACCACCACACGGTAAACTTCACTTTGCTTCTCCATGTTGCAGTTTTTTTCCTTCTAGAACGATAAAGCAGCTGATTGTTTTTCACGGTTTTTTATTTCGTTTTAAGAGCATCCGTAGCGGTGCGCGACTTAACTATATTTGATCACCCTCACCATCACTTCAAACCGTATCGGGCGCAACTAAAAGCGGTAGCAAAATTGTGGCGCGACTATCGGAAAGCATCGGGCGCTCAAATTTAGCAACGCGATAGTGGCGCACACGGTAATCTCAATTTACGCTATTATAACTACACACAAAAAAAACCACAGTTGAAACTACCATTTCGAGGGTTAAAATGAAATTATGAACGTGTCATAATGTTGGGGCAATGCAGACGATTTCTTTAATGGAGGAAACCAGGTAATGCAAAAGTGAGGTTAAACGTCGTAGATAATGCTCTTGAAAAAAAGGTTTTTCGAGCAGTTTAAGCAAAGTAATTGGTGATAAAGCTAGCAGAAAATCGTCGATAATGGTCACTTCCATACAGTTTGAAAAATAGCCAGAAAGTTATTACCGATTTCAGTTTTAGATACTACTATGTCTAATCACACTTCAGCTTTACTTGGATTCAACCATACTTTATTGATACTTTTTATTAATGCCAAAAAAATCGGTATTATTTACCGTTTATCTTCCTTCAATGCTATTACCCAAGGCTTTGTGCACAAATAACGTAACGCAAAAAACGGGATTTTGCACCCCCTCCCTCCCCTATGTAACAATAAGTAACACGTGACCAGACTCCCCCCCTTTAATTACGTAACGCTCACGCACCTCCTCCCCCCTATTTCTCAATTGTTATAAAAACATCACAAAAACTGTTATTGTTGTTGCTTGTATGTTTAACTCTCATTTGATTCAAAATTTTAGTATCCAGACAACAGTTCAATCATTTTATTTATGTAACTTAAAATTGATAAAGATTGCAAACATCAGTCCACTTATTTCATTAAAGTAACTTAGCCTCGGCTTTTTTTTGCACCGATATTTCACCATGGTCAATACCGTGTGAAAAATGGAAATACTCATGTTGGTGCATCAAATTTAACGCCACTTGATGGAAACAGTTCAAATTTATTCCCTATACTTTTTTAGGCTATGGTGAAATTTTTATTACGCTACCTAAATTTTTCACAGAAGTACGTATTTTAGAAATTGGTATGTCCAAAAAATACTTATTTTACATGTGTTATCAAATCTTCAAATTTATTAACCATACGAACATGAAATGTTGTTCACATGAGGTTAATACATTAGTTATAGGGCTGTCAAAAATTCAGTCAAAAATGTTTATAATAGACAAAGTTACAGGAGCTTGAACGTTACGTTTTTTGGAAGCAAAATTTTGCTCGGCTTTTTTTGGCTACTGAGTATACTACTTTTTATTTTATTTGAATTTCCATAACATAATCTTTTGAAAAGTAAATAAAATTTATTATTATTTCAATGGTTTTAATATAAATAACAATATATTCATATATATTTGTTGTTACAATTCCACCGCTTAGGTCGAGTCAATGCAAAGGTGCATTGCTTCCAAAAATCTTATTTTTTGACTCTACAATAAGTGCTTTTTGTTTCCCATAGAAGCCTCCTTTGCAGCGCTTTGAGAAACAACAATTTTTATCGTTGGTTCAAAAATAAAATCGGTATAGTTTGAATGAATAAAAATTATGGATAAACCGTAAGTCAACAATAATATTTGTTATAGTTATACAGAACAATACATTTCTCATCGTGTAGATGTACCATTTATGGAAAATTGCGCCAATTGGGGATGCAAATCGTCATAAGATACATTTCGTTTAGTAGGTCATATTTAAATAGTACGTCTCCATTTATCGAAGCTTTAGAATTTGGTCTAAAATAAAAAGATAGACATAATTCATTTTCCCTAAAATTGGTTATTTTGTTACGTAACGATTTTAAAACCCCCCCTCCCCCATATGTCACAATAAGTAACGGTTTCTCAACCCCCATCCCTCCCCTTCATGCGTTACGTAATTTGTGCACAAAGCCCAATATTAGGTAATTTGTGTTTACGCATAATTTAGGTATGTGCACTTTTAAGCGAATATCTTTACTTTTTAACGATCTTTAGGTATTCTCATTTTAGCGTGTGGAGCACTAGTTTAGCAGCGACCGATACAGAATACGGTAACAAAATATAGTAGCGACCTGGGAGGGAGAAACAAATACTACACATACAATGTATTGAATGAGTATCGATATTGGGCATGCAAATTTTCAACACACTAAAATAATCAAGAAAGCTGTTGTGTAAATCAGTAATTTTTGTTTGGCGTGTTTCTGATGTTTATGTGTTACCGTCGCATGACTTCATGCTGTCGGGAAATATTCGTTCACAAATCAGTTAGGTTTAGCTCGTTTCGCTTTTTGCAGCTGGTCACAAGCTATCGCAGGCGTTTCAAAGTTGTTCAACATGAAGTGTTTAGTTAAATACGGTGGCCGAAATAGCAGGAACTATCCGGAATTAAGTTTTTTTTTGCGTTTTCCCAGTAATAATATTACAAGATCCAAATGGATAGAATACTGTCGGCTGGGCTCTGAGACAACCGAAATTAAACCAAGTTCACGAGTCGGTCGCGTTAGTTGAAAATATTAGCTTTTTTATAGGTATTTGATTATAATAACAGTGCTATAATCTGCTTTAATTAACGTTCTGTAAGTTTATTTTGAAAAAGCTTGTTTCCGCTAGCGCAATCATGCAAATAAGAAATGATGTTCCATCAATTGATGCATTATTGTTGCCTTCCGATAGCTAGCCGCTATAAAGCGATAGAATGTTGGATTTCTATAAATCTCGTCCTCTCTACTCTTCACCGGCGCTTGCAGTGTTGCAGTGGGGCCCAAATTAATGCCACCTGAAGACGAAGTAGATGATAAGGATTTTGAGGCGCATCAAGAAGCCGTCGGGAACGAATCAGTTTCTTCTGATGAACAGTTCGAAGCAAAATCGGAATTCAGAGCAACACTGGTTTTAGAGGACAGGGAGATTTTAAAGCTGTTCAGGTAATAATCTTAATGATGATAATAATCCTCACATAAAACTTTCTAATAGAATTAGTAATTAAAATTTATATTAAAAATAATGAAAATAATTAGAATAATGATAATAATAACAAAAACAAAAATAATAACTACAAAAGCAATTATAGTAATAAAAATAAGTATTCTAATAAGAATGATCACAACGAGGCAAATTAAATTCATCATATATTTACTATTGATATGATGATTGTTCATATTGTTGTTATATAACAATAACAATGAAAAAATAATAATCAAAGTACAAAAATAAAAACAATTAAAATAAGTGTAAGACAATATACAATAAAAATAAGTGTAACAATATGAATTCCTAATATTCTTAATAAAATAACAATGAATTTTTTATTATTATTATTCTATGATTATATATTATTGATTTTCTTATAATGATAGTAATAATTTTAATTATACCTATTATAAAAATAAAAATAATCAAAATAGTTATAATAACCATATGCGAAATATTAATAATAATCGTTAAACTTATTATCATAAACCCTTGACCCATATTAGTTTCAATCATAATAATTATAATATTGTAAGCCAACATAAAAATTATAATGAGATATATTTTGATCATTTTTTTCAAAAATAGTGTTATTGTTTACTTTGTAAATATTAACGATAAATTAATAATAATAATTTTTATTACCAGAATTGACTTATCATTATTATTATCATTGTTATAATAATTGTTTATAATATAATTTGATTAATAATTATAATAAAAACCATATTAATATTTTTGTTATAATCATCTCTTGTTATAATAAACATTATTCATATTATTATGACTTTTATAAAAATAAGGGTTTTAATTGTGATTTTTATTCATACTTTTGTTAAAACAATGTTAATGATCTCATGTTAATGATAATAAAATGATCAGAATAATACTTATGTAATAATAATATCAATATTATCATGATAATCTTTTTCATAATGAACAACAAGAATTAAAAAACATTTAACAGGTTAAAAAACAGAATTAACATAACAATCATAACAATCATATAATCATTATCATAATAACCCTAATCAAATCAATAAAATTTAGATCAAAATCATAAAATCATCATTATTAAATCATATTGATTAATTAAATACAATTATAATTTTATTAATCAAAATAATCATATAAATAATTGTTATTATAATTATAAAAATTGTTAAAAAATATGTAAAAGAGTAATTATTATAATAGTTATCATAATAGTAATAAATATAATATTCAATACTCATCATATTTCAACTTATCATTGTTATAGAAATATTCATTATCATTATTAGAGTTAAAATAAATATTATAACAACCAAAATATGCTATATGATAATAAAAAAATAAATAATAAAATAAAATATTACGCATAATCACAATAATCACCAAACGATATTCATTATTTTCGTTACAATAAAATCATTATCATAATAATTATCACATTAATAACAGTAATAATAAAAATAATAATTAGAATTATAATTTTTGTTAAAAATGTTCCTATAAAAGTAGGCATAGTAAATTTTTTTAAATATAATTGTTATGTATATAATTATTTTCCTAACAATAATAATGATGATAATAATAATAATAGTTAAAATTATACATTTTGTAAAATTTGTTCTCATAAAAAAAGTTTGAATAAAATTAGATTTTTTTTATTATAAAACTATGATCATTGATTATATTTCAATATGAATAATAATTATAATTTAGTTAGTGATAAAATGATTCGAATAATAGCTCTCGTCAGTATTCAATGTTGAATTATTTCAATACTTCCAGTTTTGTGTGAAGTCAGAGCAACATGGGTGTGAAGTCAGAGCAACGAAACTCCATTAACTTTCACCATGAGTAGGAACCGCTGGAGGGGCTACAATGCAATAATATTACAGAATGCCACAATGTCTAATCCCGAAACTAATCCAATTGGATTTTAACCAACAGGTTATTAAACTGAAAACTGCTTTTAATAAACAAAAATATAAATACCCGACTGATTTATTAACAAAAATGTAGAGCATGTTCGAAATAAACATATTTATTTTCAGGGGTCTATTTAAAATCCAAATATATTCACATATATTTTTAAAACGAATAATTTTAAATCAAACATTGACGTAACGCTAATTTTTACATATAATACGTTTGCAACACATTTAACATTTATTTGTGGCCAGAACAAACAAAAGTTTACGTTTGAATTGACCTAAATATATTTGCTTTGACGATAGTTTTCTTCGCATGTAGTTTCCATAATACATCTCTTTTCGTTTAATTAATATGTATAGTTTAAAATTTATTTCATGATCGAAATCATCAAGTTTATTTTTACAAGTTATCAAGTAATCGGTACATTTAACAAGACCCCTAGCAACATTTGCAGATTTTCTTCTCAAAATTTATGACTTGGGTTCAAGAATAAATGTCTCTAGGCATTGAAAAATTGGTCAAGTTTATGAAAAAATATGCCTTACACTCAACAGATTTGCAAATTTCCTATCTTTTCAGCAATGAGAACACGAAAATATTTTAGTTCAAAGTATTTTCAAGCAAGAAAATATTTTATATCCAATATCAATACTTTTCACTGACTGATATTTTATTCTCTTGGCTTCACTTGACAGCTCGAATCTGGCTCCACTTGACACTCACATTTTTTGAGTCTGTTTCTCCCTCCCAGGAAGGAGAAGGAATTGTAGTCAGATATATTAAATTTATGTTTGTGTTTTAATTGTGGTATATTTGGCTGAAGTTTCGCACAATGTTCGAGGATGAGGCCGGACGCAGCACTGATTCCGATGTAGTGAAACTTCATCACCTAGATAAGGCGCTTACGGGTGATGCTTCTGGTTGGATTACGGCAAAGATTATCGTTGACAACAATTTCCAACAAACGTGGAAACAACTCAGCGACCAATTTGAAAACCCGAGAGTAATCGTCGATACGCATCTTGAAGGCTTGCTTGAGATTAAACCGATGACCAAAGGCATCAAGACTTGCTCGAGCTAGTGAAGGCATTCAACCGACATGTTGGCGGACTCGAGTACCAGGGACTGGTAGTCGATAAACTATCTGGTCTTATCCTCACGAAGATCCTCACCTCACGACTGGACGATCAAACACTCCAGTTATGGGAAAGGACACAGCAGCATGCCAAGCTGCCCCAGTACGATGAAACTGTGGCCTTTTTGCGAAGCGAATGCCAGGTATTGGAACGGTTCCAAAACCGGCACCAGATGACTCCTAAAGAGACATTACCAAGATATCATCAGTTTTCGAAACCAACCAACCAGAAGGTCTACACCGTGACTGCTGTGAACGCCAGCAGTACCTGTCAGGTATGTGGAGGCTCTCATCGCCATTTTGAATGTCCGGAGTTCAATAAATTATCACCGCTGCTGCGGATTAAAAAAGCGAAAGACTTGAGAATCTGCTTCAACTGCCTACGTCCTGGTCATCGATCCATCGATTGTTCATAAAAAAAGACGTGTTCCCGCTGTCAACTAAGACACCACACTCTGTTACATGAAGAGACAGTTCCCAGTGCGGTGGAAATGGCACTTATCAGCCAAAATGAAGAGCCAGTCAACCAAACCCTTTTGGAGAACTATTCGGATTCGGAGCAAGACATCGAAACTGTACTATCCTGTAACCATTGCAAGGTTGCTAAAACTGTGATGCTAATGACTGCTGTGGTGCGAATCAAGGATTCTCGAGGATGGACAACTCCTTGCCGTGTTTTGTTGGACTTCCTTTCCAAGGCAATGGCTGATCGCTTGACTATCGACACAAGACCTACACGTGTAACTATCGCTGGAATCGATGGTGCTAAAACCTACGCCAAGGAAAAGATGTTGGTGGACGTGGAGTCCAATAACTTTGCCTACTCTACAACCATCGAATGCCTCGTAGTTCCTGAGATAACAGGAGCTATCCCAGCTACGAAAATTAACATTTCATCGTGGCCACTCGACACCGACCTACCGATGGTGGACCCCAACTTCCATGTTCCGTCCGATATCGATATGTTAATTGGTATCTCCCATTTCTTGAAACTGCTGAAGACGGGTCGCCTCCAACTGAGTGATAAGCTACCGGAACTGCAAGAAACTCATTTCGGATGGGTTGTTGCAGGCAATATTGATGACGAGTCAACCTCCCAGCAGTGCTTAGCTGCCATTACGGATCCTACTTCTTAAGTTCTTCATCAGTTCTGGGAGCTGGAAGAAATTACGGAATCAGCATCACATCCCAGCGAACAAGATGAGTGTGAAACGGTGTTCCAATCCACTCATTTTCGAGATGAGATCGGCAGATATGTGGTAAGTTTGCCATTTCGTGAAACGATGCACGAGCTAGGAGACAATCGAGATCTGGACATGCGTCGGTTCCTCTCATTAGAACAAAGATTCAAGAAGAACCCAGAGTTGAAACAACAATATTGTCAATTCATCGATGAATATGAAGAACTGGGACATTGTCGAGAGATAAGCGAATCCGATAATGTTCCCAATCAACAAGTGTATGATCTGCCGCACCAAGCCATCCTACGTCCACCAAGCTCAACAACAAAACTTCGAGTGGTTTTTGATGCTTCCACTAACGGTGCCCCGTACGACAAATCACTAAATGACGTCTTGTCAATTGGAGCCACATTGCAGAACGACATCTTCAGCATTTTGTTACGTTGTTGGATGTATCAAATCGTCTTCACGGCTGACGTATTAAAAATGTATCGGCAGATATGCATGGCTCCAAAACACGCTCGATTCCATGGTATTTTCTGGAGGTCAAGCTCGGAAGAACCTCTCTGCGTCCTGGAACTCACAACCATGACTTATGGGACAGCTGCAGCTCCATTCTTGGCAACCAGATGTCTGATGCAGCTTTGTGATGACAAAGGCGAGCCCTTCCCACTAGCCGTCCGAATCGTCCGCCAGGATTGTTACGTCGATGATGTCATCTCCGGCGCGAACACCGTAAAGGAAGCTATAACAAGTCAAATCAAAATTCAGCAACTACTTGAACTGGGTGGTTTCCCCGTCCACAAATGGAGCTACAACGATGCAGAAGTCCTGGAAAATATTCCAGAACTCGACCGTGGAAAATTAGTACATTTGGACAACACCGTACTTGATGTGATGAAGACATTGGAGTTAGCCTGGAATCCACACCGCAACGAATTTGTCTTCATTACCAGTCAAACCGATCAGGAAGTCAACCAAGCCACAAAGCGAACGGTGTTATCCGAAATTGGAAGACTGTTTGATCCACTGGGCCTTGTGACGCCTGTTACCATCATTCCAAAAATGATTATGCAGCGAATTTGGGGTCTTTTCCGAAAACTTCATTCAGACAATGGCTCCAACTTCAAGAGGGCCAAGTCTGAATTACATGAGTATAGCTCCCTTTCCAAAACCGCGATGCCGTCAACGAGATAGCATCCTTCTGCCAGCCGAAAGAAATCTCCTGGACATTCATCCCACCGGAAGCTCCTAACTTTGGCGGCCTCTGGGAAAACGCATTCAAGACAGCAAAGTATCACCTGAAGAGGACCCTGAAAACAGCTACCTTGACATTTGAAGAGCATGCCACGGTTCTTAGCCAAGTCGAGGCTATAATGAATTATCGGCCTCTCTGTTCAACATCAGATCCAGACGTCGAAATATTGACACCAGGCCATTTTCCGATTGGTCGATCTCTGATAGCCACACTCGAGCCCAGCTACGATGAAATTCCAACCAATCGTTTGTCTAGGTGGCAATATCTGCAGTGCCTTCGTGAACAGTTCTGGAAACAATAGAGCCGCGACTACTTGTTGAATCTGCAACCGAGGGGGGGAAACCGCCAACAACAGTCAACCATTCGCCCTAGCATGATCGTACTACTTGAGCAGAAGGATGTCCCATCGCAATGCTGGAAAATGGGAAGGATCGTTAATGTTTTTCCTGGTTCCGACAAGTTGGTGCGAGCAGTGGTAAACATCGAAGGATCCATCTACAGACGAGCGTTGTACAAGCTGACCGTTCTTCCAATTGCTGACAATAAGAATGAACCCAACAATTCAGTGAATTCTTCCCAGCCTGGGGGATTATGTTCGCGACCGAGACGTCCGCTCCGGAAACTGAAACTGAACGATGCGCAACATCAGAAGCAGTAACGCCCATTTAACCACCATCAGGTTGGCATGGAGATAATACAACACATTTGGCAGCCTGTGCACACTGTAACTCCAGTCCCTGATTCATTTGGTCTCTGCGAGTGGGTATAAAACAATTCCAAAACTCATGTCTGTATTCAGTCTACCTTTGTACCGCGAATAATTAACATCGGAAATAAAATAGAAAATAACCAAAAGTAAAAATTGACGTTTCCTTCTGGCACTTTCTAGCCGACTTCGTTTTGGACGTGTTCGATTGTGTCGACCCGCACCGAGTCTGCTGCTTGCATTTTACCTTGACGACAGTAGCTGATTGGACACACTTCCTTGGAAACCAATTCCTGCCTTTTTCAAGGCAGAAGAAAGAGTTTAGTTATTTCCATAACCAAGTGTGTCCGTCGCATTCCGTGACATACAGTCCACCACCTTGGTGCCGAGAAGTGCGCCAACAAGTATAGCAACTGATTTATTTATTTATGAACAAGCAGCTGTGTTAACTAACTATACACTAAAAAACAATCTTTTTTTTCAGGGTTTGGGCGATCTTATAAAATCAACGGCAACACCGAAAACAGTATCCCGTTTGGAGGGTATGAAAATACCACAAGTATCTCTGGGTTATTCACATACCCTTCTGCTTGTCAACGTGGAGCATGAATTAACTAAGCAAAAGTATGATACATTCCAAGAATTCACCACAGATTAATTCTTTTTTACCCTAGCCATCATGTTTCATCAATGTCTAATGATTTAATATTTTCAACGTATGCCTTAGTGTAAACCCATCAGATATATGTATAGTTACTTTTTTTTTCATTAAATAAGGTTATTTTAATAAAATAAATAATTATAATTCCAACAAACGCTGTGGTTTGAATATCAAACTGTTAAAATGTGTGATTATTTTAGTAGCTCTCTTTCAATCAATAAAATGATAGAAATCAATGAAATATCACGAAAAAAAACTATTGTTTGACTTATTTCAGCAATGCGTAATAAAGAACTTCCTGGTATTAATTTCTTTTTTTTTAGTAAAAGTTGTAGAAAAAAAGAGCTATCAGGAGACTAAAATAAGTTCATTTTAATTTTGCAGCGTTTGGTGAAGCAATAAGAGCGCAAGTCAATCCGAAGTCGAGGGTTATGGAGGGGTATGTTGTGTTCTTGGGCTAAGATGGTCGCGTTGCTACAAACCCGAGTAAAGGCTAACATCATAAAGATAGCAATTCGAAAACTAATTTTGATATCTGATATCTACATCAAATTGAAAACAAAATTTGATTTCACTTCACAATTGTCAAATTTGATAAAAAATTTAGTTTTCATCTTGCTGTAATCTTGAGGTCACCTTTCTTTGAGAAAAGTAGTTTTGTTTTCATTGTATTGATAGATCATCAAGTTGAATAGGTACTCATTTCCTTTCAACAGAAAAAAATGTACAGCAAATTGCTTTTCAATTTGCTCTCACTGATAGCAAGATCAGTTTTTAATTTGATGTCACAGGAATATATGTTTGCTATCAATTTTGATCTTTTAACCGTTAAAACGACTGCAACCTGAGTAATCATTATCGGCAACATCACAACATCATATTTAGTTTTCTATTTGATCTCAGACTCTTCTCGGGAAATGATCGGGAATGTTTAATTTGTTATATTATATATGTTGTTTTTAGAAAGATATATGTAGGTAATTAAATTGAGGAGTTTTATAGTTTTGATTTCATACATACTTACGTAGGACTGATGATACATCTCTACATGTGATGATACATGTTTCGTGGCCGTAGAGAACTACCGGTCTAATGTCTTGTAGATTTTTTTTTGTTGGGGCGTAGAACCACTGCGTCCACTGAGTTGAACTTTTGTGGTATACCCCTGTTTACTATTCTAATACGCATCTTAAAGCTAGATCACCATTTGTCAAGTGACCAGCCTAAGACGGGTCTCCCAGTCAGGCAAAATTGAGTTTATAAAACCCACCACCTTTCCAGGATTTGCAGTCCAAATTTCTTTAGGTTGCATATAGCCACTGTACAGAAATTTAAGTCTGCTCTTGTACACAGCATCACAACTGCAAAGCAGATGTTCCGAGGTTTCACGTTCCATGTTACAGAAATGACAGATATCATTCTGAACCTGGCCAATGTTTTTCAAATGATATCTACTCGGGCAATGTCCGGTTACTAGGCCAGTATAGGTACAAAGAACTCTCTTATTGAGCTCCAAAAGGTTTTTACTAATTGTAACATTTGGAATTATAAACCTTTTCGATTGAACACACTTTGTGGTGACCAACCAATTGGTCATCACCCTTTGCTCTTCCCAAGATTTTAATTCCATTTTTGTGGCACAGTATGATATACCGCAGAATGGTTCTGGGCCAATAAACTGTGCATTTGAACCTTGTTTAGCAGGATGTCTGTCCTTTCATTGCCTTCAATGCCCCATTGTCTCGGAACCCAGAATAAATTTACCGAGTTCTCTTGGCACACCTTTCGCAATGAAAGAATGCATTCCCAGACAAGTTTGGATGTACATATATAATTATTCAACGCTTTGAGTGCCGCTTGGCTGTCTGTAAAAATACAAATATTTGCATATCTATATTTCCTCTGCAGACAAACGTTAACACATTTTATTATAGCAAGATCTCCGCTTGGAAAATCTTTGGATAGTTTCCCATCGCCACTGAGATCTCTACCCCAGGGCCGAAGATTCCTGCTCCCGTTTTTGTTCCAATTTTTGAGCCATCTGTGAAGCATTTTATGGAGCCATGACGAACAGTGGGACCTCCGACTTCCCAATCTATACGTGACGTTTCACATATGTTGTAAGGGATGTCATGGTTTTCCACAGGTTTCATCCAGTCTCCATTCATATACATCACTGGCCCATTTTGAAAGCTTAGTGAAATGCTAAGTCACCAGACAGGAAAGTTTTCAGCCGTTTAAGTCTAAGCATTCTCTTTTCCGCTTCTAGTTGCACGTATTCGTGCAACGGCAGCAGATTTAGAATTGCATTCAACGCATTTGATGGAGTGCTACGCATCGCTCCCGTTATAGCCATGGATACTTGCCGTTGAAGTTTTGTAAGCTTGTTCTGTGCAGTAGCCTCTTTTGTTTTTGGCCACCACACAAGAGAAGCATACGTTACTTTTGGACGTATTATAAGGATATATAAATCCACATTATCATTTTTGGTCTTAGACCCCATTTTCTGCCAAATGTTTTTAAGCATATCCACTGGTTGCCTTACCGATCACACACTCAAGATGAGCATTCCAGTTCAGTTTGGCATCCAGTAGCACTCCTAAGTATTTAACCTGTTCACTAAGATCAATATTTAATCCTCCAAGCTGAAACGCTTTTAGACTAAACTTCCTTTTCCTAGTGAAAGGTACAATTACTACTTTTGATGGATTAATGCTAAGACACTCCTTGATACACCAAGACTGGGTAAATTTTAGAGCCCATTGCATTCTTTCTGAAATGATGTTGTCAAATTTTCCCCTCATATAATGACTATATCGTCTGCAAAACCTACAACCTCGAAACCTTTTTCCTCTAAGCTTCTTAGAAGATCGTCTACAACTAAGGACCACATTAGTGGTGAGAGGACTCCTCCTTGGGGACAACCTTTCGTTGCCCGTACTGTAATAGACGCACTTTCCAGCTCTGAAGTGATTTCTCTTTTTGCAAGCATGGTATGAACCCAGTTAATTATGTTCATGTCAAAATTCCTTTTCTTCATGGCATGAGCCATAGACGAATAGGAAGCGTTGTCGAAAGCTCCTTCAATATCTAAGAAAGAACAAAGTGCTATTTCTTTTACCGATACAGCTTTTTCTACCTTTGAAACCACACTATGCAGTGCCGTAACTGTTGACTTACAAGACTGGTAAGCAAACTGGAACTCAGATAGTGGATGCTTGTTCATGTAATTTGAATTGATATAATCATTCAACACTTTGTCCATAGTCTTTAATAGGACTGATCAAACACTAATGGGTCTGTATGATTTAGGATGCGCCTTGTCTCGCTTTCCTACTTTAGGTATGAAGATAACTTTTACTTGTGTCCATGAAGTTGGAATATGGTTGAGTCTTAAACTTGCCTTAAAATCTCAATTAATGGCGAGATCAACACTGCTTTGCCGTTTTGAAGTAATGCTGGAAATATCCTGTCCATTCCTGCAGATTTGTAAGGCTGAAAAGATCTCAACGCATTTTCTACCCTGGCTTTCTTAAAGATTTTATCAGCCAAGTCATTTGCGGCGATTTTTGTTCTAACAGACATTTGAGATGTCCTTGTAGAACTTCTTTCACCTTCAAGTGATCCATCTCTGATTGGATCTACACACAAAACTGATCCAGGAAAATGTGTTTCCATAATCAACTTTAACGTTTCACTAGGAGTTTTTGTAAAAACTCCATCCTCATTTTTCAGATTCCCAAGTTGAATCGTATGATGCTTTACAAGAGCCCTCTGTAGTCTTGCGACTTCTGGACTATTGCTTATGTTCTCACACGTTAGAACCCAGGATCTTCGTTTAGATTTTCTTATTTCTTTATTGTACTCAGTAAGTGCACTCCTATACTGCCGTGAAACGCATATCAGTCCCATATGGAAAATCATCGAATGGAGAAAACAGCAATGAAAGTTGTGATGATGTTTTTCGTAATACACTATGTTTCGTATGATGTATGTATACCTTTCCACCCTGTTATGTAAATTACACTAAAAAAACAATGCACTTTATATTTAAGTGGAATCACCTATAGATTTGGGCGAAGTGCAAAGTTATTGCTCTGTATTGGTGCGGCACTTATTTTTTATTAAATGTGGTCAATTAACCATATGTACATTAAATATAAAGTCTTTATGTGCAAGAGCTGAATAGATATTAATTATAATGTACATGGATTGCATTAACTTGTCCTAGCAAAGATCAAATGAGTTTTTTAATACGTTTTATGTGAAAAGGTGCATGGATTTTATTTTTTCATGTAATAAAACAAAATGTGTGAATATAAGAGGTTTTATTTGTACCATCATAAAAACTTCATCACTGTTTGAAGCTATCGCGTTCAGCAGCGGGAATGGCAAAAATGCTCGGCAGATCTGAAATATTCACAATAAACACCGTTAACATGGCAAAGAAGAACATCTATAGTAATTTATTACCTTCAAAAAATTCAGTGACTTCCGCTGGAAAACCAAGTACCTAAACCACCACACGGTAAACTTCACTTTGCTTCTCCATGTTGCAGTTTTTTTCCTTCTAGAACGATAAAGCAGCTGATTGTTTTTCACGGTTTTTTATTTCGTTTTAAGAGCATTCGTAGCGGTGCGCGACTTAACTATATTTGATCACCCTCACCATCACTTCAAACCGTAACGGGCGCAACTAAAAGCGGTAGCAAAATTATGGCGCGACTATCGGAAAGCATTGGGCGCTCAAATTTAGCAACGCGATAGTGGCACACACGGTAATCTCAATTTACGCTATTATAACTACACACAAAAAAAACCACAGTTGAAACTACCATTTCGAGGGTTAAAATGAAATTATGAACGTGTCATAATGTTGGGGCAATGCAGACGATTTCTTTAATAGAGGAAACCAGGTAATGCAAAAGTGAGGTTAAACGTCGTAGATAATGCTCTTGAAAAAAAGGTTTTTCGAGCAGTTTAAGCAAAGTAATTGGTGATAAAGCTAGCAGAAAATCGTCGATAATGGTCACTTCCATACAGTTTGAAAAATAGCCAGAAAGTTATTACCGATTTCAGTTTTAGATACTACTATGTCTAATCTCACTTCAGCTTTACTTGGATTCAACCATACTTTATTGATACTTTTTATTAATGCCAAAAAAATCGGTATTATTTACCGTTTATCTTCCTTCAATGCTATTACCCAAGGCTTTGTGCACAAATAACGTAACGCAAAAAACGGGATTTTGCACCCCCTCCCTCCCCTATGTAACAATAAGTAACACGTGACCAGACTCCCCCCCTTTAATTACGTAACGCTCACGGACCTCCGCCCCCCTATTTCTCAATTGTTATAAAAACATCACAAAAACTGTTATTGTTGTTGCTTGTATGTTTAACTCTCATTTGATTCAAAATTGTAGTATCCAGACAACAGTTCAATCATTTTATTTATGTAACTTAAAATTGATAAAGATTGCAAACATCAGTCCACTTATTTCATTAAAGTAACTTAGCCTCGGCTTTTTTTTGCACCGATATTTCACCATGGTCAATACCGTGTGAAAAATGGAAATACTCATGTTGGTGCATCAAATTTAACGCCACTTGATGGAAACAGTTCAAATTTATTTCCTATACTTTTTTAGGCTATGGTGAAATTTTTATTACGCTACCTAAATTTTTCACAGAAGTACGTATTTTAGAAATTGGTATGTCCAAAAAATACTTTTTTTACATGTGTTATCAAATCTTCAAATTTATTAACCATACGAACATGAAATGTTGTTCACTTGAGGTTAATACATTAGTTATAGGGCTGTCAAAAATTCAGTCAAAAATGTTTATAATAGACAAAGTTACAGGAGTTTGAACGTTACGTTTTTTGGAAGCAAAATTTTGCTCGGCTTTTTTTGGCTACTGAGTATACTACTTTTTATTTTATTTGAATTTCCATAACATAATCTTTTGAAAAGTAAATAAAATTTATTATTATTTCAATGGTAAATAAATAACAATATATTCATATATATTTTTTGTTACAATTCCACCGCTTAGGTCGAGTCAATGCAAAGGTGCATTGCTTCCAAAAATCTTATTTTTTGACTCTACAATAAGTGCTTTTTGTTTCCAATAGAAGCCTCCTTTGCAGCGCTTTGAGAAACAACAATTTTTATCGTTGGTTCAAAAATAAAATCGCTATAGTTTGAATGAATAAAAATTATGGATAAACCGTAAGTCAACAATAATATTTGTTATAGTTATACAGAACAATACATTTCTCATCGTGTAGATGTACCATTTATGGAAAATTGCGCCAATTGGGGATGCAAATCGTCATAAGATACATTTCGTTTAGTAGGTCATATTTAAATAGTACGTCTCCATTTATCGAAGCTTTAGAATTTGGTCTAAAATAAAAAGATAGACATAATTCATTTTCCCTAAAATTGGTTATTTTGTTACGTAACGATTTTAAAACCCCCCTCCCCCATATGTCACAATAAGTAACGGTTTCTCAACCCCCATCCCTCCCCTTCATGCGTTACGTAATTTGTGCACAAAGCCCAATATTAGGTAATTTGTGTTTACGCATAATTTAGGTATGTGCACTTTTAAGCGAATATCTTTACTTTTTAACGATCTTTAGGTATTCTCATTTTAGCGTGTGGAGCACTAGTTTAGCAGCGACCGATACAGAATACGGTAACAAAATATAGTAGCGACCGGTGTGAAATTGAGTGACTAAATTAAAATGACAGCTCGATGCGCTAGTATTTTAGTCGCCCAGATAGTTGCGCCCAATACGAATGCTCTAAGTGCGAAGATGGATAGAATATGGCAAAGTGAAAACACACTTGAATGACATTTCTCGCTCCATTGAAAATTATGTGCGGACCATATCAGCAACAATCAATGTGCAACTAGCGATTTGAAATTGGTTCACTGTGGTAGAACCCCTAGGTCCGAAGTATACCTTGCAGTCTGCACCTTGCAATAATTCTTGCGCTCTTCGGTACCTTCCCGAGCAGAAGCGAATAACTTGATAACTGGCCTTGGTATTTATGAGCTCAGATTAAGAGGTAAAATACCTGAGGATAATACCATCAAATTGTTCTCACAATGTCATGCGAATACCGAATTGAGGTAAGACAATACTAAAATAATACCTCTAAGGTGACCAGATACTTACCCAGGTATCCGGAATATCAAGTTTAGTTATTCTAGAGACATTTTGCTTGCAATTCTTAGGTATTTTGCTTAGGTATTTTACCTCTTAATCTGAGCTCTTTAATACCAAGGCCAGTTATCAAGATCAAAATAAGGTATTCATATGCTTTTGTGTTCTGCTCGGGTTCCGGTACTAGTATCTTGGTTGTTGTTTTGATTCACTATGTTATTTTGACACAACATTTGAGAATGTGTTGGTGTGAGCTACGTTGTTAGGGGCGAATCATTGAGCTTGGGACCGAGCTTGGGACCGATGTGCTAGTACTGACTGAGCCAAGAAAAATATCGTATTTGTTCGGGACCTACTGGTCTTAGAGTTAGTCTATGATATCAGTCTCATTGGAAACAAACCTGCGTATTAAGTGACGGGTGTTAAAAATTATGTGCGGCAAATGAAAATCATACTGGTTCACATGATTTCAATTCGAAGCAAAAATTGACCGATTTAAGTGCCAATTTTAATAATAAAAACTATTGATTTATTTTCAGTATATGGTGTGTTCAATACTTTTGTCTGAAGAAACTACAAATTTATAACATTTCCAGCGAAAAAACAGCGGTGGGACTGAAATGCGATTTTTTTGTATGTCCGACTATAAAATAATCGCATATCAGTCCCGCGTCTTTTTTGAAGTAGAATTAGATTGATATAACTTTATGATAATTGTAGCATTATAAATGGTAGCATGAGAGTTGTTGCTTGCTTTGGCTCAGTGATGCTTTATACTTATGACAGACGTACAACGCTGACCGTTGTACGAACTGTCAAATACTTTAATCCAGTACCAAAAAACACGTACTAGACTAAAGGAATACAACCAACAATCAATGTGCAAGTAGTGATTTGAAATTGGTTCACTGTTGTAGAACCCCTAGTTTCGAAGTACACCTTGCAGGCTGCACCTTGTCGTGCAATCTTGCGCTTTTCAGTACCTTTTGGAACAAGTATCTTTGGCATTGTTTTGATTCGCTGTTATTTTGACAGAATATTTGAGAGTGTATTGGTGTGTGTTACGGTCTTAGGGGCGAATCATTAAGCTTGGGACCGAGCTTGGGACCGGTGTGCTAGTACCTCCTGAGCCAAAAAAAATATTCGTTTTCTTCATGACTATCCACCCGCTGATACAACGCTGTACCAACAATCAATATGCAACTAGCGATTTGAAATTGGTTCACTGTTGTAGAACCCCTTGGTCCGAAGTACACCTTGAAGCCAGCACCTTGCTATACATATTTGCGCCTTTGTTTTGATTTGCTGTGTTATTTTGACAGAATATTTGAGAGTGTGTTCGTGTGAGTTCATTATTAGGGGTGTATTATTAAGCTTGGGACCGATGTGCTAGTACTGACTGAGCCATGAAAAAAATCGTATTTGTTCGGGACCTACTGGTCTTAGAGTTAGTCTATGGCTGTACGTTGTATGTCTGTCCCAGGCATTAATCAAACGCGATTTGGTATTGTTCCCTACACCGAGGCAAATTTCCGTATACCCTTTATGTGTGAAACTATATAAGTTTTTGCAATTTGACTACACACTTAGAAAGTTTTACAGTATTCGGTAATTTTTTACCGAACTTTCACCAGCTGAACGTTCGGTAATCCGATTTAACGGATTTCGGTAAAATTTGACAAGTTCCGATAATTTTTTTACCGGAGTACTGTAAAATTTTACCGAAATCTGGTTAATCGGATCACCGAACGTTCAGCTGTTGAATGTTCGGTAAATAATTACCGAATACTGTTAAATTTTCTAAGTGTGTAGACAAATAAAAAATATGTGTAAGCAACATAAAACTTATGCAATTTCCCACAGATAAAAGCTATGTTGGAAACGAAATAAAATTCATTTGCTCTTACAAATAGCATTGATGTGTGAGGTTTATATTTTTTACTCCAATGTGCTACAAAGTTTATGTGTCTGACATAGGCGTAGCCAGAGGGGGGCAGGGTGGGGCCGTTCTCCCCCTAACTTTTGATTTTATTTTTAGATTTTTAATGTGTGTTTAAATTTTTTATTATTTATTTTTAATGTTTGTGAGATTGTTCCTTTACCTCAATGAAAAAGCGCGAATTCTCCTCGATTTTGTAATAAGTTGTAGCAAAAAAGCGCAAAAAGCGGACATCCATGAGATTTTTTTTTAAATAGTAAACCCAACCTAGCTTACCTAGCGTATCTAAAAAAATATCTCTATAAATTTTAACTTTGATTTAAGCATTGATTGGTTTTTTCCCGCTAGCTGAAAGTGGAAAAAGCTATGCTCAGTTAAATTTTTAGTTCTTGGCAAACAAAAAACGTAATATTTTAACCAATGTTATAGCTTTCAGAAGTCAAATAACACCAGATTGAGAAACATAATTCATAATTCATAGTTAGAAAGTGTATCAACGGAAAATGTATATTTCAACTATTCATGATGGGCCGAACCGATCAATGTTACCCCGCTGATCAATAATATCCCGTTTTACGGTACTGTAGTTTCGTATTATTGAGAATGTATGTTAATCATATCTTACAGTTTGATTCAGTACTTTGAAATATTGTTTCTGTATCCAAGAGAATGTAATGAAGTACATGCTACGATATAATCCAGGTGAAACGAGACGAATCGTATCCGATTTTCAGACCAGTTATTTGATAAGCGTGTGAGAAAGCAAGACAGCATGCTAATCAGTGCGAGAAGTTGCCGTGGTCTTATCCTATTCAAAGATTTTATCCCTTTCTATGTGCATGAACAAGATAATGAGCATGATTGGCTGCCCAAGGTTGCTACTCCGTTGCTGCCAGATCAGTTGCTATCACAGAGAGAACCAACAGATGATGGTTGAGACTAGTATACATCCTCAATGTGTAAAAACTGGTCATCGTAAACTAAGGCAATACTGTATTGGCGCAATACTGCTTCACCCGAATGCATGTCAAATAAGAAAAGGGTAGGGCCTCTGCACTTTCACTGGGATGTTGGATAACAGGATTGGGTGGCAGCAGGATTCTTTTTGGTAAACGATTAGCTGAATTCACGCGGCGTTTAGTGAAATATTTAAATATTAGTACCGATTTCTGATTTGAACCTATTTAAACCAACAGTGAGGATGCTATTGGGGCCACTCACAAAGTGTGGTGGCTTACTTTCTCCAAGTGACACGGCGAGTATGGCAAACCAATATTATGGATGAAAATTAATTGTGATCCTCGCCACCGGTCCACCAGCCCGGCGAACCACCACATCTCATTATGAAGCATTTTTGTAGTTTTTTTTACTATGCTCACTCGATCACTTGCCTCGCTGAATTATAGATAACCGAAACAATACGAAACGCGCCATGCCCGATAGCAAAATAGTGCGTAATTAAGCATCGAGACAACCTTTCACAGCCGATGCTCGAAGCATACTCTTTTTCATAAACTTTCAATTTTTACAACTGTTTGAATCAAGAAGAGGCTTCTTAAGAACAATCTATGCTAATCCATTTAAATTTGCGATTGAGGGATGTGGTAAAAATAAGAGTGCGTAGATGCATTTCGTGCCTTCTGGCAACTTTATGCTTCTATTGATGTCCAGGCTCATCCGTTTAGCACCAACCGGGGGAGACTGGTTCCTATACCCAATGATTTCATTATCTCCAATCTGCTCAACCAATCCCAATATATTGTGATATAGTGTACGGATTATTATAATTTGAGATAACTCAATGTAGACGTCTTCCAAATTTGACAGATCGACAGGCAGTCCACCATTGGAGACCCACTTGGTACCTCATAGCAAGATGCTTAGAGGCGGACCGGAAGATTCGAGAGCTACCCCCCTTCAAAGATTTTATCTGTTTCTATGAGAAAAAACGCGCTGAATTTATGTGCGATTGTTCGGCGCGTGTTCATAAATAGAAGAATGTTTGTAACAAAACGGATCACCGGATAGAATACATACATAAGCACTCGGTTTGCACTCGGTTTTAAAACAATACTAAGTTGAATAGGTTCATTGGTAGGAAATTCATCAATCAAATACATACCACAACAAGTTGAGAACACTCGCATGAACCCAGAAGAAAGCTACTATTAAAGTCGATGTTCATCACTTCTCATTCTAAATTTGATTTCGGAAAAGTGCGCTGCTGGTGAGTGCACATTGTGTGAATTGCGCAATGATTTTTGTAAATTATTAGCAGTTCTTTGATTCATTGTTATCTAGTAGTACCATAAATGTAATTAAAAGAAACAAACGAACAAAACTAAATAAATTCCGCTGCAATAACATCGAAGAGAAAATTTTGCAAAATTATGGTTTTTCTCGAATTTGAACAACAATTTTAATAACATTCAATAATACACCGTTTTTGTTTTAAATTACTCAGATACACTCCACTTGATACGACGACACTATACCATCGATACTATACCGTTTCGACAGATCGTGCTCACTTGGATCATATCAGATAAATCGGTTCAAATTTCAAAACGCAGATGCACCAGTGTATCTGAACTATTTTAAAAATATTGAGTAGCAGATAGAACGCATATGAATTTTTTTTTCGTCATTGATGAATAAAACCTCCTAAATTATTTCTTATTACTCGTGTATTAAGAATACAAGTAGCAACAATTTATCACAAAAATCACAGCTTGCTTACAATCGCAACTTACGTCGGTTTGTGAAGTTATGCATGATTTTCCTGTTTAGATAAAACAGAGAAAATAATTAAACTGAAGGTAAGTTAAGTGGACACAAACCATAAGCTATAAACCACCAAAACTCAAAATGTATGTATGTTTAAAGCTAACCACTTGTTATTTGAACAACCATTAAAAAAAATATAATCCAATGAAACGGTGTGAGCACGGTGAGTAAAAAAACGATGTTTTTGCAGTGTTGCTTTGTCAGTATATGCACTGAAAATTTATTTTCCTGAATTAGTTTTCCCTTGTTTCGTAAACATGGATTTTGTTCATATAATAAATTCCTCGTAATTTGTATGAAACATTCCTTATGCTTGTCATCTGGTGAAATGCTGTCATTACACCTTTTTGTACAATGCACGACATGAATTTTGTGAAGACCAACCTATCACTGCTTTTCTTCAATCGTACTCATACATGTTGGTTTTGCTGCTTGGGTGAGCTGGAATCATTGATTTATGCCAAAATAAAAATTAATGCGCTATCGAGAGTTATAACTTCATACTCATTAATCAAGTAACTTCTAACGAGTCACCATGGCTTAGTGAGATCAACCACGGATTTAATAACAAGTCTTCCCAAAAATACAGGTTAAAACCTCTTTTCAGATATATAAAAAAAAATTCTGAACAACTCCTCGTGGTTTGCCCTTTTTTTTAATTACATACTGAGTCGATATAGAAGTTCTATCAGTCAATCATATAACCATGCATTCTTATTGATAGCAAAATATTCGTTGCATTTTGTATTGTTTTCGTACAATGAACGAGTGTTCTTTCTGTGTCAACTAATGCTTCGTGCTTTTAACAGTTATGTAACAGCATTGTGGCATTGAATACGAAGATAGTTTCTTGAAAAGTACAAATCAATTACGGTGTAGAAAACGAATAGGTTTGTTAGTTCTACATTCGATTTTGTAATAAAAACGAAATTTAATTTTCAGTGTGGGCGAGCAGGTCGCTAGGAAAAGTACTTTTTCAGTAAAAACTGTTAACAAACTCCGTGGATGTCGTATACAAAAATCCAACATGACTGTAAAATGAATATTTTGACACATTACAGTACCCGTTAGATTTCAGCATGGTTCCTATTTAATGGGATTCGATTTTGAAACTTGTGGAAAATCGAGAGTTTTTAAAATCTTTTTTTTTTTCATTCCAGATCAAGTCTAGAATAGTTTAATCTGGTTGCCAAAATCGGACGGGTATTGTAAAATTCTTTGGGTGAGAGCAGAAAAGTTAATTGTCACAAAGTGAGGGCTCGATTCACGCTCCAGCCGACGGAACTCGATAATGTCCCTACCATATGGGTACACCGGGCGTTGTGTTGTCCGTTGTATAATGTAAAGTGTTCAGTCTGTGCAGCAACTGGTTGAAGACGGTGTAATTCTCTCTCTCTCTTTCTCTCTCTCTCTCTCCCTCTCTCTCTAACTCTCTATCTCTTCTCTCTAAAAAAAACTAAGCTTGCCCCCCCCCTATTCGAAATCCTGGCTACGCCTATGGTGTCTGATTCTAATAAAATTTATGTGTGGGGTTATAACAACATATAACTTTCATTCAAATGTGTTATAACATTTATGTGTATGATTCAAATGAAATTCATAGTTAAAAGAATAACGTTTATGGGCCAGATGTACTGATTTTATAGTTATATTTTTCCTTCATTGCAATATATATTCTTCCCGGATTTCCCCTTCTCGTATGACTTCCCGTATTCCTGTACGTTCTTCCCCGTACGTCTTCTTCCGGTACGTTCTTTCCCGGTACATCCTCTCACGGTACGTGCTCTACATGTGGTGGTTTTTTTCACTGAAAACAATGGAGAATAATTGTTTCATAATTGATACATATATAAAAAACACACTAATTCCTCCAAAAATTCCCAGGAGAACTATAAGATGCGAACTATAAATGTTATGGGAGCTCACACATAACTAATATTTGTAGCGCCTATACGTGTTATGGGTTACCTTATAAAAGGTTAAGGAAGAATTATAATTTTTATGTTTATGCAAATAAAAATAATGTGTGGAATACCTTATAAAAAATATGTGCTCTTACCAAATAAATTTAAAGTTTACAATTTTATTAGTGTATGCTTGTCGCTGCCATTTGTTTCACATGCTTTCAATTAAGTACATCTAAAACACTTAGGGGGCCGGCGAAAAATCTCACTAGGGACGTGTCTCTGCCGTTCCGCTTCCTCTATCATGAGCGGAGCTTTTCATGTGGTCAAATTTAATTCCAACTTAATTATGTTTTCCCTCTTGCCAAAGTTGCTTGTATTGTTCGAAGTATGTTATTTTTAGTTCGCGTAAAAGTTGTTCCGAATTGTCTTCAATTTGTCCTCGTTACACATGATCAAGGTTTCTTACGCCTGGGATGATAGTTCCGATGAAGATTGGCCCGGATTCGATCTGACATGAACAAACATTGAACGGTTTTCATGACTAAAAAAAACCTTCGGTGCTTTTTCAACACCGAGCTTTGACAAGTGGACAACTGGAAAACGGAAGAAAGTCGACGGAAAACATCTTCGAACCTCCAGAGGTGATCACAGCACCACCAACGATTGATCCTGATTCGGATGGCAGCTTTTTTGATACTGACAGAAATGTTGAGGATACACGGAAAACGTCGAGGCAGAGGACTAAAAAAGAAATTCGGAAGTTGGACACCGCAAGAAAACGGCGTCTTGCAAACAATGTAATTATGGATAATTGTGGCTGTAGAAAGGAGTGTGCCACACTGGCATCCAAAGATGACATGATCGACATTAATAAATCCCTTTGGGACTTGGACGCGGCTGGCCAGAAATGCTTCATACGCGATAGAGTTAACCGAGTAACTGTTGAAAGACAAAGTCGGTATCGTTTTACAGCATTTTCGAAAGTGTCATTCATAAATTTTCCCTCAACCATATATCGACAAGATAAGACATGCTGATGTTGAAAAAAGGATCCTTCAAATTACTTTACAGCCGCCCTGTGGATGGATAAAACCAGAAAAGCTGTAAAATTATGACAGCGTAACAAGGGAAGCAAGTTTGCTCGGATGGATTCTATTTTGAAGAGTATTTAGAGTATTACGCAAAATCCAACCAAAAGAAATTGATGGGGAAAGAAAAACAACATTACTAAAAATCATTATACCGGGGGCGACCCCGGCGTAGTGGTTAGCATCCATACCTCTCACGCCAAAGTCACGAGCTCAAATCTCACCCCCGGACAAGTTACGAAAAACACCCAAAGAAGGTGTTTGAGTGACTACGATGGGAGATGAACCAGCTCGAGGCTGAAAATCTCGATAATAAAGAAACAAAACCATTATACCGTTAGTGGACGAAGGTAAGAAGCCATTCTAGATTGAATAGCCAAAACAAGTCCCTCGTCGATGAATTTGGAATTAGGTATGCCTACTGTTAGACTGTTTTGTTCCATTTTCATTTGTTGATAATACAAAAAGAAAAAAAGAAAAACAAACGTCGTCTTAAACTATCACATTACGTTATGTTGTAATCTCTCTAATGAAACATTTCCATACAATAACGATAACCTTAATGAACAAACTATACCATGTGTGGTTTGGATGATACCTCGAGTAGATCGTTTTGAAATTAGCGTTATTATGGCTTGCTTCTTATGGTGGGACTGACATGCGATTATTTTTAAGATGGGACAAACTGGCCCAATGTTGTTTTCATGTTTCGTCAGAACAAACTACCCAAGTTTTTCATTAAAACGTAAAGAACAACGATAATTAGGACAATTAACAATCATAACTCAAAACCACCGAAAAATCATATGGGACTGATATGCGTTTCACGGCAGTATAGGGGGTCCAATCTGAGGTTCTTTTCGCTTTATTAAACAACCTACGAGATGTTTTACGCAGACGTTCCAACATAGAGTTCCGGAACATCCCTGTTTCCTTGATAGGACAAATAAAATTGAAAGAATTTAAAATCGTATCATTTACCTTTTGGGAAAATGATTCCAATTTCTGAACTGAATCAATCTTTCCACCTCCTGTAAATAACTCCGAATTTAAATATTGTGCATATTGATCCCAGTTTGTTTTCCTCGGATTTCGAAATGTAGTAGTTGACCAATTTCCCCCACTCCATTCAAACACAATGTGTCTATGATCTGACAATGATGTTTCTTCAGAAACTTCCCAATTTGCAATTCTTTCATAGATTGCACTATTGCACAATGTCAGATCTAAGACTTCTTGTCTAATAGTATTTAAAAATGTAGATACGTTTCCCCTATTGCATATGTCTATATTATTTGCTGAGAGATATTCCAATAAGCACTCCCCTCGACTGTTGATATCCGTACTACCCCACACGGTATGATGTGCGTTGGCATCACAGCCAATGATGAATGACTTATTATTTGCTCTGCAGTACTTGACAAATAAGTCGATCTCAGGAGAAGGCACCTCAGGAGCATCCCCGGAAAATAGGCTAAAGCCACTATGACCTCAGTTTTTCCTCTGGTGGTAGGCACCTCAACCATGACTGCAATAATGTCCCGTTTGAAGAATTCTGTAATGGGATAGCAATTCAGTGTTTTATCAACCAAAACAGCAGTTCTAGGCGTACTCTGCTTTTCATCATAGAACAGCTTACAGTCCTGTGTTTGAATACCAAGTATTTTTCCTTTATTGGTCCATGGCTCTTGAATTAGTACCACGCACAGCCCCTCTTTTCTAAACCTCCGACTCATGACAGCAGATGCTCCTTTTGCATGATGGAGGTTCACCTGCAGGAACTTAGTTTGTTTCATTGCTAAAGGTGGCACGTTCTTTCTTGCTTGTACGGGGAGCGATAGACTCATCGATGTTTTTAATGGCCAGAGCAATAAACTCGGCATTTACGTATGGAGTAAGAGACCAAGTTACACCTTTTAGCCAGTTTGCTGTAATTTGATCCTTGCATTCAAGAGACAAATCAGCTTGCTTGTAGCTACATTTTGTAAACTTAGATTTAACGTCATGTCTTTGCTCTTCTACTTTTTGTGCAACAGCCTTCTCACACTTGCCGCGTTTTATTTTCTTTTCTTTTTCTACTTTTTCTACATGGCATACAGTTAATAAAGGCCTGAACGCAATATGGACGGAAACGGAACGGCAACGGAATGCGGAAACGTCGCGGTTTGTACTAAAAGTGAAGCCGCCGCCTCAGCCGTTTTTTCTACACGCAATGATAAGCGGTAAGTGCGGCATATTTGACGTTGACGTTTGTTTGTTTTTGGAATGCCAAAGTAAAAAGAAAGTGAGCACGATTTAAGCTCTGTGGAAAGTTGAAATTAAACACCTCTAGTGAAATAGCAGCTAATATTATCTCTGCAATTCGTGCTATTCATGTCGTGCGACGCGTACAAGAGCTTCGGAATGAGCAAAATGAACGACGTTGGTGGGTGAGACCGGCGAATCAGCATAGAACAACAGAAGGTTTTTACGAAACTGCCTACCCGTTGTAGATCTGTGCGCCGCCGCGCTACGCCGCCGCCGCTGACGATTTTACTACGCCGCCGCGGCCACTATTTTCGACCGGCGCGCCGCTGCATTTTTTTTGCCCGCGCCGCCGGGCAATTTGAGGCACGCCGATGAAATTTTTCACCACGTTTGCATCCCTTCAGTTATGTTCATTAGCCCTTTAAAAACATGCTTTTATTACAAATGATGACATCACGATGCGAAGTGCCATCCAGAGGGGTGCGTATGAGATGGTGATCAGCTTTGCTGTTTCGTTCTAGCAACTGCAGACTTATATATATATATATACATATATATATATATATATATGCGTGCGCAACTAAGTTCCCGCTGTTTAGCAATAGATGGCGCCAGTAGTAAGTGCTGGTCGAATGTTGTACATCTCAAGCGTCATAAACCAAGCTCAGACATATGGTAAACAAACCGCTTTGCCAAATCAGTGATTTTGGTTTTGTGTTATATATTTTAGTTGTTTGAAGATGTCTGATTTCGTGCCAAATAATCGTCATTTGCGGGAAGTGTTGATTTTCTTCTTTCATTCGAAGAAAACGGCGGCTGAAGCACATCGATAGCTCCAAAAAGTTTACGGTGATGCTGCTCTGAGTGAAACAACGTGTCGTGATTGCACGGAGAAAAAACAGTCCCGTTTGAAACAACAAACTTGATTGTTGATATCCAAACTGAACAAATAGGATGGTTGTTTCTACCTAAATATATTACCACAAAACAACACATATTATGGCTGTTCTAAACTAACATATTTGTTGTTTCCAACTTCGAAGAGGTTTATTATTACCAAAACACTAGTTGCGTTGACTCAGGGAAACAAATTAAATTTTAGATTGATTCAATCAAAGCGGCGGTTAAATCAAACTGATATATTGTTTGGAGAAAAAACAACTAAAAGTTTAGTTTGAAACAAACTTTTTTTTTTGGGTTATTTAATTTTCCGTCCGGTCCCGCTGCATGCTCTATTCGCGTAAGTTTGCATCGCAGGTGAAAATTTAATATTTTACTTAAAATAACCTGAAAATAGTATAATAGCTCGCATTAACATTTATAGATTTCTTTTAGACTGAGAGAAGTCTATAAATGTAAATATGCGCTTTTCTAATGTTTGTTAGCATTTTATTCAAATAAAAATTATTGAAATTATTACAAAAAAAAAATGTAGGTGATTGTAAACGGAAATATTTGTTGTTTCAACGTTTTCGTTCGTTTGTTTCAAACAGCAATTCAGTTTAAGTCATACTGAAATTTGTTTGAAACAAACCATAAGCGTTGGTAGAACGAACTAACAAATCTGTTTGTTTTTGTCGCTGTCATAATGAAACAACCAACATAATAGTAAATTCAAACGGATGTTAGTTGAACTTAACTGCTTAATTCCCGAAACAATTACTCAAAATTTAAGTTTGTTTTAACCACCGTAGATAGTCAAATCAAACTAATGTGATGTTTGTGCCCAATTCAAAGTGAAATTCCGGTTAAATGAAACTAGAATATTTTTGCTTTCACCAATCTTTTTTCTCAGTGTGGTTTCGTCGCTTCAAAAACGGTGATTTCAGTGTTGATCGTCCGCGTGAAGGAATGCCAAAAACTTCGAAGACTCTGAATTGGAGGCATTGCTCGATGAGGATCCGTGTCAAACGCAAGAAGAGCTTGGTTCAGGACTAGGAGTTTCCCGCCAAGCCGTTTCTAAGCGATTGCATGCGTTGGGAATGATTCAAAAGCAGGGAACTTGGGTTCCTTACGATTTGAAGCCAAGAGATGTTGAGCGTCGTTTTTTCGTCTGTGAACAACTGCTCCAGCGGCAAAAAAGGAAGAGTTTTCTACATCGCATTGTGACGAGTGACGAAAAATGGATTCATTACAGTAACCCAAAACGGGAACATTCATGGGGACTGCCCGGGCATGCTTCAACATCGTCGCCTAGGCCGAATATTCACGCTGCGAAGGTTATGCTGTGTATTTGGTGGGACCATGCTGGTGTTATTTATTATGAGCTGTTGAAACCAAACGAAACCATTACCGGGGAGCGGTATCGAACTCAATTGATGCGATTGAGCCGAGCACTGCACGAAAAACGGCCACAATACGAGCACAGACACGAAAAAGTGATTCTTCAGCATGACAACGCTCGATCTCACGTTGCGAAACCCGTGAAAACCTACTTGGAAACGCTCAAATGGGAAGTCCTACCCCACCCGCCATATTCTCCTGATATTGCACCGTCCGATTATTACTTGTTCCGTTCGATGGCACATGGTCTCACTGGTCAGCAATTCCACTCATATGATGACATCTCAAAATGGCTTGATTCTTGGATAGCATCAAAAGACGAACAGTTCTATCGAAATGGTGTTCACGTTCTACCAGAAAGATGGGAAAAAGTCGTAGCTTGTGATGGACAATACTTTGAATAATTCGTTTGTAACCTTTGTTTTCAAAATAAAGTTCCTTTTTCACCAAAAAACAGCGAGAAATTAGTTGCGCACCTAATATTTACACGCAAAGAAATCACTCTGTTTTGAATCAACAAAATATTTTGTTGGTATTCAATTCAAGGTTTCTTTTTGTTTCAATTCATAAGAAAGTTCCAAATCAATTCAAAATTTCATTCAAATCAAACCAAAAAAAATATTTAAAGTGATCACTGCTGTGTGATATAAAACAATCACATTTATTTTTAAACTCAAATGATTAATTTATTGTTTTAACAAAATATTTTTTCACCCTAAGAAATCACTCTGTTTTGAATCAACAAAATTTATTTATTGTTTTAACAAAATATTTTTTTTGAGTGCACATTTCATACTGTCAGTCTGCCGAGCCACATTGTTTTTTTTTTTTTTTTGGGATTGTTCAATCAGGTACAAGCACTTTTTGAGTCTGTGAAAATTGTTAATTTCCATATAGTTTTCGATTCTGCATTTCCTAATTTATTGCATTTCAGCATTCATAATTGTAAAGCCTGATGCTCTGCTCTATACAACACCACGTGATTTGGAGTCTAGGTTAGTAATCTCATCAAAATTTTCAGTGCTAGTAGAAATACTGTCTCTTACTTAGCGAAACTAGTTTTGGCGGCTGCTGCTACTATTGTGATTCCGTAGTCTAAATGAGGCCTGACTATTGCTTTGGGTTTCCTGAGCATTTGTGCTGGATGCACTCTACTGCGTTTCTTCGAAATCATTTTAAGAAGATTTATTTTTTTGTTTTGCTTTATACTTGTTTGTTCTATGTGAATTCCTTAAAGTTTCTGGCTTTTTTTAATTGGTACTGCTCTGTTATTTATTAGTGTATTAAGGATTAGGATGTATTTATTAGTAAAAATCATGCAAGCAGATTTGTGTGGGTTTAGTTCAAAGCCAAGTTTTCTAAACTCATTCATTTTGTTAGATGCAACAGCTGCACTGAATCCTATAATTACTGCGGTGAAGTTGTCAGCAAATTGAATCAATGATCCATCTTCTTGAATAATTTTGTGTACCACTTTCATGTAAAGATTAAATAATATGGGTGATAGTGGACACCCCTCTGGGCGCCCACTGTTGGTTTTTTGTTCTTTTTCACTACTATCGGATACATTTAAAATTTTTTTTTTTTTTTTTGGGTAACGGCCTATGCAGTTTATTTTTTGGTTTTTTTTTTTTTTTTTTTTAAGATTTTTTTTTTTTTTTTTTTTAATTTATATTTGTCACTCTTTTTGAAAAATAAAGGAAAGTTATTACAACCACCCCCTCTTTTTTTTTGTGTGGGGGTTATTTACCCAAGTAACACCACTTGTCATATTCATGTTAATAATACACGTTTTAGACCAAGCTTATGTATTTTTTCTAACGTCAATAACTTAATTTCATACACGCATATAACCGAAAAAGCGCAATAAATGTGGCATTTTTTAACATCTTTTAGGTCATACCAGATGTTTTGTAGGACATCCATAAGACAAATATTATGTTCTGTGGATGCTTCCAACAGCATGCTTATAACATAATGATATGTTTTGTCGAAGCAAGCACGGTATGAACAAAGTAAAAAAAATATAAACAAGATTTTTTAATGGCGAAACGATATCGTAGCTAATGGTATTTTACGCGTTAAAGATGATTGTTTATTACTTTTTCAAATGAGAAATAAAAACTGCTTTGCGCATGGAAGTTGTATCAAAATTGTATATGCGGCTCAAGGTTAGCAGTGCAACTTTCCGTTTTACCTTCCCGAATTTCATGCGCCATCGATTGGATTAAAACACGTAGAAGGTACCCCGAATAAATTATTGAATTTTAGTGAGATTTCTTTATGGAATTCACAAAACCAACATGGCGATTTACCAAGTCTACAGCCCTACAGTACGGGTAAAAACATTAGTAATACATTTGATTTTCAAATCTTCGTTTTTTATTTTCTGCGTTTTTTGTTGTAAAATTGAACCGAGAAATGTCAGTATGAATGAAAATACAAATACAATTTTACTATTATGTTGTGCGTAGCTACATCTCAAAAGACTCCCCCACAAATTAAACGTAACAATTTATAAAAAATACTAAACATTCTCCCAAACTGTTGCTTTATGCTACATTTGAATAAACCCCTATGCCCAATTTGGCTTCTATTTGAATCAGTGAGTGGCATCACAATCTTACATTTAGGTAGTGTTTTATTTTATTCCAGTATTACAAATAAACATATTTTCAACAGATTTGTATTGGATTCACAATCTATTCGGAATGATTTCACTATTGTATGAGGATGTTAAAAACATGTTTAAAATTCATCTTGAATGCAACCTATCAACATATTTACAGACATCTAGCATACACGCTATTTCCAAACAGTCCAAAATGAAGTACGTTTAACTCAAATCAGTCAAAAGTATGGATACTCAAAAGTGAGTAAAAATAGTTCGTAGTGGTAAGAAGACAAACATCCTGAAAACTTTTTCAAGACCAGACATGTTTGGTATTTCATCCTCACGACTTTTTTACAACAAACTTCTTATATTCTTGTCAAAGAAGATGTTTCTGGTGTTACTTGGGTAGTTTTGGTATTTTATTTGCCTTTCCTGTGCTTTATCGGTAGTTTGAGGAATTTATCTGTTCTGCCGCAGTGTGAATCGTTTGAGGTTGAATATCGTTTATTTTATCTATTGCTTGGGTATTATTGTAAAAATTTGTTATTGTATTACTTTGCGTTGCATTTTCTGGTTCTAGTTGGATGACTTTGTGGTTACTAAAGAAGTCTTGATTTAATACTGTCTATTCTGATTTGCAAGCTATTTCAGGTGATAGAAATGTGAGATCAATTGCTGAAGGGGTTGTATCAGGTGGTTGATTTAAGGTGTATGAACCATCATTTAATAATACTAGGTCTTTATTTTCCAATAAGTGATCTAATAATTTATCTCTTGGACAGTTTGAATGAAATGGATTCCATAATGTATTATGTGTATTAAAGTATCCTGCAAGTATTGTAGGTTTATTGTGTTCTTCTATTCCCAAGTAACCACGAGGATGTAATAGCATGCAGATATAGGGCATATGCATTACGTCTAGTGCATCATTGAAGTTGTATTAAAGCTAAAAATGTCCCCACTAAGATCGAACTAAAGCTATATCTTTTGTAATGCCATAAGACATTGCTAAAGTAGCATTATTGCATTGGTAATGCATCACTACATTTTTAAAGCTAATCTAACGCTTGATTACTTGACAACTGTTGAATTGATGCGGTCCCGCATTACCGATGTTCATTTTGGGATGAATAAGTGCAATAATATAATGCTTGTGTTTACTTGGGTTATATCTAAAAGTGTTTTCAGTGGTATCTTAATATAATTGTTGTTTACTTGTATCGGTGATATGTAAATTGATAGCATGACCTTTTTGGGAACGATATTTGAAGTTTCGATTGCTTCTATAGGATGAAGTGGAGGTTATTTATATTCTTTGAAAGTCATATTTTTTTTTCTAGGGAACTGGATTTCTCCATAACCAGAGGTCCTGGCTTCCTTTAAGAGTTTCAATCCTTTAAAGTTAATGCTTTCATTAGGTTCAAAACATATTTCATATAACAGTGTGGCTATGCCAACCATTTCTTTATCGAGGAAAAGCTTTATAAATTTTCGTGTATCTAAAGGTCGTAAACTAGTAACGTTATTCTTTATTATTGTCAACTTTTTTTTTCCTTAACTGATTCATTATCGGATTGTTTTTCGGAAATAACTTTCAATCGAGTCTCACTGAGTTTATCCGGATTTATGATTGAGTCTTATTGATTACTTATATTGATAAATAGATCCTGTTCGATTGTATTGGATTTGTCAGTACCCTTGAGAATTGTGTTTTGAATTGGCTGATTTTTTTTTTTATTAATTCTGTCATATTGAATTTTGAAATTAGTTCTTGTTTAATTTGATGTGTCAATTTTTCTATTTCAGTTGTTGGATACGGATTAGGGGTGAATACATGAGGCTCTTCTTCAAAGTGTTCTGGTTGTGGAAATTTATTTTTCTGCATAGGTATCTTCATTTTATTTTTGACTGGTTCTGCGTGACTTTTATTATTCCGAGTTGTGGAAAGACCCCAAGAACCTGTACTGTCGGTATTATTAAAGTTCGTATAGTCATTGTCAATATCTCTTTCTGGTAGATTTGGAAAACCCCTTTGTGATTCTATTCTGCTTTGTACTGTCATTTGTTTCCTCGAAAATTTCTGCTGTACCCAGGGGGTAAGTCACTCGGCCACCATGTGGTAACACGCTCAAAAACACAATCCGGCACACTTCAAACCCCTTCGCCACCTCCTGAAAGATAAAGTCATTTCTGGCACCACTTACACGAATCGATTGTATGATTTCTCCCTGTTTTGTTTCTCTCTCGCTTGCACGGATGTGATTCAGATGATGCGTGAGTGTGCGTGGATTGAGCGTCAAAAAAATCCATGGTTGCCAAATAGCATAAATTTTCAATTGTAGTATTGCCAGATATGTTGAAACACAGAAACACCTTCCGACATACCGAAACACAAACACAACGTGGCAAAGTGACTAACCCCCTGGTTGCACCTTAAAACAGATGATTTGATTGCCATATCTTCCCTTATTTTATCCTGTATGTCTCTTTCGTTCATTTCATTTCAGTTTCGTTCATATGCTCTATGTGCTCCTCCACAGGTTATACATTTCAAATTTATCGACTTGCATTCTTTTTCGTCATGTTAGAGTCCACATTTACAGCATTTCACTGAATTTGCCTTACAAACTTCTGTCCATGTCCATACCTCCAACATTTATAACAAATCCTCAATGGAAATACATGTTGTTCGCAATGTGCATTCACTCCAAAAATTGTTGGAACTAAATTCATTTCGGAATTCTTTTTCATTATTCGTTCTACTTTCTCAATCCTAAGATTACCACCATAGACTAACTCTAAGACCAGTAGGTCCCGAACAAATACGATATTTTTCTTGGCTCAGTCAGTACTAGCACATCGGTCCCAAGCTCGGTCCCAAGCTCAATGATTCGCCCCTAACAACGTAGCTCAAACCAACACATTCTCAAATGTTGTGTCAAAATAACATAGTGAATCCAAACAACAACCAAGATACTAGTACCGGAAGGTACCGAAAAGCGCAAGAATTATTGCAAGGTGCAGACTGCAAGGTATATTTCAGACCTAGGGGTTCTACAACAGTGAACCAATTTCAAATCGCTAGTTGCAAATTGATTGTTGTTACCACTGTTCATATTATTCAAAATATCTTGATCAGTTAATGGTTTTGCTACCCTAACAATTCCTATCGTTTGCTTAAATCTAGCTGGCACATAAACTTAGAATTTGAATTCTTTTTTCAATAGCTTTGAGCTTTGAGTTTATCATCTGTTCAGAATATCTAGGTTTGCTGTAAGTTAATTGAAAGCGACCTCTACCAATAGATCTCATTTCTTTGTAGTGATTTGCCTTGAATTCACGAGCATCTTAGCTACTTCTATGGCATGGGCGTAGTTATTTTTGTTTTCACTATTTTTAGCCTAACTTGTTCCCCTTTTGCTCTCAATAAAAAATGTTGTGAAATCAGTGTTTTTGATCTAATCATCCTTGTATCTCGCATCAGTCTTTATTCTATCTAAAAGTTAGTTTATTTTGGTTTTCTGTCAATGTTGGTATGTTCTCAGTGGTTTGAGATGTGCATGCTGTCGGTTTCTGTTGTATATTTGTGAGAGTCGAGTCAAATAATTTGGTTCTATTTTGTGAGACCCCATTTTGTTTCTGAGCTGTCAGTGTGACAGTGTGTTAGTGCTAGTAGTGAGCATACTTCTGTTTCGCTTATTTTCTCCTCCATTTTCCAGGTCATTTTTGTTTGAATTATTCGATCGAAGTTTTCGTTTTTCTGTTATAACAGTGATCGTTTCATCATTTAATGGATCATCAAAATATCGTCCATCCTCCCCAAGTAACACCAGAAACATCTTCTTTGACAAGAATATAAGAAGTTTGTTGTAAAAAAGTCGTGAGGATGAAATACCAAACATGTCTAGTCTTGAAAAAGTTTTGAGGATGTTTTTCCACACGTATTCGGTTCAAACGTGGTACCAGAACAGCGAACACATTTTTGTTCTATTTTGGTTCGATCAACTTAAATTTTACTTCTTGAAAACATCGGTGACTGTTTGTCATCTTACCACTACGAACTATATTTACTCACTTTTGAGTAGCCATACTTTTGACTGATTTGAGTCAAACGTACTTAATTTTGGATTGTTTGGAAATAGCGTGTATGCTAGATGTTTGTAAATATGTTGATAGGTTGCATTCAAGATGAATTTTAAACATGTTTTTAACATCCTCATGCAATAGTGAAATTATTCAGAATAGATTGTGAATCCAATACAGTGACGGCTGAAAATATGTTTATTTGAAATACTGGAATAAAAAAAAACACTACCTAAATGTAAGATTGTGATGCCACTCACTGATTCAAATAGAAGCCAAATTGGGCATAGGGGTTTATTCAAATGTAACATAAAGCAAGCATAAAGATTGTTTAGTATTTTTTATTAATTGTTACGCTTAATTTGTGGGGGAGTCTTTTGAGATGAACATAAAAGAAAAATTGTATTTGTATTTTCCTTCATACTGACATTACTCTGTTCAATTTCACAACAAAAAACGCAGAAAAAAAAAAACGAACATTTGAAAATCAAATGTGTTACTAATGTTTTTACCCGTACTGTAGACTTGTACTGTAAAACTGTAGACTTGGAAAATCGCCATGTTGATTTTTGTGGATTCCATAAAGAAATCTCACTAAAATTCAATAATTTATTCGGGATACCTTCTACGTTTTTTAATCCAATCAATGGCGCATGAAATAAGGGAAGGTAAAACGGAAAGTTGCACTGCTAACCTTGAGCCGCATATACAATTTTGATACAACTTCCATGCGTAAAGCACTTTTAATTTCCTATTTGAAAAAGTTATAAACAATCATCTTTAACGCGTAAAATACCATTAGCTACGATATCGTTTCGCCATTGAAAAATCTTGTTTATATTTTTTTTACTTTGTTCATACCGTGCTTGCTTTGACAAAACATATCATTATGTTATAAACATGCTGTTGGAAGCATCCATAGAACATAATATTTGTCTTATGGATGTTCTACAAAACATCTGGTATGACCTAAAAGATGTTCAAAAATGCCACATTTATTGCGCTTTTTCGGTTATATGCGTGTATGAAATTGAGTTATTGACGTTAGAAAAAAAAACATGAGCTTGGTCTAAAAGGTGTATTATTAACATTAATATGACAAGTGGTGTTACTTGGGTATTTATTTTGTAATTTTATAATCTTGATGGCTTCATTTTGATCACCCCTGTTGTCGGTAAGTTTTGGTTTTATTTTACTTTACAGCGTAGTATATATTTCAATAAACCTACAGAAGCTGAGTTTCAAGAGGCAAAAACCTGGTTACGTCACCACGAAGATCAATGGGAGGAGCTAAAATTAAAATGGGAGTCAACAAGTTTTGTACGACTACATGAACTGTCACAACATAAAGATCGAACTATAACCAGCATCCTGTCAGATTATCCCGCACTTCGTAATCCACAAGGGTATATTCTAGTGCAAATTGATTTCAAATGCAAGTACTCTGGAAAAGAAGAGCTATTGTTCAAGAACTGGCCCGATTTCGTTATAAGATACATTCAGCTTTCAAAGCAGATGTCGGAGATACGGATGGAAAAGTGCTTATGTCTTACTTGGCGCAAGATAATTTGACGGAAGGTTAGTATCAAAGGGATACGGTAAGATAAAAATCTTCAGGCCAGTATCGACTTAAAAAGTAAAGAGGTTACGGAATTTTGTTCAACATTGGAATAAGCTGAATTTTGACAATGGATCTACATGGAACGAAATGTCACCTTCACTTACGGAATAATCGAGCGGAATATTTTTCCGAAAGTAAAAGTGGCAGCTCCCATTAGTTTGCGTCGAAACCTTACAAATACCAATTTTATTTTTCGTTCTTTTCAGGTGGATACTGCTGCAGAAATTGCTGTTCGATTCTTTACTTTTCCGTTTCAGTAAACGGAATTTAACATGGGTTTGGGATAGAAAAAGAAATTTCTTTCGAACACGATACCGACCTTTCAGAGGAGAGATCGGGTAGAATTTTTCTATACGAACTGTTTTAGTCTCAAGCTTCTACATAAAGAACAAATAAATGCTAGAAATAAGAAGAAAAAATAGTATTTTCCATTTCATTCCAACTACTTTTATCGCTTATCTTGACAGATACGCGTATTTCGTCTACAATGTGCAGACTTCGAGTTATTAGTACACGACACTGAAGAAGTCTGCACATTGTAGACGAAATTCCACGGTGTCGCGAGTGATTAAGCGGTTCGAGGAACGGTTGACCACCGATCGGAAGCCCAGAAGTGAAGGAAAAAGTATTCCGTACAACACCAAAAATCACAACCGCGTAGTTGGGGCCTTCAACCGAAATCCGAACGCCTCCGTTCGGGATGTGGCTAAGTAGCTGCACCTAAGCCGAAGTTTTGTCCAGAAGGCCAAAACTAAGGCTGGGCTTCGAACGTTCAAGGTACAAAAGGCCCCTAATCGCGACGAGAAGCAGAACAAGTCCGCCAAAACCCGTGCCAGGAAGTTGTACCTCAACATGCTGACGAAAGTTGAATGCTGCATCATGGACGACGAAACATATGTGAAGGCCGACTTCAAACAGATCCCCGGCAACCTGTTTTTCACGGCCAAGGATAAGTTCAGCGTTCCGGAGCATGTCCGCACTCAGAAGATGTCTAAATTTGCGAAGAAATTCCTGGTTTGGCAAGCCATCTGCACGTGCGGGAAGCGGAGTGCACCTTTCGTGACCCAGGACACGATGAACGGACAGGTGTACATAAAAGAGTGCCTCCAGAAGCGGCTGCTTCCTCTCCTGAAGGCCCACAACGTCCCAACAATCTTCTGGCCGGATTTGGCTTCATGCCACTACTCCAAGGACGTGCTGAAGTGGTATGCGGACAATAAGGTCAATTTCGTGCCGAAAATGTTCAACCCTCCCAACACTCCGGAGCTCCGCCCCATCGAGAAGTACTGGGCGATTATGAAGCAGCACCTTCTTAAACGACCTAAGGTAGTGAAGACAGTCGAGGAACTGAAGAAAGTATGGGTTTACATGCAAAAAACGGTTGATTCACAGGTTGTGCAGAATCTTATGGCCGGGGTTAAGGCCAAGGTGTGGGCATTTGCGTATGAACTGTAAATAAAATACGAGTAAAATGGTAAAATGAAGTTTAATAGTTATTTCTCAATCCCTGAAAATTTGATGGCAATCGGATGAAAACTCGAATTTTGCGAATCAATTTTGTGTGTGGCAATTTCATCGTGGACACCCTTTAATTACTTTAATTTACATAATCTTATAACAGAATTTAAGTTAAAAAAAACTAATAGCCTTCAAAGCTGAAAATATCTGTATCAATCCTTTAATTCTTAAACTTTAATAATTAAAAAATTATTCCTTCAGAATTGCAGTCTAATATCATTAATGAATATAAAGTTTTAATATGTAATTAATTGATTAAAAAGAATTATTCTTATATGTAAATTTAAAATTTATCGCCTAATCTTCAGCCATTTAATCGCGACAATGGCTATTCTCAACAAATCATAAAGATATTGGAACTTTATATTTTATTTTCGGAGTTTGATCCGGAATAGTAGGGACATCTTTAAGAATCTTAATTCGAACTGAATTAAGACACCCTGGAATATTTATTGGAAATGATCAAGTTTATAACGTTATTGTAATACTCGTATTTCAATACTCGTATTGAAATTACTCGTGGCTAGCTCGAGGTTAATGGTTCACATTATCGTTGGGAAAGGGCTGGACAGGTAACTTATTGCAGCCATTTTTTGCTGCTTTTGGTTGCGACATCTGCCAAATTTTCGGTCCTTGTAGCCCCTTTCAGGAACTAAGCAGCAGATGGGTGACCACAGCTTGTTGGGCAGGTACAAGTAGCACGGAAACAAAAAGATAGTATAACTGCTCCAGTTCTTTCAATAATTATTGGAGCTTAAGGAGGATTAAACAAAACTTCTTTACGAAAATTAATAGCATTTTCTTCAATTGATCACTTATGTTTAATATTAATAGCTATAATAAATAATGAATTATTATGACTTACTTATTTCTTATTATATTCATTTTTATCTATATAAATTATTTTAATGTTTAATAATTTTAAGTTATTTCATTTTAATCAAATTTTTAATTTTTCTATAATAAATTCTTCAAATAATTTATTTTTATTTTTAAATTTATTATCTTTAGGAGGACTCCCCCCATTCTTAGGATTTTTACCTAAATGATCAGTAATTCAAAATTTAGTTGAATTAAACCAATTTTTTTTTATTATTTATTGCAGTTTGCTTAACATTAATTACTTTATTTATTATTTACGAATATACTATAGAATTTATATATTAAATTATAATAAAAATTCTTGAATATTAATTAATTCATATAATAATACTAATATAAACTTAATTTTAACAATAAATTTTATATCTATTATAGGATTAATTGTCATTACTTTAATTTACATAATCTTATAAAAGAATTTAAGTTAAAAAAAACTAATAGCCTTCAAAGCTGAAAATATTTGTATCAATCCTTTAATTCTTAAACTTTAATAATTAAATTGAGCTAGAGTCGGATATCAGCAGATTAATGCACCGTTATGATCAAAAAGGATTGACGCAAACACCCCTGTTGATTGCAGTTGGACCAGACATGACTCATCTTGAAGAATTTTTGGTATACCATGGAGGTACTTACTACCGATTCCGAACATTTCTGAAAGCATTGGATGTATGTTTTAAGATGTTCAAAGTCTATGGGTTGAGCTTTCCACGCGGAGCAGCAGGCCCTTGGAATATAATTAACCATTGCCTTTATGGTTATGAAATAGGCACTGATTATTTCGCCTCGAAAATTGCACGATTGAGTACTTTTCTGAAATTAGAAATCGCACAAGAATAATTTCGTGCATAGTGAAAAGTTGTCACTGGACTGCATCTTCACATGATTTATTATATTGGCATTTACACCGGATGCACGCCGGATTAATAAATTACAAATGTAACATCAACAACTGTTACCGATCTTTCAGTATATGTACTATGTTTCAACGTCATCACAACAAACATTTCTCGACGCACTGTATTTTAGATAACAATAGAGAAATATCGCAGAACACAGAACAAAACGATACAAGCCATATCGAGGCAGACAATCATTTACAGTTAACAAGAAATGAAGCCGAATGTTCATGTAAGGATATTAAAGAGAAGAAATTCCAAACGATGGACGTAGCGGAATGTTCATATAACAATATCAAAGAGAAACAACCGCAAACGGTAGACATAGAAAGTTTGTCAAAAGGAATCAAAGCAATGAGTTTAAACTTTACTTTAAAGTGGCTTAGTACAGACTCACTACCCAGAAAAATAGCATTTCAAATACAACAAGATGTTAAGTCACATATATTGCAGCCTATAAGCCATGCAATTCAGCTTTTATCGAGTGCTGGTCAAATTACCGAAGAACTTAAACTTATTCTCTTCGATCTGCTGTCTGTGTTCGATCAGGAGTCAGAGTTCAAATGTATCCAAAAGCTTAAAGAAAATCAATTGTTTGAAGAACCTGAAATATTCACTATCAGCAATGAGCTAAGACCTGGAGTATCGCGCAATACACAGCAGATGGTATGTTACTGTTTAATTTATAAAATAGTTATGTTAGTTATTTTATCAATATATTGAATTAGGTTGAAGACCACGTCCATGGAGTACTTATGCCGATTACATTTCAATTAAGGAAGTACCTGGAGACACCTGGTATGATGCAAGCTGTACTGGACAATCTGTCCCCGTTTACTGATGGTGTAATACGGTCTCTTGTTGATGGTTCAGTCTGGAAAGCTAAATCTGCAGCATTCGGGGAACAACTAATAGTACCTTTAAACGTGTATTTCGACGATTTCAACACAAGTGACACTACTTCAAATCATGCTTCTTCAACGTCTGTGTGTGGAATATATTATAATATTCCTTGTTTACCATCTTACCTACTATCGAAGCTTTGTAATGTTCTTACCGCAGGATTTGTAAAAACAAGTGATCGTAAAAGTTTTCTGTAAGCTGATCGATATCTTATTTGATTTAGAGACAGAAGGACTAGTAATTACATACAAAGAACAAGAAGTAAATTTTTTTTTCGTAGTAGGATTTATATTAGGCGATAATTTGACTATGAACGGAATGACAGGTTTTGTAGAATGTTCAAGAGCAAACTATTTTTGTAGGCTCTGTAAAAGATCCAGAGTACAGACTGAGAAAGATTATAAAGAGCATGTTATTGAGTTGAGGACTATCGAACAATATGAGGCAGATGTTTACGAAAATAATGTGTCACAAACAGGTATTAAAGCACGGTGCATATTCAACCGGATACCATCGTTCCATGTCACAGATAATTTTGTTTGTGACATTATGCATGATGTTCTAGAAGGTGCACTCGTATACGGTTTACAACACAGTTTGCACTATTTCATATATACGAAACAATTTCTCACTGTACATGAACTTAATCACAGAAAACCTGTTTCTATTTGGTGATCTTCATTCAAGTAATATTCCAAACGATTTAAGTGACGTGAGAATAAAAAATAAGGATATCAAAATGACAGCAAGTGAGGCGAAAACATTTTGTACATTTCTTCCATTAATAATCGGCAGTCAAATTCCGCTTCACGATCCTGTATGGCAATACCTCTTATGTTTATTAAAAATCCTTCATATAGTATTACAAAGAGACTTACCACACTTTACTTTACAAATTAAGTGATCTTGTTGAATTCCATCATATGACTTATCAAACCTTGTTCAATGACACATTAAAACCAAAACACCATTTTGTTACTCATTATGCCACTGTAATCAGGAAATCTGGTCCACTGCGGTTGAACTGGTCGATGAGATTTGAGGGTAAGCATAGAGAGCCTAAACTCTATAGTAGGGCTAGCAATAACTATAAAAATATTTGCTACTCATTGGCAATCAAATCGAATTTTAAATTTGCTTTAAATATTATGAACAGCTCTTTTTACAGCCCAAGGTTCAGTATATATGAAGATCAGGTACATGAGGTTCACATTCTTCCATCTTATGAAGCTTTGTTGTTAAAATGCATAGAAATCTCTTACCAAAATGTTGAAATCACAAAAACCGTATCACTAGTATCAACATTTACTAAAGAAGGGACACTTTACTCTAAAGGATGTTATTTTAATGTTCAACAGCAAGAAATAATTAACGTATTTTACCTCTTAGATGGAATATTAATGCCAGACAAAAGTGTGATTTTATTTGCTAAGAAAATCGAAGTTGTTACATTTGATGACCATCTTCAATCCTTTGAATTAAAATTAAATGATAAGATAGTTGCATTGCCAAACTTTCAAGCCCTGAATTCCAGGAAAATTAACCTTCACACGATAGATTCATGCATTTATTGGAGGCACTGTAATTTCTTGAATGTATATGACCCACTACCCAGACACATCCTTGTTATAAATGATAAGTTATAGATCATTAGGTGTTATGCATCTCGAGTATTTTATAGAGAGAGAAACAAAATGTGAACAATAAATATAAAAATCATTAGATTGGAATTTTGAAACAGAACAATAAGGTCGGTCTCAGTAATTCTCTGCAGTAAAAAAAAAGTATAAAAAACACTCGTGCAAATTGATCTCACTCCCATGCCATAAGTCCTCATAGCGGCGCATTAGGAAGGATATATAGCAGCTAACAAATAAAAAAACGGTGTACTTGTTTCAATAAACCTTATTTCTGATATAATAAAAGTTGTATTATAAGACAACTTGAATTGTTTATTTCTCGCAGGGGAAATGAAACAAGTTTTTTTTCCAAGCTAAAAAACTGGAAAAAAGCGACCCAAATCGCTTCTTAGGGAATACAGTCCACACAAGTTTAACGCATTTTTTTTTAAACTTGTGTGGATTGTGTTCGTTTACTTGGTAAGCTTCCTTTACCCATTAATGGGTACGATTTATTATTATTGTTATTCCTCTTATGGATATTTTTACCCATTTTACCGTAAAACTGCGTCTACCCTTTTAAATGGGTAGACGCAGTTTTACGGTAAAATGGGTGAAAATTTTCACAGGAGGAATAACAATAATAATAAATCGTACCCATTAATGGGTAAAGGAAGCTTACCGTGTAGAAACGGTTTGCGCCGATTTAGCTGGGAAAACAACTTGTGTGGGGGAGTGGGAAGTGGGGAGTAGAACAATAAAACCGGACAATCAATTTAATAAAATATATCTTATTTCAATTCAATGGTTTTCTTGAATTAGTGCATCATTGTTTATTATTTCAACAAATTCGTTTAGTTGGTTTAATAAAACATTTTGTTTTGAGCAATACAGCACTATGTTCAATTCTATAAAGCATGAAGTTTTATTTCAACTCAAGGTTTTTCTTGAATCACTTCATCATTGTTTATTATTTCAACAAATGCGTTTAGTTGGGTTAAGAAAATATTTTGTTTTGAACAATAAAACACGATGTTCGATTCTATAAAGCATAAAGTTTTATTTCAACTCAAAGTTTTTCTTGAATCACTTCATCATTGTTTATTATTTCAACAAATGCGTTTAGTTGGTTTAACAAAATATTTTGTTTTGAGCAATAAAACACGATGTTCAATTCGATAAAACATGAAGTTCTATTTCAACTCAAATGTTTTGTTGAATTAGTTCATCAGTTTTATTGGTCCATATTTAAACCAAAATTTTAGTTGAATTGATTCCTATTTTGTATTGGTATAACTACGTATTTTTTTGCGTGTATATATAAAAATGAGTTGGGGTTTCCTTTGTCACGATTTAACTCGCGAGCGGAAGGATCGATAGGCGTGAAATTTTGTATGCAGAGATTTTTAGGGTCGGAGAATAATCTTATGATGGTTTGAGACCCCTCCCTTCACTGGAAAGGGGGGCTCCCATACAAATGAAACACAAATTTCTACACAACTCGAGAACTAATCAAGCAAAAGAAACCAAATTTAGTATGTGTGAGTTTTTGAAAGCAAAGAAGGTTTTTATGGTAGCTTGAGACCCCTCCCCTCTCTAGAAAGGGAGGTTCCCATACAAATGAAACACATTTTTCTGTATAACTCGAGAACTGATCAAGCAAAGAAACCCAAATTTAGCATGCGGAAGTTTTTGGAGGCAAAAAATGTTTTTATGGTAGTTTGAGACCCCTCCCTTCTCTATAAAGGGAGGCTCCCATACAAATGAAATACATATTTCTGTATAACTCGAGAACTGATCAAGCAAAGAAACCCAAATTTAGCATGCGGAAGTTTTTGGAGGCAAGAAATGTTTTTATGGTAGTTTGAGACCTCTCTCCTCTCTATAAAGGGAGGCTCCCATACAAATGAAACACATATTTCGGTATAGCTCGAGAACTGATCAAGCAAAGAAACCCAAATTTAGCATGCGGAAGTTTTTGAAGGCAAGAAATGTTTTTATGGTAGTTTGAGACCCCTCCTCTCTGTATAAAGGTAGGCTCCCATACAAATGAAACACATATTTCTGTATAACTCGAGAACTGATCAAGCAAAGAAACCCAAATTTAGCATGCGGAAGTTTTTGGAGGCAAGAAATGTTTTTATGGTAGTTTGAGACCTCTCTCCTCTCTATAAAGGGAGGCTCCCATACAAATGAAACACATATTTCTGTATAGCTCGAGAACTGATCAAGCAAAGAAACCCAAATTTAGCATGCGGAAGTTTTTGGAGGCAAGAAATGTTTTTATGGTAGTTTGAGACCCCTCCTCTCTGTATAAAGGTAGGCTCCCATACAAATGAAACACATATTTCTGTATAACTCGAGAACTGATCAAGCAAAGAAACCCAAATTTAGCATGCGGAAGTTTTTAGAGGCAAGAAATGTTTCTATGGTAGTTTGAGACCCCTCCCCTCTATATAAAGGGAGGCTACCATACAAATGAAACACAAGTTTCTGCATAACTCTAGAACTAATCAAGTTAATAAAACCAAATTTGGCAGGTAGAGGTTTTTGAAGGCAACAAATGTTTCTAAAGTAACTCAAGATCCCTCCGCCCTCTGTAAGAGGGGGGCTCTCATGCTAATGAAACACAAATTTGTGCATAACTTGAGAACCAATCAAGCATATGGAACCAAATTTGGCATGTGGAGGTTTTTGGAGGAGAGAAATGTTTCCATGGAAGTTTGAGACTCCTACGCCATCTGGAAGGGGGAGGGAGGGGGGTTTACATACAAATGCAACACAAATTTCTGCATAACTCGAGAACTAATCAAGCAAATGGAACCACATTTGGCAGGTGGAGGTTTTGGAAGGCAAGAAATGTTTCTAAGTTGACTCGAGCCCCTCCCTTCTCTGAAAGGAGGGCTCATATACAAATGAAACACAAATTTCGGAATAACTCGAGAACTTATCCAGTTAATGGAACCCAATTTGGCATTTGGAGGTTTTCGAAGGCAAGAAATGTTTCTAAGGTGGTTTGAGACCCCTCCGCCTTCTGGAAGGGTAGACTCCCATAAAAATAAAACATAATGAAGCAAATGAAACCAAATTTGGCATGATGAGGTTTTTGGAGGCAAGAAATGTTTCTATAGCAGTTCAATACCCCTCCCCATTTTGAAGGGGAGGGGGGCTCCCCCTATAAATAAAAAGCAAATTTCTGCATGACTCGAGAACTAATCAAGTAAATGAAACCACTTTTAGCATATGGAGGTTCTTGGAGGCTAGATTTCTATATACATAAAAATGAATTTCTGTCTGTCAGACCCTTATAGACACGGAAAGTTCTGAACCGACCAACGTGAAAATTGATATGGAGGGGTTTTTGGGGCTGGGGAAGGTTCTTATGATTGTTTGAGACCCCTTCTCTCTCAGGAAGGGGCGCTCTCATACAAATGAGACACAAATTTCATCATAACCCGAGACCTAATCAAGCAAATCGAATCAAATTTAGCATGTGGGGGGTTTTGAAGGCAAGAATGTTTCTATGGTAGTTCAAGACCCCTCCCTTTCTGAGGGGGGGGGGGGGCTTCAAACAAATGAAACTCACATTTTTATTATAATCGATGAGCCCAGTGTGATGGTTCGAGAAGTAAATAAGCAAATGGAACCAAATTTGGCATGTGGAGGGTTTTGAAGTCAATGATTGTATGGTGGTTTGAGAAACCACCCCCCTCTGGAAGGGAGGGCTCCCATACAAATGAAACCCAAATTTCAACCAAAAATGAGAATTATTCAGGTAACTTAAACACAAACCGTGTATTTCTCGGGTAAGAAGCATGTTTTGATAGAAGTTTGAACCCCTGCTTATTCAAGAAGAAAAAAACTCATTTCGAAAAAAAAAAACCATAAACGTGACAGTTATATTAAATTTTCCTTCATTTAGTTGCAAGCGTAGCAGCGCACGCACCGGGTTCAGCTAGTATATATATATGTATACATATATATATATATATATATATATATATATATATATATATATATATATATATATATATATATATATATATATATATATATATATATATATATATATATATATATATATATATATATATATATATATATATATATATATATATATATATATATATATATATATATATATATATATATATATATATATATATATATATATATATATATATATATATTCCAGGAAAATTAACCTTCACACGATAGATTCATGCATTTATTGGAGGCACTGTAATTTCTTGAATGTATATGACCCACTACCCAGACACATCCTTGTTATAAATGATAAGTTATAGATCATTAGGTGTTATGCATCTCGAGTATTTTATAGAGAGAGAAACAAAATGTGAACAATAAATATAAAAATCATTAGATTGGAATTTTGAAACAGAACAATAAGGTCGGTCTCAGTAATTCTCTGCAGTAAAAAAAAGTATAAAAAACACTCGTGCAAATTGATCTCACTCCCATGCCATAAGTCCTCATAGCGGCGCATTAGGAAGGATATATAGCAGCTAACAAATAAAAAAACGGTGTACTTGTTTCAATAAACCTTATTTCTGATATAATAAAAGTTGTATTATAAGACAACT
>JAHHFK020005349.1:0-33087 GCA_024533555.2 Aedes koreicus
GTTCGCCGACTTGGGTACCACATCGATATTCAACCGCTCCATCTCCTCAAACGATCGCTTCGAGAAGTGGGCCGACGCTAGATCCGGCCAGAACACCGCGTCTTCGCCCTTATAGTATTTCTTGATGAACGACGCAACTTCCGGCAGGCATTTCGTACTATATCCCCGTTCACAGCCAGTCCGGAGCGAAAGAAGAGCGGCTTTGACATCCCCTTCTCGCTGATTGTCAGCCACAGCAGCACCTTCTTGGGGAACTTGGTGAGTGGAATGAACTTCACCTCGGAGCTCACTTCCTTCATGGGGGGAAGTAAAATACGAAGTGCCCTGCCAGTCGTTGCCATCCAGGGTGAGATAGGTCTCGTCTTCCATCACCACCGCAACGTCGCGATTCGCCGGGAAAATCGAATTGACCATCTTATTCAGCCGCTGCCGCTGCGTCATTGCCTGCAGCTCCGAAACCAGTGGACGGGACTTCCGCTTCCTGACATGTATGTTCATGTACTTTTTGTTGAACCGACCTCCCGGCTAAGCGCACGCAGCGATGTAGCCACTTTTCCCTCGGTCTTCCTCTTCAGCATCCTTTGGAGCTTCTTGTCGCTCAGGATCGTCGGCCGTCCGGAACCGGGCTTTTTTTTCGATGCTCTGATTGTTTTCTAATAGTGCCAAGATGTTGTAGATGCCGGAACGGGCGCAACCAGCGTCCACAAAGTTCCGCACGAGGTCCGTTTTCGACGCGGTGGGGTGCCGTTCTTTGAACGCGCACACTTCTGAACGGAGTTGCTTCACTGTTTTTGCCATCACGGTTAGAGTTCGACTAATAGAGCTGTCAAATTTTGTCTGCTGACTCATGGGTTACTATGATTGATGCTGCATGGGTAGTTTTGTCAGTGCGGGTGAAGGTAAACCCATGAAAAAACGGCAATTTTTGTCCATTTTTTTTAATGCAAACGTTAGTACATAGTAGGTGCTCATAAGGAAGGGTTATAAATAAAAAGGTATGCTTGTACTCTAAAATCTCCCTTTTTTTTTTAATTCAATACATTTCATAATCAGAAAATCTCTTCGGTGATTGCACCACTCGTTTGGGATGAATGTTGCTCATCGTTGACTCCATTTTAAACGGAAAAGTCGAGAACATCCTCATCTACGTGGATGACATGGTAAGCGTCACGCCATTAGAACAAGAATTCCAGATGATGTTTGCTGAACTGGAAAAGAACTTAGTGGTCGAGAATCGCGGAGATTTTCGTTATTTCTTGGGCATCGAAGTGGAAAGATTGGAAAATGGTTTCAAACTGAATCAAGAAGTGTACATTCAGTAATTAGCTAAGCGATTTAACCTGAAAAACGCGAAACCTTTGAAGGTTCCCTTGGAGAATAGCTACCTACAGCAGAAGGAGGAGAGAAATCAACTGGAAACCAATCATCAGTGTTTCAGCTTAATCGGTGGTCTCCTGTATGTAGCTGTCCACTCAAGACCAGATATTGGCCCAGAGCTGCCCAAATCAACAGGACTGGATCGAAGCAATGCCTGTAATGTGGTATCTGCAGTCCACAAGGAATTTCAAGCTGTACCTGGTATCAACGACAGAAGCACAAGATAAGTACGTTGATGCGGATTGGGCTGGTGATTGTCGTTGCAGGAAGTCCAATTCTGGTTGTCTGATTCGATTTGATGGTGGAATAATTTCGTGGAGTTCAAGAAAGCAATCCTGTGTTTTTTAGAGTTCGACGGAAGCTGTCAAGAGCTCATCTGGACCAGGAAGCTGATAGGTGAAGCGACAACTGTGGTATACGAAGACAACCGAAGTTGTATTTAAAGATGGTTGAATGCGAAAATATCGACCAGATTCGTTCAAGGGGGAGTGTTGTGTAGTAGGCGTTTGAAACAGAAGAAGATCAAAGTAGTCCTTAATATTGCATCTAAGGTATTTTTTTACAGGGGGGATACGCTCCACTTTTACTATGAAACCGCGAAAAAAATAAAAATTTAATAGAGTTGATCAATTCACATGCATAACCATTCAAAATTGCTTCGATTTTGTTTGCTTACCTATTCATGCAATGGTTAAAATACAGTTTTTAGAATTTCGAGTATTTTCACCACAAATTGTGAATTTTTTGAAAAACAGCCATATGATTACTTCTTGCCGAAAACGAAAAATGCGATTCGAATTAGGTCGATTAGTTGTTCCGTTCTGGAGTTATCACCAAAAACAAACCACGTAAAAAAACCGTGTTAAAATGCCCTTAAGGCCTGTTCATAAACCACGTAGACTCATTTTTGAAAATCTCATACCCCCCTCCCCCCTCGTAGACTTTTCCCATAATTTTTTTTGAAATTTTGTATGGAGCGTAGACTTTGGTCAACCCTACTGTTATGAAAATTTGTATGCAGCGGTTTTTGGGGGCCAGATAAGGTTCTTATCATGGTTCAAGACTCCTTCCCCGTCTGAAAGGAGGAGGGGGGCGGCTCCCATACAAATGAAACACAAATTTCTGCATAATTCGAGAACTAATCGAGCAAATAGAACCAAATTTGGCAAGTGGGGGTTTTTGGAGGCAAGAAATGTTTCTACGTTGGTTTGAGACCAGGAGGAGGGCTCTCTCATACAAATGAAACACATATTTCAACCAAACATGAGAATAATCCCTACTGTTATGAAAATTTGTACGGCGGAGTTTTTAAGGCCAGAGAAGGTTCTTATTATGGTTCGAGACTCCTTCTCGTCTGAAAGGGTTGAGGGGGGCTCCCATAAAAATTAAACACAGATTTCTGCATAACTCGAGAGCTAATCAAGCAAATGGAACCAAATTTGGCATCTAGGGGTTTTTGGAGGTAGGATCTTTTTTATGGTGGTTCGAGACCCCCTTCTCTCTCTGGAGAGCGTGAGAGGCTCTCATACAAATGAAACAGATATTTCAACCAAACATGAGGATTATCCAGGTAACTAAAACACGCAATGTGTATTTCTCGGATAGACAGTATGTTCGGATAGAAGTTTGAACCCCTTATTAGTCAAAAAATGGTGGATTCTTGAGTTGCTCTCAGTGCTACATTATGCACAAGAAGTTAATCTAAGGTTATGTAAGAGAAAACTTTGTTAAAACTGACAAGATGCGGCGTAGTTTGTAGATAAATATTTTGTCTGTGAAATGCTTCTACACAGAATGAAAAACCATGGTAGAAATTAATGATCCGAGGATTAAATAAAAAACACACACCTACGTTTTATTTTGCAGGAATTACACACATTATTAAGCAAAATATTTTAACAAAACTCATTCCTAAAAAAAACATAAAAGCGCCAGTCCTATTAAATTTTTATTCATTTAGTTGCAAGCGTAGCAAGGCTCGCACCGTGTTCAGCTAGTAGTGTATATAAAAAAGAATTTCTGTCTGTCTGAACCTTATAAACTCGGAAACTACTGAACCGATCGGCATGAAAATTTGTTTGCAGAGGCTTTCGGGGCCGGAGAAGGTTCTAATGATGGTCTAAGGCCCCTCCCCTCCCTAGAAAGAGGGCTCCCATAGAAATGAAACAGAAATTTCTGCAAAACTCAAGAATTAATCAAGCAAATGGAATCAAATTTGTCATGTGGGGATTTTTGTAGGGCATGATTTTTGGCTATGGATATTCGAGAATTCCTCCTCCCCTCTGGAATAGCGAGGGGTGGGGGGTGGGGGGGGGGTTAGAGGCTCTCATACAAAAGAAATTTCAGCAATACTCGAGAACTAATCAAGCAAATGTAACCAAATTTGGCATTTGTATGTTTTTGAAGGCAAGAATTGTGTCTATGATGGTTTGAGACCCCTCCCCTCACTTACAGGGGGGACTGTAACACAAATTTCTGCATTACTCAAGACCTAATCAATCAAAGCAACCAAATTTGGCATGTGGGGTTTTAGAGGCCGGATATTTTTTTATGGGTGGTTCCAGACCTTTCTCTCTTTTGAAAGAGGAGGGGGGGGGGGGGGCTTTCATAGAAATGAAACATAAATTTCTGCATAACTCCAGAACTAATAAAGCAAATGGAACCAAAGTTGGCATGTGGAGAATTTTCGAGGTAGGTTTTTTAATGTTGATTCGCGACCCCTTCCCTTCTCGGGAAGGGTGGAGGGGGGGCTCTCATACAAATGAAACAGAAATTTCTGCATAGCTCGAGAACTAATCAACTAAATGTAGCAAAATTTGACATTTGGAGGTTTTTGAAGGCAAGAAATATTTCTATTGTGGTTTGAGACCCCTCCTCCCTCTGAAAGGGAGGGGGACTCTGATGCAAGTGAGACCAAAATTTTTTACCAAACAATAACATAAGTAACAACATATCCAACGGCAATCCAGGTATTTGAAGAAATGAAAAAAATGACTAAAATATATTCTGGCACTAATTAATGAACATTTAGCATTGAAAATTCACAAAATTGCCACATAATTATTAGACACTGTGCCAACGAAAATATAAAAATTTCCACTAGAAAAACATAGAATAGCAATAAAAAATTGATTACTCACTTTGAAAAAAATCGGTAAAACTTTCAGAAAAAAGCAATGGAAATTAGTATAAACGTCACAATAAGCTGATAGTTTTCCGTCATAATAATAAGTTCTAGCGTTATACATGTGACATAAGTATTACAATTTTTCAAATCTTTCCAATTGAAACCAAATTAATTATTTTACATTTTTTTATGTTTTATTGCGATTTGTTGGAAGGATTTGATATATTTGAAGACTTTTGTCACATGTTTACCGCCAGAACTTATTATTCTGACGGAAAACTATCAGCATTCTATTGCGTTTACACTTATTTCCATTGCTTTCTTTGAAGGTTTTACCGGTCAATTTTGAATTATTGAAAGTGAATTATCAATTTTTTTTATTCACATTGATTGTTGTTTTTTTATTCTCCCAAGCGCGGAAGTAACGATCTTTGATGAAGTTTGTCAGAAGTAGATAATTTATCATCTCCATGCGAAGCGCTAGGGGTGGACGGTGATTTATTGCTAGAACGAAATAGACATGAAGAGAAAGAGTATTGATAGTTCCGTATAGGGCAACGGCAGGCTTTGAAAATTGAAAGATCAAGTTTGAAAACGAGCGGAGGGCATTATTGAACGGTAGTATCCGATCAGGCACATAACTACCGTTCAATAATGCCCTCCGCTCGTTTTCAAACTTGATCTTCAATTTTCAAAGCCTGCCGTTGCCCTATACGGAACTATCAATACACTTTCTCTTCATGTCTATTTCGTTCTAGCAATAAATTACCGTCCACTCCTAGCGCTTCGCTTGGAGATGATAAATTATCTACTTCTGACAAACTTCATCAATTTTTTTATTGCTATTTTAAGTTTTTCTGCGGGGGGGTTTTTTTTTTTTTTGGTGGGGTAAGTATTTAAATAGTGGGGGGAGATTTTACATTTGTATTGCATTTTTTTTCGATTTTTATTGATGTTCCCTGCCTGAAAAAAAAATATATATGAATAATTTTTGTATTATTATTTTCAGATGAATATATCTGAGAATGGAATTTCTCATTTAATTAAACATTCAGTTATTGTATTATTGCATACCCATTAACTTATCTAACTTCCAGGTGTAACGGAAAGCTACAGGAGAAACATTCGTACAAATTAAATATGACAATTGCAAACATCGCTTGCTGAGCGACTCCTAGAGCTTACCCTCCCTACTAACACAATTCCACCTTTCCCGTGACACTTATGAGGGGTCGTGCAGTTCTCCGCATCCCTCTTAAGTAAGTGTCGGACTAACATCCCTTCATTATCCCCACCAGTTGAAAGGACAAGGCCAGGACAGCGCTGGTCTGTTGGAAGGGGACACATCCTTTATTTAAGAGGTAGGGATTGTTCACAAATCACAATCTAACAGCAACCGATAAAGGTGCGTCTCCATCTTAACAACAGTTCAGAGCTTGTACCACCTACGCTATTGTGCGACCTAGTTTTTGCTATGCTATGAATATATTTAAGAATGGAATTACTTATGCAACGCAGCTACGTGAACGAAAATAAAAAATAAAAAATAAAAAAAAAAAACCTAAGGAGGGTAAAAAGATATTTAAAAAGAAAAAAAAGGTGTGTTGGTTGTTTGGTGGGGGGGGGGGGGGGGGGGGGGGGTGGGATGTATATTTTTTTTTTTTTTTGTTAATTTGATCGTTATCGTCCGAATGCGATCTGTTTTCACTAATGATCATAATTTACTGACAACTGCCACCGCTACCGGTTTTCAGATCGATTACAACGTTAACATGCCTAAATAAGTCGTAAATATTAATGCTCAACTTTACAACGCCAAACCAGTTTGGAATTATTGATTTCTCAGTGTCAGCGGAGAGCGTTTTCAAAGACAATCCAGAAAATCCACAAACCCAACGCAGGCGCGGGGGTTTCGAACGGTTTTCATCACGTTCTATCGGATGACGGTGCGTGGCATCGGGAAGAGTTATTACCTGGACAAAGCTCTTTTAATTAAATTTTCCCGGAATCGTTTGAGACGTGACCGACCACACTGACCGTGCCCACGTGAATCCAAAGGCTAGCAGCTGCACCGGTCCGGAACGAGTGGTTCCAATTAACTTTTTTTTTGTGTGGCTCGCCTCGTCCTTTCGATGTCGTTTGTTTCTCCTGAATCGATGGATTAATTGAAATCACCACTTGCATCAGAAGCCTTTCTGCCCATGTTCCATCACTCATCGATATGCCGTTTGCGGAATTATGACTTTTTTCTCACTGACTTCGGTTGTTATTCTGGACTCTGATTGCATCACCAAGCAATTGCTTGAAGCGAGGAAACAACAATCGATGATTGCTTTGATGGCTTCATTTTACCACTGGTGAGCTGTGTTTTGATTGAAAGTAACTCAGAATGAATCTTCGGAAATCTAAATAAATCGACAAAGAATTAGTTTTAAAGCAACTCGACAAGCATCTTTATTAGGAACTTATTCTAGGGGGAACCTGTGCGGGACGCTTAGAACCATCCCCAATGCTTCTTCTTTTGCTTAATGTAGATTGACACCGGCACTGGTTTTTCGACGTACACCGGCTTGTCAATGTAGACCGGGACGTGTTTCTCCACATGCACGGCGTACGGCTTTGGCACTTCGATGTATTCCTTCTGGACAACTGGGACCTTAACTTCCACTGGATATGGCACTGGACGGTCAACGTGATAAGGGACCTTCTTCACAACTACATATGGAACATGTTTCTCCACTACGACCTTCTTCTCGATTTCAACGGGATATGGCACGTGCTTTTCCTGCGCAATTGGATAATGGGCGGGAGCATGCGTGATCGGGCTCCAGTGGTTGCTTTCCTGATGGGTGTCGTAGCTGTGAGCATCGTGACCGTACCCCAGGTCCCAGACGCCACGTTTGATTTTCTTGGAGGGTTCATCGAGTGACGCCGAGCAAGCGATGACCGCAGTCATGCAAAACACAACAAATACCTGGAGAAAAAAAAACAAACGATAAAGAACAAATTAGAACATATTGCAAAACACCCAACACCCAATCTTACCTTCATATTTGATGTTGCTCTGTTTAACGTATTTGGTTTCTGACTAAGTTTGGCCGGAGGACCACAAGCGACTGATGTCTTACCAACTTGCTCGGTACGGTTTTTATAATACTTTACTAGTGGCTCTTTTTTTGCCAGGATCAACATGCTGATCATGTACGAACTGCAAAACCAGGCGGAATCAACTCAATTTCGTAAGTTCTGTCTCTTCAAGTTTCGATCATTGCACTTTCGATTTCGTTCGGCTGTTTACTATCTTATGGCGACAGGTTGCTATCGGACAGCTGAGTTTCGAGTTGGCAGGAAAGTAGACAAGCCCGTTCGCCGGGAGAATCGGATCACGCGCATTGAAAGTGTATCACCGTGTGAAGGTCGATTACGAGTGGCAAACATTGGCAACAAATAAAGACCACAATTAAATTTGTTGGATAACCGAAGACGGCGAAGACAATGCAAGGTAGACAAAAAAAAATCCGTCAAACGAAAGTTGCTTTTCAGTTGTTTTTTATTACATTAATTGACAGGTTTACAATTCTTTTTTCTGGTGCACTGTACTCACATCTTAGTAGGGATTATTTAAATAAGACACCCCGAGAGAGACCATTAACTAGCGGTGCGTTGCAAGTGATTTCATTGATAAAATATAAACACGATTTATGGGCGATATTTAATGTGTTTCTTGTGATTGCTTCAGCTAGCAACAAATGGTAACCAAGTGGTCAAATTAAGCGTTCTCGTTAAACAGCTTTGGCCACATGCTGGCAGGGAAGGGGAGCTCGTCTCTCCGGAGAGTGCAATGCATTTGAACGTCTGTTCGCCATGCTTGGGGTGGCCGATCAATGTCCTCGTGCCAGCGTGGGACTCAAAACAGTAGGCACTGTGCACGAAGCTCTTCGGGTGAGAGAGAGAGAGAGAGAGGATTGGGTAAGGCCCAACAGGCCGTCTTTTAAAGATATGTATGCAAATTACTTAGAAGGAAGTACGTGTCGGAACTGTCGACAAAGGCTTAGGTGACAAAATGAGGCAAATGATTGTAAACGCAGCACATGGAACTAAATGATAAGATCATCTACGAGTAGTTCAAACCCTACGCAACTTCAATGTCTTACATTGCTAAACAGGACTGAAAGTTTAAAATGCGGTCATCGAACAATGACTTGCTAGAAAAAACAAGTGTTCCAACCAACAAGTGGGAGACGTTTGTAATACTAGCCAACATGAGCCAATGCGTGATCAATTCAATAATGAATTGAAAGCGCTTCAGATCATTATAATAATAAGCTTAAGATCGCTGGTCTTATAGGGTGTTCCAGAAAGTCTAAGCACGATTTTGATGCGCCACTGTGGCTTCCAGAGACGTTTAAACAGTTTGTTCGCATATGCGAGAAACGACACCTATGAGTCAACGTGATCATCGATCATCAGCAGCCGATCCCTTGTTCAACGGTTACCGATTTGACGATACAACAGACAGCTTGCGTTTTTTGACGTTTTTGGATTTCCGCCTCTTCCGTCTTCCGTCAACTGACATATATAAATGGAGCCTTCATAACAAATGAAACAACATTGAACAATAAATTAAGAACCGAATTTGAGTTTAACGGTGAAGAGTTGAATCAAAAATTGTGTCTCTAATTGCTGAGCAAATCGACATTGGTCCTTCGAGCCGGATTTCGTGAACTCCGCAAGTCCGCCAGCCCCGATTCTTTGCCGAACCTGCCAGAACTACGCCCGCCTCGTGCAGAGGAGGTTATTCGCGTCGAACACTTGATTATACAAGGCATTAGAATTGCCTTTCATAGGTAATTATCTTTCCAACGAATCTATCCCTTCTCTTCTGAGCTACGTGGTCTTCCGCCTTCCAGATCCCTTCACTTTCTGGTCATCTTCACTACCTCGCCACGATGTCAACGGAACGACGCATCAAGGGCCTCAAGACGCGCCTGATGGGTCTGGTGACTTCGTTCAATCTAATTAAAACGTTCGTGGAAGAATACCAGGAAGAACGGGATGCCCATGACCACGCTCGACGAGGAGAACCTAGAACAGTACTTGTAGGTTCGCACCAACTTCGAGACGAACTACTTTCATGTGAAAGGTTTCCTGCTCTCGATTAACCCTTACGTGTTTGACAAAAAAAAAACACCTTTAAGTGATCGACAGGGTACCCAGGTACCCACCAAATTCAAATAATTATAACTCTGGCTATTATTGACCGATTTTAATTCTTTTGGTACCGTTAGAGTCAAAAACTTATTCGCTCCATGGTCATTATCGGCAATGTTCGTTTAAGTTCATCTGGTACCCGGAAATCCGGGTTTCCGGGGCTGTGGTCCTGTACGGAGAACCAATTTCGGAACATCTAATGAATTTCCAGGAATGGATGTCAAAATCTTTGGAATTATTCCAGAAACTATTTCCATTCCATTGTGGGCCATATGTTGACTTGTCAAACAGCCATTCTGTAACAGGTTCCCGTGGGGCCTCGAGTGGCCATGAATATTTTCAGTAGAAAACCCTGGCAATATGGGTATCAAAATTCATGAAACTTCGCCAGTAGGATGTTTCTTACCGTTTTGTGGCCATTGTTTGGTGGCCATGAACATTTTCAGAAGGAAACCCTGGCAATGTGGGTATCAAAATTCATGAAATATCTTTAGTAGGTTATTTCTCAACGTTTTGTGGCTAGTTTTGTTCATGGCCACTCGAGGCCCCACAGGAACCTGTTCCGAGATGACCGTTCCAAGGAAAAATTATCAGATGGCCACTAAACCATAACCATATTGCCAGCGTTTTCTACTGAAAATGTTCATGGCCACTCTAGGCCCCACGGGAACCTGTTCCGGAAAGACAAGTCCAAGGACAAATCATCAAATGGACACTAAACTTTGAAAAATATCCTACTTGAGAAATTTCATGAATTTTGATACCCATATTGCCAGGGTTTTCTACTGAAATTGTTCATGGCCACTCGAGGCCCCACAGGAACCTGTTACAGAATAGCCGTTCCAGGAACAAGTTGGCATATGGCCCACAATAGAATAGAAATAGTTTCTAGGAATTATTCCAAAGATTTTGACATCCATTCCTCGAAATTCAATAGATTTTCCGAATTCTGTCTCCGTACCGGAACACAGCCCCGGAAACCCGGATTTACAGGAACTAGATGGACTCAAATGGTCATTGCTCATAATGTCCCTAAAGTGAGTGAGTTTTTGAATATAACGGTGCCAAAAGAATTAAAATCGGTCAATAATTGCCAGAGTTATAATCATTTGAATTTGGTGGGTACCCGGGTACCCAGTCGATCACTTAAGGGGTAAAAAAATCGAGGTCCCCCCCTTCGGCCCCCCTTGTTACTATACGAAATATTTTTATGCCAAAAGTTGCCTTCCAACTTTTATTAATATGTCACTGAATTTCAGCTTGCTGTTTTAAAATAAACTATAAAATTTCGTAGTGTAAAACATGAAAAGGTACCCAGGTACCCTGTCGATCACATAAGGGTTAATACATCTGCTGCCACGAACCCCCCACTGGCTACTCAATCCAGCGCACAACTCCCACCAACTTCGTCTTCTATACGACTGTCCGACGTGAAGCTGCCCGTGTTCTCCGGACATCTTGACAGCTGGCTTAACTTCCATGATTTGTTCGTGTCTCTAGTTCACTCATCCCACTAACTCTCCAATATCCAAACATTTTACTACCTGCGGTCTTCCCTTTCCGGAGATGCCCTTAAGCTGATCCAAACCATTGCCATCAGCGCCAACATCTACCAGGTGGCGTGAAACTTACTGGTAGATCACTATCAGAACCCCGCTTTGCTGAAACAGTCTTACGTAGACTCACTTTTCGAGTTTTCCTCGCTAAAAAGGAAATCTGCATCTGAGTTGCACTCTCTGGTTGAGAAGTTTGAAGCCAATGTACGGGTACTCAAACAGCTGGGGGAGAAAACAGAGTTCTGGGACAAACTGCTAATCCGAATGCTGAGTAGCAGACTCGATCCGACCACCAGGCGTGACTGGAAAGAGTATTCGTCGACACAGGGCAACGTAACCTTCGGTGATCTGACGACCTTCATCTAACTTAGAGTCAACGTATTGCAGAAAATCTCCAAGTCAAATGAAACTCTGCCGCAAAGTGTCCCCAAGAAGTCCATTCCTCGCTCCGTAGCCAGCCACGGGACCAGTCAGCCCAACTATCGCAAGTGTCTTGTCTGTTCCGACCACCATCCCTTGTACCTGTGCACCGTTTTCTCTAAAATGAATATCGAAGACAAGGAAAAGGATGTCCGGCGCCACCAACTGTGTCGTAACTGTCTCCGGAAGGGTCATCGAGTTCGGGAATGCCCCTCCTTCAGCAGCTGTCGTAAATACTCAATTCTGCCCAGGGGAAGCGTCTCTAGTATCTTTGAACTCCAGAACCTCGAAACAGTCCCCACCGAAAACCACCTCTGTCCCAATCGTAAAAGAGCAACCCAGAAACTCCGCCTCTGCCGTCAGCGAACCTGTCTGTTGCGCTTCTTCTGGTGCGAAACGGAAAAGTGTCCTATTTGTCACTACAGTGGTAATTCTCATCGATGAAATTGGAGCCGAACATACCGCTAGAGTACTCCTAGATTCCGGCAGTGAGTGCTGCTTCATGACTGAATCGCTCGCCAAACATATCAAGGCCAAACGCTCCAAGATCAACGTTCCGATTGCTGGTATCGGACAGTCTTCAACGCGGGCCCATCACCAGCTTCAATCAACCATCCGCTCTCATGTCAGTGGATACTCTACCGCCGTAGAACTCTTGATGCGCTCAAAGGTCATCGTGAACCTACCATCATCATCCGTGGACGTCTCCTTCTGGATAATTCCGGACGCAATCCAGCTTGCAGATCCGTCGTTTCACGATACGAGACCCGTCCAATTGGTATTGGGAGCGGAAATCTTCTTCGACCTGTTCAAAGTGCCCGGTCGGATTCAATTCGGTGAGTCCCAGCCAAGCCTAGTCAACTCCGTTCTAGGTTGGGTCGTATCCGGAGGGATTTCCTACCGCTGACCGTCAACATACGTCACCGCCAACGTCACAACCGTCACAGATCTCCATCGTCTAATGGAGAAGTTTTGGAGCATCAAAGAAGACAACGACTCGACCAACACGAAATCGGAGATTGTCACCGTTCTGCTTTACGCCGTTTCCACCTCGTCGAAAATCGTCTGTTTCGTAACCCGGAGCTAGGCGAGTATACGCGAGTTCATGCGAGAATACGAAGGATTAGGACACACGCAACAAGTCCACGACCATGAAATGCCACCCACACCTTGCTATCATCTCCCACAACACGCAATTTTTCGTGAAGACAGTACGACCACCAAAGTGCGTGTAGTCTTCGACGCATAAGGTCGCACCTCCGAAGGATCATCGCTAAACGACGCCTTAATGGTTGGACCAATCGTCCAAGAAGATCTTCGCTCAATCATCATTCGCTCCAGAACCCATCCCATAATGCTTATCGCCGACATCAAGCAAATGTTTCGTCAGATACGAGTAGATGAACGAGATACACCACTTCAGCGAAAGTTGTACACGACGATGCTGACGAAGTTTGATTGCGTGGTACAGGACGATGAAACTTACGTCAAGGTAGACTTTAAACAGCTTCCTGGACAGGAATTTTATACGGCAACCATACGGGGAAAGGTGGCAGATATTTTCAAGCACATTAAACTGTCAAAGTTCGCTAAGTGGCAGGCCATCTGTACCTGTGACTTGAAGAGCAACGTTTACATTGCAACCGGAACCGTCAACCAGGAAATTTATCTGAGCGAGTGCCTACAAAAACGTCTACTGCCTTTCCTGAAGCGACACAATTGTTCCGTTCTATTTTGGCCGGATTTGGCATCTTGCAATTACGGAAAAAAGGCCATGGAGTGGTATGCTGCCAACAACGTTCAAGTGGTGCCCAAGGACAAGAACCTTCCCAACACGCCAGAGCTCCGCCCAATCGAACAATATTGGGCCATCGTCAAGCGGAACCTTAAGAAGACTCAAAAAACTGTTGTGAGCGAGAAACAGTTCAAGGCAAACTGGCGTTCTGCGGCGAATAAAGTGCACAAGGAGACTGTACAAAATCTTATGGCAGGTGTTAAACGAAAGACCCGGCGATTCGCATTCGGTAAAAAGGAAGCTTTGCGGAATATTTCTCCTTTATTCTGTATTAACTGAACTTGAAAAAGAAAAAGAATTTGACTTATTAATTAAAATTTTTGATCAACTCACACACATTACTGTTTGACCAAATTTTGATCGGAACACCCTTTATATGACTTATCAACTGTTCCTTCTGTGTGCATTAATGATCACTTTAAAAAATATTTTAACAAACTAAATTGCATTTTATTCAAAAAGAAATTTGCAACTTAAAAAAAACACTCCTGCCGCGCCTCCTTGCGGCATTAAGCCGAAACTTTGGCCATAGCTGATATTCTTCAGTTCTTTGATCGCCTTTTTGATCAAATCATCCGTCGTTTTGGCCACGAAATTATTTGAATATACTCTCCTCTTCAAATTTGCCTAGAACTTCTCGATTTAGTGAAGCTGGGGCACGTTAGGAGGGTTCGGCATGCTTTCGCACGTTTTTCTTCGCCGGGAAGATCTCTTTGTCCAGCATTTTCAGCCATTGTTTCTGGGTTGGTCAAATACTTCTTGACCATTTGGCCGGTCGCACCGACCTCCCAGCCCAACGTCCGGAAAGAAGTGGTCACCTTGGCCTCAGTCTTTCGTTTGAGCTTCTGTTGAATCCTCCGGTCGCTTAATACGGTCGGACGGCCGGAACCAGGCCTCCGCTCGATGGACTCTCCCTTCTCCAGAAGTGCCAGAATCTTGAAGATGTTTCCGCGATCGTATCCGGCCGACACGAAGTGGGCCACAATGGCCGACTTTTTAAGGCCCAGATGGAGCAGGCGGTACGAACAAACCATAGATCGAAGCTGTTTCATTGTTCTCGCCATAGCACAGTGGTCAAAAAATCGATTTAAACGCTCTAAACTGATAGCTCCCTAAATTGTGGAGCTAGAACGAGGGGGTCTTAGGCAAAGTTGATGGATATGACAAGCGTCATATTTTTACAGCATGACTGGTTGATCATAAAAATCCCCCTAAAAGTGAGATAAAAATTCAACTTTTTTAGAATTTTAAGATCGAGAGTCTTCAGCAAAGTTGTAGAAAAAGTCAATACAAAAAACGATAATGCAGACATATAAATCGTATGTTTCACCCAATTTGAGATAGAGAGCGTTAACTAAGAACTAACCTCCAAAAACACATTTTTTTAAGGACAATATAATGTTCTACAAAGTTATTTGCAATGTAAAAATACAAAACTTTCTTGAAAATAGTATACCTGCACTATTTCAGTGGAATGAGTTAGTGAGCTTTTTCCTGATTTTTTCGTCGTTTTTTCGGCGGCTGTACCACACGTAAGAGTAGATACAGTTGGTTACATCTAGTAGTACATTAATAGAGCTTTCACGTGGTGGTTAGTTTATCCGTCCACGATCGTCTGCTGGGGAGTTATGCGAAAAACAAATATCGATGGTATTACTATATTTCATGATTCAAACAGTATAAAAAATTGCGTTGTCATGGTAACCACACCTCCAAACTCATTATTTTTAGCTTAATTTTGGATTTTGTTTCTGCCAATATTTTTATTTATGTTACTTTACTATAATTAAACCGATTATGATTTCAATGATTATTAAACATTTATATTTTCAATGCCGTTTTTATTTCAACCACTATTTTTGCTAGCAGCTGTTTATCATCTCTAGACAATGGTTTCGCATGCTTTTTGGGCCAACGTTCAGCTGTTGAAAGTTCGGTAAAAAATTACCGAATACCGTAAAATTTTCTAAGTGTGTAAAAACTAGCTCAGAAGATCGCAATTTGTAGCCTTTCTTGAAGGCTTGCGGGTATTGAACTTTCGATGTCTGCATAGCTGCCGTAAACAAACTGATGGAACTGTCAAATTCTCACAGTATAAAGGCAACCAGTATATATTGACTACTGACCGGTGGACCGACCACCAGGTGGCAGGGTAATCGCATGGAAAATCGGAACATTTAGTCGCTGTTGTTTTAATGCACGCATTGAATCTCAAACGTGTTTGCGTGGATGAACAGTAAACACGGACAGATAAAATGCCAGCTGACGCAATTCCTGTCTGGCCACGGATGATAGATTTCATTGCTGCGGAGCTACGGAGTCCTCTCTCAGACACACTGAGGAACGTAGTCTTTGAATGCCTTCAATTCGACCCAATATGGAGTGTGATAGCGTCATGATAGCTTCAAAATGTGTCTCGAAGAAAGTACGTAGAACCAGATTAACGGAGCCATTAGACAAATTATGTCCGCACTGCAATGAAAATGGCGTGAGGATCAAGATGCGAGTGGTTGAATGTAAAGCTCGATTCAAAGTAAATCTGGACGCACGGTTTAATACACCACCGCGTTCCTGGTAGTTGGAACAAGAAATGTTTGACAGGCAGTTGTTGATGTTTCATTTACAAAGAAATTGGTGAAAAGTTTTTCTCGATTGATCGACGCATCTCGAAATTACGCATCATGGAACTTGAGAAAAGCAAATTAATTGTGCACAAACATCTAGAGAATCCTCCGTGGTCTGCCTCAAAAATAGCAGAAGTGTTAAAATTCCCAAAGTTAACGGTGTGTCTTGTAATCAAACGTTACAAGGATACTCTGAGTGTTGATAGAGCACAGCGCATCTATCATAGAAGTGGCACTAGGGACAAAGAGCTGAGGAGAAAGGTGTTGAAGTACGTGAAAGGCAACCCAGCCGAAGTAACAATTTTAGTTTTATTCCAACCATACAGCACTCCTCACAGCTTTGTTGATAAAACTACATTCAAAACTGTTTTGTCTACCAACACCTCTTCTATGCTTCATTAAGCTGAAATTTGTACAAAGTGGCCCACTCTATAGGTTGTGAAAACAAGTTAATAAAACCTTTATAAGAACATAAAGATTTTGAAAATATACTAGTGATAGATGTTAAGACTACCTGAGAAACTTCATAAAACATATTGGTTACCATGAAAGCCAGAATGCGGCGAAATGGCCATAGCTGTCAAACTTCACTGTGGTATCGAGGTTGTTTTTTGTTGTTCTGCTTTGTTCGATTCTCTGCTCTTCTGATTAATTGAGCAGCAAAAAAAAAGGTCTAGTGTTGCGGGAAATTTTGTTTGATAGCAAAATATCCAAAACAAATTGTGTTTTCTGCAGCGTATTAAGCTCCAAATTATATGCGAATTTCTTTTTATGGTGAATATATGCACGATAAGAGCCGAAAATTAATGCGCCTCGGAAATTATGCGAGTTTACAAGAAAAAGTACAAAATTAAAACAAATATATTCGATTAATTAATCATGAATTTCCTGAAAATATATGGAATTGGATAAGGCTGCCTAAAAGAATGCCGAAATCAGTCCCTGATCTACAGTTTATTTGCATACCATTGACAATTTTATGCATTTATTTTTCCACACTTCAATGATATCTTACCTTGTGATCAAAAAGTTCCGGTAATTTGAAAAAAAACGCATTTATTTCAATTTTTAATTGATATCTTTATTATCGCCTTCAAAGTACTCGCCATTAGAGGCAACACACATATGCCAGCGCTTTATCCAATCATCCATACATTTTTTATAGGCCGATGAATGTATGGCTTTCAGTTCTTCCAGCGAATTCTTTTTTATCGCATCAATCGATTCAAAACGCCTACCTCTGAGCGGAATTTTCAGTTTTGGGAAGAGAAAGAAGTCGCACGGGGCAAGGTCTGGTGAATATGGTGCTTGTTTGATGGTATTGGTGGAGTTCTTGGCCAAAAATTCACAAATAGTGAGCGCGGTGTGTGATGGAGCGTTATCGTGGTGTAAAATCCACGAATTATTGCGCCACAATTCTGGCCTCTTCTTTCGAATTGCCTCACGCAAACGTCTCATAACTTGTAAATAATACTCTTTGTTAACCGTTCGACCTTCTGGAAGGAATTCAGAATGGACGACACCGCGAAAATCAAAGAAAACGGTCAGTAAAACTTTAATTTTGGAGCGACTTTGTCGTGATTTTTTTGGTTTCGGCTCATCTTCGGCGCGCCATTCGGACGATTGTTGACTTGTGAGCATATCAAATTCATATACCCACGTTTCATCACCAGTTATGATGCGTTCCATGAATGTGGGATCGCTATCTGCGTTCGCAATCATCTGTTTAGCGACCTCAACTCGATGCTGTTTTTGCAAAAAATTCAGCTCTTTTGGAACAAGTCGTGCTTCAATGCGTTTCATGCCCAGAATTTCCGTCAAAATGTGTTCGGTCGATCCAAATAAGATATCAAGGAGTGCAGCTTTCTCCCGAATGCTAATTGAGCGGTTTTCCATAACTAAATTCTTCACGGAAGCGATGTTTTCATCGGTAGTTGAGGTCGATGGTCGTCCAGAACGCGGCATGTCACTCACGCTTTCACGGCCTTCTTTAAAGTCTTTGTGCCAAACAAATGTACGATTTTGTGACATAGAGTCCTCACCAAAGGCTTTTTGCAACATTCTGAGCGTTTCCGCTGTAAAAAATCCGTTTGCAACACAAAATTTCACACAAACGCGTTGTTCCAATTTTTTATCCATGGTAAAAATCGCCGAGCGTCTATTTTTCGACTAACAAAAGCAGTTGTCAAAACAAAACTAATGGATAATTTGCTCTCACACTTTGACAGAATATCAGAACTAGTGTTGCCATCTTACACTAAAAAGATTTTACCGAAAAAATAAAGGCGGCCTTTTTAAATTGAAAATTACCGGAACTTTTTGATCACAAGGTATATTTAAATGACGATTGAAAAAAAAATCACAGTTATGCCATAAAGCCAATTTTTCTTCGCAATGACTGTTAAAAAACTATTTGGTCTAATGGTGACTTCCTCCACTGCCAATTTGCCGTTTAATACATTCACTGGAGGCAAAATGGTTCTTAAATGTTTTTTTCAACTGACCATAAAAAGAAAATATGAATCAGTCCTAAAACGGCATTTCAAAGCAGCATTTTATGAGTTCATAAGGTCGAAATAAAACCTTTGATAGGAGTAAAAGGAATTTGAAAAAAAAAACAATATTTTAAGATCGTTGTAAACAAGCTGCGTAGGTTGGCATAAACATGACTAAACTATGAAACCTGTTGGCACCTCTTGGTGCTATAATAAAACCAAATTGATTTCAAGTTGCTTCCATAAAACATTAATAAAACTTAATAAAGCAGGATGGTTTTGGCAATGTTACTTGGGAGGTGTCTACGTGATTTGGCAAAAAAATACGATTCCATCTTTTCCACCGTGCGTAACATCCTTTCAAGAGAAGGATATAAGACTTTTTGTGCCAGTCAACGTCAGAATCACTCTCTGAAACAAAATTTAGTGGACAAAAAGCGAGAAAGATTACTATACGAACGAGTTTTGACGAAATTTGATGCCTGTATCTTAATGGATGACGAAACATATGTCAAAATGGATTATAAACAAATCCCCGGACGAAGATTTTACTGGTCGTGGGGATGTCCTTTCCAGGTATAAATTAGTTTTTGCTGATAAGTTTGCTCAAAAACTAATGACCTGGCAACGAATTCTGCAGTTGTGGCCAAGGTTTTCATCACATCTCCCACAACGACGTCCAAGGTTTACATTAAAGAGTGTCTGGTTTGGTAACACAAGACCAACGTTATGTTTTGGCCGAATCTAGCCAGCTGCCACTACTCTAAAGGGGCACTTGAATTGTATGCTGCAAATAATGTTAATTTCGTCGCCAAAGAGATTAATCCTCCAAATTGCCGAGTTCAGACCGATCAAAAAATATTGGGCAATTGTCAAGCGAAAACTTCAAGGATGCGGTAAAGAAGTGACAAATGCACAACAAATGCGTTTAAAGCGGAATAAGTTCGCCGGTACAGTGTCACCAGTGACTGAGCAGATCATGATGGCATCGATAACAAGTAAAGTGCGACAGTTCGTTCGAAACGGTGAAATGTAATAACTTGTTATATATTTTGTTTGAAACTGAATAAATAACCTTTTATTTGACCATGTTTGTTGTTTAACTCTTGAGTTATGATCACTTGAATGCGTCCAAATTTACTTTGAATCGGGCTTTAGTTGTAGTAGTAATCGATCCTTGGAAACTCTCCGTCGGTGTAGAGTAGATCCAACGTCGAGATATGTTCAAGCTGACTGCTGTGTAGCTTGAAACAAAATGGCTCAAGAAGAGTTGCCAAACGGGCTTAAACTGAAAAGTGATCAATATTAACCAACACGTGAATCATTATAATGTGAACTAACCTTACTTGTTCACCCATCAGATAAAGAGCTGTTTCAGCACACCTGAACCAAGCCATTAGTTTCGTCCCGCTGCCAATTTCCTGCACGTCCGTAAAAGAAAAAGTGACAAATTCTGCACAATCCCCTAAGCTATTACCAACGATCCAGTTAGGAGAGAACCTTCGCCGTGCAACTTTAATGGACCTGAAATTAGATCCGATCATGGCTCCAATTGGGCTGTCAACGGGTTCCACACACCGCAATCAACGCGTTGGTTGGCTCTCATTGCGAGTCATCCGGTAGCACCTTGATGTCATGTCGATAGACAGTGTCGATAAATCTTTCTTTCACTTCGGTGGAATTAGTTACTCGTCGCTTCATTAGGTTGTCCCGGGTGAAAAATTACTCCCAAATCGAGCCGAAGAACAAGTGGTGAAACTTGAGAAAAGGCCGAATATTCGCGCCAGTAGGCCGAGGTTGGTACGCGTGCACCATAAATCAAAACAGATGTCAGGGAGCGATCGAACCGTCAGATCGTTTCGGCTCTTTCCTACCTCATCATACTCAAACATCACTTACCGCTCGAAAAGTGGTTCGGAGCATGAAAAGTTAATTGAAATCTACAAGCTTGCACAGAGGACAGAGGGCGCAATGCAAATCGGTGGCACACTTCACTCGTTTATTCCATCTGCCATGAAGGGGTGCGCAAATTTGATTGTACTTTGCTATCCATGCGGCCTTTCATCGGTTTTATGACCCGACAGAGCAACGTTTTGATGGATAAATTGAAGACGTCTGTTTGACATAATTTAATTCAATTCAGCTTATTACCTCGAACATTCGGAATTCAGCGGTATGCATAGTGTGTTGAAGTTGAAGTTTTATTTTTATGCGATTTTTGCCCATTTGGAGCGGTTATGACTGAGCTGAGATTGTTCCCGAGCAGAAGGAAAGATTAAGCATCTATGTTGATGATCGGTAGTGATTGTTGGTGCGATGACAGAACGAATATATGGTGAAGTCGTAATCTGAGCACAGGAAGACGTTTGATGCACTCATTTTCCGGTGTCTGGCAGTCTGGCGGATGCAGCTTATGGGCTTCGTTCTGTTCCGTTTATGCTCTGGGCTGCTGCTTTGAAAGTGTATATCTCTCCTCAGATGATGATGATGATGGAGATTATGACGGGTTGGAAATGCGACTTTTGTGAACAGATTTGCTTTGACTGTCCCGCCAAGAGTATCAAATGCGATTTTGTTTTGAATTATGAAGAGTTAGTACATACGTGAAGATTTTCGGTGTTTGGAGATAGGGCAGTTGAAGGCAGAAATCCATGGGGTTAAATGAGACATGAAATCTTATGCAAACAGCCAACAAATACTTCAAATGTATAATTAGACCGATCTGAAGCTGAATAGTTGTGTGAAAAATAAAAATGATTATGGATGGATTTTCATCATTCCATGTTACATCAAGCATATGAGTCTTTCCCAATTCATATTGATTAAAATAATCGAAACCAGACTCCTTGTCTCTTGTGTTGCAATAGTCTGTTCTATCAGTAAAAAGGGAAACTTTTCCCATGGCCATATAATGGTTCTAAATGTCTCCTACGCGGTAAGGGGTCAAGAGGCATAATGAGCACCTTACCCAAGTAACATACAAAACATCTTCATAGAATGATTTATAATTGTTTGTATTATAAATGTATCATAAACGCATTGCAAAACATGTCCAGTTAGGAGCGATTTGGAACTCTCGTATTCTATATATCACTCTGACTAACGGTCGAGCTAAACATACTTTTTTCACTGCTGCAAGTGATTAATACTTTATTATTGTTCTTAAAAACATGGTTCCATACATTTAAAAAACATAAACAGGACAAAATGTTAACGGCAGTTCTATATACGGTTGAAATTACATTACACCAACAATGTTTTGCAAAACGTGTTTTTATTTTAATAACGATGAACTTGTTGTACAAGATTGTGGTTTTTCTGCCAACGGGAAGCAAATCAGAGGTCAATTATAGAAGTCGAGTCGAGCAACATAGCGCATTACAGAAGGCGACTAAGTTTGATCGATTCGGCAACCGAGCTCGACTGTTTACTGTAGTGTTCAAATTTTACAAAAGGTCATTGAAAGATTCCACCATGGATTTTCATCAATTTAACTGTCATTTTGACAGGGGAGATGGAGTATTTCATTTCCTACTCTTGTTTTGGGAATTACCCCATTTTTTTGGTGTAACTTTGGGTTGGTGTGGGTGTAATATGTGGGAAAGGTTTTAAAAAAGGGAATAATCTAGTTATCATCAACTAATTTATGCGAAATGAGGTCTATCTCAGTTGTTTCAAGTGATAAACATCTACAGTCTTCAGCAGAATTGTTGTACGGGGTTGGACCAACAAATCTGTGTCATTGAATTTCGGTTTAATTTGGAATTCCAACGCTAGAGGCGCTTTACTTTCGAGTTACTAAATATGAGTGCTGTGACGCGTTGGGATAAGGGGTAATTGGTTTCATCCTAGGATATCTCGAGAGCCTCACCAGTTAGGACATATCAGTCTTCAGTAAACTTGTCCTAGTGGCCAAGTCCTTCCTAGAAGTGGTCACACAAGTTTGGAGTTCGGTCACTACACGGCGCTAGTGTGCATATAATCTTCCAGCTTGTGATTGCTATATCTCGAGTGCCTTACTAGTTCGGACGATGCTTTCTTCATCAAACTTGTGCTAGTGGCAAAGCCCTTCCGGATGGTAGTCACATATGTTCGGAATTCTCTCACTACGTGGCGCTAGTATGCATATGATGTTTCAGTTTGATTATGCTGTGTCTCAAGAGCCTTGTAATTACGATATTACTTTCTTAGGTAAATTCGTTCTAATGACCAAGTCCCTCCGGATGATGATCACATACGTTCGCAGTTCACTCACTACGTGGCGCTAGTACAGATATGAGATTCCAGATTACTTAATGTTATATCACAAGAGTCTTATTAATTAGGACATTGCTTTCTTCAGCAAATATGTGCTAGTAGCCTATCCTTTCTGGGTGGTAGTCCCATATGTTCGGAACTCACTCACTGTGTGGCGCTAGTGTGCATATAACCTTCCAATTTGTGATTGCTATATCTCGAGAGTGATTGCTATATCTCGAGAGGACGATGTTTTCTTCAGCAAACTTGTGCTAGTGGCCAAGCCCTTCCAGATGGTAGTACCATGTGTTTGGAACTCACTCACTGTGTGGCGCTAGTGTACATTTAAGCTTCCAGTTTGTTTACGCTGTTTATACCCCTAGAGCAAAGGAATAAGAAGAGGCAGGAAAGTAGCAAGCGCCAGTAGGAAAGCAGGAGCAAGAAAAGCAAGGGACAGCAATATGGGAGTAGAAATTTGAATTAGGAGTAGAAATTTGAAGTAGAGAGAGAGAGAGAGAGAGAGAGAGAGAGAGAGAGAGAGAGAGAGAGAGAGAGAGAGAGAGAGACTGGAGAAAGGGTCAGTGGTATAGCAAAGGACAGTTACGCCGCAATAGGCTGTGAAGTTACAGGAGCAAGTGGTAGCAAGAGACAGGGGGTCAAGGGATCAAGGGGCAGCTATGTAGTATGGGATAGAGGAAGCAAGGGCAGGAGGAATCAAGGCGGAAGGGGATATCAAGGGCCAAAGAAATACCGAGAAACAGGGGAAGCTTCAAGAGGCTGGGCAATATCAAAAGGTTTGGCTGCCTCTTGGGAAGCTGGAAATTCAATTTATTCGGATGGGTAGATTGAGCAATGGGAAAGTTTTTAAAATAATCAAAAACATTGTTTATGTGCAAATTGTTGCTTTATTCTCTTTTTACATTTAATATCAACTCCTTCGTGTGTCATTCGTTTTGACTCTCGTTATTCCACTCCTCAAGTAGGGTTTTGCAATCCATCAACATGTTCTGAATTTTTTACTACGTACCACGTTATTGTCCAAAGTGCACAGAAATTTTGCTTAGTTAAACCAACAAAATTGTTTGATGACCTAAACCTATCTGGCACCTTGGAGTTACATCAATAACAAACTGGAAGCTCATATGCACACTAGCGCCATGTAGTGAGTGAATTCTGAACTTATATGACCACGTCTAGGAAGAGCTTTACCACTGAAGAGTAATATGTCCTAATTGGTGAAACTACCGAGATAACATAGGATGAAACAAATTATCCCTTATTCCAAAGCGTCACTGTACTCATTCATAGTAACACGAAAGTAAAGTGCTCCTAGCGGTGAAATTTGAAATTTAACCGGAATTCAATGACACTGATTTGTTGACCTTACTCCGAAAATTAATTCTGCCGAGGGCTGTAGAGTTTAATGCCTTGAAACAGCTGAGATAGACCTTATTTCCGCCAATTAGCAAAAATCCCAGGCGGTACGAAAAAACCATAGATCGAAGTTGTTTCACTGTTCTCGCCATAGCTGCCGTAAACAAACTGATGGAGCTGTAAAATGTTCACAGTCTATAGGAAACTAGTATATATTGACTACTAACCGGTGGACCGACCCCATGGCTCTTGCTACCCCGGTGAGGACTGATGCACCAAATATGCCACGCCAAATTGAGCCTCCTACTCCGAGCTCAGATCGACGGTGATGAAATCGAGGCGGTGTCTTCGAACGGAAGGTGTTGCGTACGATCTACGGTGGAGTGCAAATGGAAGACGGACTACGAATTGCATCAGTTGCTGGGAAAACCTCCCGTCGTTCACACCGCTAAAATCGGCCGACTACGGTGGGCTGGGCATGTCGTAAGAATGTCGGACGTTAGCCCTGTTAAAATTCCCGAAAGCGAATCGACAGGCACAAGAAGAAGAGGCGTGCAACGAGCATGGTGGATCGATCAAGTAAAAAGCGACCTGTGGACCTTTCGCAGACAGCGAGATTGGCGGAATGCAGCCATGGGCCGAAGAGAATGGATACAACTTCTGTATACAGCTGAGGCCACCCCGGCCTACGTGTGATTGACCGACCTGAAATAAAGCATAAACAAGCAAGAAACTGATATCCACACAAACGTCACGTAGTGAGTGAATTCCGAACTTATAAGACTATCACATTGAAGAATTGAGCCACTAGCACAAGTTAGCTGAAGAAAGCAAAGCCCTAACTAGTAAAGGTCTCAAGATATAGCATACTTTAAATGGAGGCTCATATGCACACTAGCGCCACGTAGTGAATGAATTTTGGATTTATATGACTACCACCCGGAAGGGCTTGGTCACAAGCACAAGTTTGTTGAAGAAAGCAATGTCCTAACTGATAAGACGCTCTAGATATAGCATAATAAAACTGAAAGCCCATATGCACACTAGCGCCGCGTAGTGAGAGAATTCCGAACAAATTTATTCGGAAGGGCTTTTCGGAAGGGCTTGGCCACTAACACAAGTTTGCTGAAGCAAGCAGTGTCCTAATTAGTAAGGCACTTGAGATACAGCATAATAAACCTGCAGGCTCATATGCACACTAGCGCCACACAGTGGGTGAGTTCCGAACATATGGGACTACCACCCAGAAGGGATTGGCAACTAGCACAAATTTGCTGAAGAAAGCAATGTCCTAATTAATAAGAGTCTCGTGATTTAACGTTAAATAATCTGGAATCTCATATCCGTAATAGCGCCACGTAGTGAGTGAATTCCGAACGTATGTGATCATCATCCGAATGGACTTGGTCACTAGAACGAATTTACCTAAGAAAGTAATATCGTAATTTGTAAGGCTCTCGAGATACAGCATAATCAAACTGAAACATTAGATGCACACTAGCGCCACGTAGTGAGAGAATTCCGAACATATGTGACTACCATCCGGAAGGGCTTGGCCACTAGCACAAGTTTGATGAAGAAAGCATCGTCCGAACTAGTAAGGCTCTCGAGATATAGCAATCACAATCTGGAAGATTATATGCACACTAGCGCCGTGTAGTGACCGAACTCTGAACTTGTGTGACCACTTCTAGGAAGGACTTGGCCACTAGGACAAGTTTACTGAAGACTGATATGTCCTAACTGGTGAGGCTCTCGAGATATCCTAGGATGAAACCAATTACCCCTTATCCCAACGCGTCACAGCACTCATATTTAGTAACTCGAAAGTAAAGCGCCTCTAGCGTTGGAATTCCAAATTAAACCGGAATCCAATGACACAGATTTGTTGGTCCAACCCCGTACAACAATTCTGCTGAAGACTGTAGATGTTTATCACTTGAAACAACTGAGATAGACCTCATTTCCCCCAATTAGTGAAAATCCCATAAGCTGCGGGTATCGATCTTTACGGTTTGCCCGAAAAGAACGAAACCGTAGAAATTGAGACCGTAAAGAACGAATCCGAAAAGATCGGTGAAAAATTCCTTCTTCAACTTATAGGCAGTACCCTCTTTGGTATGTTTCTTCCTGGAATTCGGGAAGTTTTTTCTGGCGCCTATTCTTTCTAAACTTCTGAACTTCTAGCAAAATTCTACCAAAATATTGGGAGTGTCCTCTCCAGTTTTTCCGGGAAAATTCCCTTAAATTTGTTGGAAGTTTCATCCTGAATTTCTGAGCTTTTGGGAAGTTTTCTTGTGAACTTCAAGTTTGTTCCAGAATTTCTGAAAAATTCTTGCTCAAACTACTAGGAAGTAACCGCTACAACACTGGAAAGTTTATTTTCGTCCTTTTGAGAGGTTTATTCCTGAATTTCGAGAAAGCCTCATACTGAAATTCTTAAACGTTTTCTTATGAACTTCAGGAAAGCTCTCTAGAACTTCTGGGAAGTTCCAACTAAACTTTTTGGAAGTTTCTTCTGGAACTTCTGGGAAGACCTTTCCTTAAACTTCAGAGAAGTTCTGTCCAGAAATACTAGGACGTATCGTCTTGAGCCGTATGGCAGTTTGTTCCTGATTTTTTTTTTTGAAATTATAGGTAGTGCTCTTCCTGGTTAGTTTCGCCCTGAAAATCAGGGAAGTTTATTCCTGAACTTCTGAGAAGTTCCAATTTGAATTTCTGGGAAGAACTTCAGATCCTCTGGAAAGATCCAAAGTTCTAAGAATTCCCCGTTACTAAATTACTTCCTGATGCTCTGAGAAGTTCTCTCCTGATTTTCGGGGAAGTTCTCTCCTTAACTTCTAGGAGTGCTTGGTACTGATTTTCCTTTTTGGATATTCCTGCTTGAACCACTATGAAGTGCTCCCTATCCTTCTGAGAAGTTAATGCCTGATATTCGGAGAAGTTCTTGTTTCGAGGAAGTCGCACTTTTACCGTTGTTCTAAGTCTCCGTGCGGTGACCGACTGGGCTTGAAGGTTAATGTTAGTATCACGATAGAAATAGTATTCAAATGAGAAAATTAAATTTACTTTTTGCTACTCCAACCCAACGCATTAGTGGTCCTAATGAATAGAGCTCCTGGTCAATTTCCTACCATTTCCACTTAACATTATTTTTGATGGCTCCACGCCACAGAAGCCTCTGGCGATGTTCACATAAATTTTAATCAGTTCGATGAGCCATTCGAATTGATCGTTATTTGTTTTGTTTTTAATAGTATCAGACATTTTTTGCTAGAAGTAAATTGATTTTCCGTTTATTCACCTGCAAAATAATAATGGTTTAGTGTATTTCTTACCTTGTTTAGCCTATTACCACTAACCGATGAAAATGCGTATCAAAACAAACTTTTACTGGACAAAATGTGACATATGAGTCACTAGTTTCTGTTGGGTAGATTGAGTCGACCAACTCGATAAAATCTCGTCAATCTCGACATCTGTAATACCAAAATACACTTGTCGAGCAAAGCGACGGTCGACTTGACTTCTATAATAGGCCCTATAGATACTCAGAGTTGACCTTTCAACAATCGGAGTTGGCTTAGCAAAAAAAAAAAAAAAAAAAAATACAAACCTATCACGCCAAGCACTAGTGTTCAAGTCCCACGCTAGGTGCTTCATTTTTGTATGAAGATAATTTTTCTCCATTTTATGTTTTATAAGGCTTCACTTTTTGCGCTTTAACCGTCATATTGAAGTATGAAATGAAGTATTATACACTTAAATTGCCAACCTGTTTTTGCCCTTTGACAGTACTTTCAACTTGTTTAATACTAGCTGTGTTGCTTGGGTAAGCAATGTATCCAGTTTTGGTGAATTAATGCAATAAAATTTAAAATGTTATGCTCCTATACTCCAGTCTGAATCTTTTACTTAATGATTCGATTTATTAACGTGCGAAATTAGTAGATAAGGACCATAAAAATAGCAATTTTCAGATTGGTTGACAACGGTATCATTTTTCAAGGTACGGGGCGAGTTGAGCACCCTAATGGGGCGAAATGAGCACATCTATGAAACTGGGAAGTGATTGTGATTTTCAACCTTAAATATATACGAAAAGTTAGAAGACAGTGTTATGGACTCAAACATTGTTTATTGCATCATTAGCATCTTATTTCAGCATCATTTTCTTACTTCACTTTTTAAAAAAAAACACTGTTGTGGAGGTATATTTTGTAGGTAGAAAGGTTTTTGAAAAACACACACGACACAACAACAATTGACTAACCTACCGATCAAGTAGGATTTTTTAGATTTTAAGATAACAAAAACGACGAACTACCAAACGGTAGGAACCCATATAATAGTTTTTAAGAACCCTACCCCCCTACACAACACACGACACAACAAATTTCAAAACCCCGCTATCGGGGGGGAATTTTTTTTTTTTTAAATATCTAAAAAAAAAAACAAGTTCACTTAACAGACACATCTTTTGGGTGAAATAAAAAAAAACACCACCCATTTTTTAAAAAATAAAATATTATTTTAAAAATTTACCTTATTTTCTTTTTTTTTTTTATTTTAGAATTTCGTTCTAGCGACACGTTCGGACGTGTTTTACGCTGCAATTAAAACTGTATTTTACTTCTGGAAGTTACAGTCGCGTACGCTCGTCGTCCATCGTGCAAGATGGGAGGAAAGGGGAAGCACCGAAAAAGAGAGAAGAAGAAGAAGTCCGACGCATCATCAGGCAATGAATCGCTCCAGGGGGAAAGCAGCCTTGGACGAAAACGACGAAACTCCATTCGCTCCAGAAGCGACCGCTCGTCTCACGGATCAGTGGGCATCCACTCGATTGGTGATGCCTCCGTTCCGATTGCGCTCCGCCAAGCTGCTGGCCCGTCAAGACCCATAGCAAAAAGTACCCACGACCAAGCTGCTGGATCAAGTCCAGCGACAATAAAACTGCCACCGCTGGTTGTGAAAAACGTACCGCTCAGCAAGCTCGTGAGCAATTTCGCATCGATGGGCATAGCCGCCGAGTTCAAGCTTTCCCGCATCGGAACCAAAGTGATGCTCCGCACGAAAGGGGAATACGATTTGGTTAAATCGTTCCTAAAAGATTCCAAGGTGGAATTTTTTACGCATGACATTCCTGGTGAGAAACCCTTTAAAGCTGTCATCAGAGGTCTCCCGAACTACGACCCAAAATCAATCGAAGAGGAAATTAAGGACCGGTACAAGATCGCCCCAATCGATGTTTTCCGAATGAAGAGGAGGAACGAGAATGCTAAAACGTACCCGGATAGCCTTTTCCTGGTGCATTTTAAGAAAGGGACCGTGACGCTCAATGCCTTGCAAGCCATCCGATCAATTTTTTCCATCATCGTTCGCTGGGAACCATATCGTGGTGGCCATCGTGACGTGACGCAGTGTCAGCGGTGCCTCGATTTTGGTCATGGTACACGAAATTGCAACATGAACGCACGTTGCAGCAACTGCGCCCAGAACCATGACACATCAGACTGTCCCGTGGAGGAAACCGTGGCGTACATATGCGCCAATTGCGGAGGTAACCATCAGGGTTCTGATCGGCAGTGCCCAAAACGCGAAGCATTCAAACAAATCCGTAAACAGGCATCGACAAACAACAAAGTGGGGCGGAAGAAGGAAGCTGCTCCGGCTTTCAAAGCGAGTGATTTTCCGTCACTCCCTGCTAGTAGACCCAGGCAATCAACCACACGGACACAATCAGCTCCCCGTCAGGAAACTCCCGGTGCTTCTGGTGCTCCAACCCCCCTGGATTCTGGAGACCACCAACACAAGGGCAAGCTCAAGGCAACAATCCCGACCTGTTCTCCGCAGACGAGCTGATGGAGATCTTCGTCAACATGACCGGTGCGCTTCGCCAGTGCCGCAGCAAGCCAGAGCAGATCCAAGTGCTCGGTAAGTTTATTATTCAATATGGCGTCTAAAGCGCTAACCGTTGTCACCTGGAACGCTCGCTCTATAAGAACGAAAAGATCGAGCTTGCCGACTTCGTCCGCAAACAAAACATCGATGTGGGCCTCCTAACCGAGACCCACCTAAAGTCTGGCGACAGCTTCTGGTTGCCCGACTACAATATCATCCGGCTTGATCGCACCAGCTCCAGGGGGGGTGGTGTAGCGATCATCGTGAAGAAAGGGATAAAGTACCACACTCTGCCACATATCCGCACATCCGTTATCGAGGCCCTTGGTGTGGAGGTGGAAACGTCGACTGGAAGTATCCGGTTTATCGCTGTTTACTGCTCTCGACAGTGTGCTGCCAGTAACGAAGTGTCTATCAAATTCAAGAACGACCTAACCGCCATCACACGTACTAGCTCTCGTATCGTCATCGGAGGGGACCTGAACGCCCGCCACGAGGCATGGAGGAATCACAAACGAAACCAGAACGGTCGGCTGTTATTCGACCACTCCCAGCATGGTCTGTACACGGTGCAGTTTCCGGACGAACCGACATTCATCTCTCCGGCGGGAAATCCGTCCACGTTGGACTTTTTCCTGACGAACATCACATTGTCAAAGCCGGTGGCGCACAACGACCTCAGCTCCGACCACCAACCGGTGGTGGCTGAAGTCGGTGTCAACGTGATTCCTGCTCCATCCTACCAACGTAAAGATTACCACCATGTGAACTGGGTACAGTTCGGCCGAATTGTGGACCGGAACATCGACGAAAATCCACCGCTTGACTCCGTCGACGACATCAACCGTGCGCTAGAGGGACTGCAACAAGCCATAACCGTGGCTGACGAGGCGTGCGTCCGAAAAGTTCCTGTGAGGGGTAAGTTTATTGCCATTGATTCCCACACCCAACTTTTGATCCGCTTACGAAATGTTCGTAGACGCCAGTTTCAGAGGACAGGTGATCTGGATAGGAAACAAGAAGTGGCCGATCTGAACCGGCAGATTGCTTCCAGAATGGAATCGCTCCGAAACGAGAGTTTCGGACGTGTCATCCAAAATTTGGATGATCGCTCGAGACCATTCTGGAAGGTAGCCAAAGTCCTCAAGACGCATCCCAAACCCGTTCCTCCTCTGAAGGTTGTCGATTCGATTCTACTGACCCCAGCGGAGAAAGCAAATGCGATCGGCAATCATATTGCCGCATCGCATTTGCTTGGCTCAAACATCCCAAGTCCACTTGAAGATCAGGTTGAGCAATGCGTCAATAATTTAGATGCCTCCCCTTGTGCCGTTCCTCCGGATGATAGGATTACTATCGAACAGATTAGCTCAGCGCTGAAGAACACTAAAAACATGAAGGCTCCCGGGTTTGACGGAATCTTTAATTTGATCTTAAAGAAGCTTAACACCAAAGCCTACTCGCTCTTGAGTGCTGTCTTCAACAGATGCTTGGAACTGCACTACTTTCCAAGCATCTGGAAAGAAGCCAAAATCATTCCGATCCACAAACCCGGGAAAGATCCAACATCGCCTTCAAGCTACAGACCAATAAGCCTCCTCTCAGCGCTGAGCAAATTGTTCGAGAAGTTAATTCTTAATCGTTTGCTCAAGTGTGTCGAGGAAAATAACATTCTCCTGCCGGAACAGTTTGGGTTCAGGAAGGGGCATTCCACCACTCATCAGCTAGTTCGGGTGATGAACAACATCCGTAGTAACAAAGCTGTATCCAAGTCCACAGCCATGGCCTTGTTAGACGTCGAAAAGGCGTTTGACAATGTCTGGCACGACGGGCTTGTGTACAAGCTTTGTAACCTCAACTTCCCACCACACCTTGTGAAAATCACTCGCAACTACCTTCAGCAAAGGTTGTTTAGGGTATCGTTGAACGGTTGTCTCTCAGAACGGTTTCCGATCCCAGCAGGAGTGCCGCAAGGTAGCCTGCTAGGCCCACTGCTGTATAGCATCTACACATCAGACATTCCTCCCCTTGGTGATGGTTGCGTGTTTTTCCTGTTCGCAGATGATACCGCAATAGCCGTCAAGGGAAGGATGCCTCGCGAAATAACGAACAAACTTCAACGATGCCTTAACACCTTTGCCGATTATGCTGGAAAGTGGAAAATTAAAATCAATGCCTCTAAAACTCAAGCAATTATGTTCCTCCACCGGCAATCACCCAAACTGAAACCTCCGCCAGCGTGTACAGTAATCATGGATGGCACAAGGGTTGAGTGGTCCGCCGAAGTAACGTATCTAGGTTTACTGTTTGACGAAAAACTTCTCTTCCGATCGCATGTTGAGAGAACGTTAGTCAAGTGCTCCGCCTTAGTTAGGTCGCTATATCCGCTGATTTGTCGAAGATCCCGCCTCTCAGGGGTGAACAAACTGGCAGTCTACAAACAAATAATTGCGCCTGCGATCTTTTACGCAGCTCCAGTGTGGGAACAATGTGCACAAACTCACAGGAACAAGTTGCAAGTCGCGCAGAACCGAACACTGAGGATGATACTGAACCGTCCCTTCGACACTAGGATAACCGACCTTCATCGGGAGGCGGACATCCTTAACATAGATATGAAAATTAGTGATATTAAGAACAAATTTGTACATAAATGTAACATATCGGAACATGAGCTGATAAGCAATCTGTATATAGTAGGTTAGTTGTACATAGTAGGTTAGGTAGTTGTAGGTTGTATATAGTAGTTGTAGGTTGTATATAGTAGTTTTAGGTAGCTTCTTTTTAAATTCAAAACAAACCAATCCCACCAAGGTGGTAAATCAATAAGCAAATCTGATAAGATTAGGAATTTTTAACTAATTATTATTTTATATTCAAAACCAAAGATGAAAAGACAAAACTGAATCACTTAAACTAAGAATATGTTAAACCATCAACAAACACAAGAAATAAAGATCATTTTAAGTAA
>JAHHFK020005350.1:0-110296 GCA_024533555.2 Aedes koreicus
GTATTCGATAAAAAATGGCACACAGAAAATCTTCTGTAACTTTTGAATCGTATGAGTAAAAAACCTAGAAATTTGAGTAGATCTTATCCATAGTGTATTATTTACATCTGCCAAGTTTCATAGTTATACATTCAGTAGTTCCAGTCATGTCGTCGAAACAAGAAATTGTCCGTGAGAAAATTTTGTGCACTCACAATCAAAATCCAGGGGCGTCCCACCGGTGGATTGCTAAAAAGGCTTGGAATTGCAAATACAACTGTGTCTCGTGTAATAAGAACCTTCAAGGAGCGTCTGAGTGTCCGAAGGAAGGAAGGGAGTGGTCGTAAAAGTGGTCCAATGGACAGTAAAATGGCCAGGAAAGTGTACAACAATTCAAGAACCGTCCAAACATGTCAATTCGAGATGTCGCTAAAAAGTCTAAGGTGTCAGTCGGTTTTGTGCAGAAAACCATGAAGCGTGCTGGGTTACATGTTTACAAAGTGCAAAAAGCCCCAAACCGGAATGAAAAACAAAACATCACTGCGAAAACCCGCGCCCGGAAACTTTACACGAAGCTGCTCACCAAATCCGGTTGCATCGTGATGGATGACGAAACATACGTCAAGGCCGACTTCCGTCAACTTCCTGGGCAAGAATATTTCGTTGCCAAGTCGAAGTTCGATGTTCCGGAGGATGTTCGAAAGAAGAAACTATCGAAATTTGCAAAGAAGTTTCTAATCTGGCAGGCGATTTGCGGATGTGGTGAAATAAGTGCTCCCTTCATCACTTCCGGAACAATAAACGGTGCGATTTACACGGAAGAGTGCCTTAAGAAGCGTCTCTTGCCATTCATTAAGAAGCACAAAGGATCAACTCTGTTTTGGCCTGATCTAGCATCCTGCCACTACGCTCGAAACGTATTGGAGTGGTACCGAGCCAACGGAGTCAATTTTGTGCCAAAGGATATGAACCCACCAAATTCACCGGAACTTCGTCCAATTGAAAAATTCTGGGCAATTATGAAAACGGAACTTCGCAAACATCCCAAAACTATAAAAACAGAGCTAGAATTGAAGAAAATTTGGGTAAAAACAACAAAAACACTGGGAAAATCGGTTGTACAAAATTTGATGGGTGGAGTGAAAAGGAAGGTGCGGGCATTCGGGATGGGAGACGAAATTGAATAAAACAAATGTTGTAAATCAAAACTCATTAGTAGTTCTTCATTCCCTGAAAATTTCAAGAAAATCCGATAATCAGTTTAATTTTGATGAGTATATATGTGTGTGCCATTTTTATCGAATACACCAAAAATAAGGAAGGAAAAGGTACGGGACGGAGGACCACAACGAAGAGCGAACCATACGGAACGGGGCCACATCACAAGAAGGTCACCAGACGACACACACTAGGAAGAGATCGAGGTCCGCACGGGCCCGAGTGGGGGGCGGCGCCCGCCGTACCGGCGCGCCGATGTTTTAAAGACTCGCTGGTTAGCGTTTTCGTGACATTGTCCCCATACTGTGGGAACGAAATGTTAATATATGATTTCATCACGCCTACTGCGTCAAGGAGCTGGGTGCTCAAGCATTCACAAGCAACCCTGTTTTGGCTAGATTTGGCTTCTTGCCACTAAAGCCACTAAGAAATGGTACGAGGATAATGAGATAGGTGTGGTGCAGCGTGGACATTCATCCTCCAAAGTGTCCAGAACATCGACTAATCGAGTGATTTTTGGGCAATTGTGAAAACTGATGTGATATGATAGGATATGAGGATATGATACGTTGCCTCCCAATGGCAAGGTAAAAAGCCGTACATACCTGTAATCCTCACTATTCCGTTGGGTGGGGAGGTTGGAAGGGTTTTTTGGACCCGTAAGCAGAAGGACATACACAAAACCCACGGAAAGGATAGAGAATCTCCTTCCAACGAAACGCTATTATTTCAGGACATGAACAGTAGGCAATTTCGTCTGGTGGTTTGTTAAAATAGGGTTAACAAACGTGCTGGAGCCATCAGAAATGGCACTAGCTATGCTGATCTCGATCTGACGATTTCCATCAAAGAGGAAGAAGTGCAAAATTTCTCCATCCATTACTTGGGCCCAGATAATACGAATCCCTCATCCAACCTACATTTCGTCTGGCACCCTGTATTCCCCCTTTGCTATTGAATAAAGTGATATATAAAATTTTAAATATTTATAAATCAATGAAATTTTTTTTTCATTATGTCAATGGATACATCTTTATATATAAAACAGAGTGGCATACCACGGAACGGAAGGGCAACTCAGAACGATTCAATGACATGAAAAGTGAAAATTTTGTTGTGTAAAATGTATCTTGATATTATTTGTTTCCACTCATTCTATTTTTACAGTGTTGAAGAAACGTCAAAGCAACTGCTATAAGTGGTATATTTGCTGCCATTTGATCATCACAGTATGCTCTGGTTACATAAAGAAAAAACAACAACATTTCATTTTGTGATTTTTTCATTTTATTCTGTTATAATCTCGTCAAAAAATACTCTTACTACTTATACCTTTGAATTGTTGGATGCATTTCTACAATCTGATGGAATAAAATTTTCGGAGCACAGGAACATCTAGTTGCTGTCGTGAACACTCGAACCAATGAAATAGAACCAATTTTGCCTGTTTTCAAACCCCCTAGAAGTAAGAATTATGTACTGAATTATTTTTCATACATTTATAATTCACGTATCCCTTAGCCAGTGCAAAACAAGATTTTTTTTTAATGCTGATGTGGTGAATCATTTCAAAACAGCACAAGTTTATCCCCGCATTATTCTTTGTTTTTTCGTGCTTCTATCTTGAAAAAATTCTTCGAGAAATATCATAACAAGGTGAATGTCAATCTCTATCTCTCAAAGTAGCAAAAGCTGCTAGTGTTTTTGTGTATCTTCATTTCAATCATCTTTTATTTTACTATACTTTGTTCTAGCTTTAATGTTTGTCTGCGCTTTTAAATTTATTTTTCAACCTTTATTTGTCGACAGAATTCCCTAAAACGTTATATGAAAACAATCCCGACCATGTCAAATTAATAAATCTACATAAGTTCAATACACCAGAGTCTGATCACGAAAGTTAGATCAAATTAACATTCATGAATTTCAAGCCCATTTTGAACAACATATTACCTTTGTCGTACAGTTGGTTTTAATATCCGGAGAACTCACCTCTCATTTTTGAAGGCCTGCTCATAATAGATACGCTGCGTTTTTGCGTTTGCGTACTTGACCTTGGAGTTTTTCCATAAGTTCACTTAGGTTTCCAATCACGGAGAAAACTTAGTACTCCAGACACCACTGTTACTAGGAACGGGAAGGACTGCAAATAGTAGGCTAAACAGCTGCATATGCTTCAAAGAATAAATAATTATAACGTAATTCAAAAGAAATAACTTAACTCACTTAAAAGATTTTCATGGAGAGATTTGATTGGTACGAATTAATTAGAAGTGGTATTCACGCACAGAAATTTGCTTAGTTGAATTAAAAAAATTGTTTGTTGACTTCAACAAATCTGGTTTGTTGAACTAGCAATTATATTTTTTCAAATCAACAATCATTTTTTGTTGAATCTTCCATGATGTTCTTCGATCGAACAAACTGGTTTGTTTATATCGTGCATGTTTTTTCGAGTGTATGCGAAAAACACAGTAGGTACATCTGAGTGATATTTACAATATGGCTGAGTAGGCGATACGAAATCACGATTCGAGGAAGTTCTTGAAGAGGAATTTCAGCAACTGGATCCTGACGAACTAGATTTGGCTAACTTACTCAAGCAATTTGGCGTCTCCTTTGAGGTCGCAGGAGCATTCTTCAGTAAGTATTATTGGCATAAGCATGAAACGGTAATATGTATTAAGTTCTTTTTGTTTTCAGCAAATGTATACACGTTGCCGACGCTTCGAATTATCGAACGTAAAGGAATAGGGGAGCTGATACCTATGTCATACTTAGTGGACCAAATTAAATTTATCCATGGATTGGACCATTGGCCCTGTAGTCAGGTAATTTGTCAGGTTGAATTTTAATGTGAATTATGATTGATGAATAAAACTTAATACGTATTGATTTAATGTATGTATAACGAATGTATTTTCGAATTTAAAAATTGAAAAAAAAAACTCAAACTCCAAGCTGAACATTTTTATAAGATTAACAAACATGTTTGTTCACACAACTAACATGGCATTGTCATTTCAACAAAGAAGATCGTTGAGTCGACAAATTAAATTGTTAATCCAACCAAAACAATTGTTGATAGGACAAACATGCTGAGATGTATCTGTAACTATCATAATTGTAGAATCAACAAACATATTGGGTAGAATTCAACAAAAATGTGTGTTAGTCCTCAGATGACAAACATTTTTGTTAAATTTGACCCAATATTTTGTCGAATGTACAATCTTTTTTTCTGCGTGCACATCTAAACTATGTAGTGATAGATCATAATTATGACTTGCAAGCGATTGTTTACGCTATGATAAAGAGCCTTGCTCGTTGTCGTGTGAACACTCTAGCGATAGTTTCTATTTTATAGTAGTAGGCTACGAACTATTCCATCCTGACGGAATAATTCATAGTTCGTTGGTCGAAGTTTTTTGACAGTTCGTTCGAATTTTTAGCTAGTTTGTGTTTGCTTGGTATTTTTAAAGCAAAAATGGAGAAGGAAAATAAATTTTAATTGCTTGAGCTGTGTGTTGTAGGAACCAACCAATCCCGATCACCTGTGGAATTGTTGAACACTTAATACACTTAACACTTAACACATAATAGTGAGTATATAATTCTGCATAAAAATAAAACCTCAAAAAACGGGCCACTATTCTGGGTAAATCGACCAACTCGTTGCTGTAGACGTTATGGGCTGAAAACTGCCTTGTATAACAAATTTTAGATAGCTTAAAGGAACTTGAATATCAAATTTGAGCAGGTCTATGAAGAGAAATTTTTTTTTCAGAATGTCTTAAGAGCAGCTGATCGTCCTCGCGTTACATGAGCCATATAAGTTGCCCACCGTCGGTGCCGAAACAGGTTTCTCAGGAGCCAAAGATCCTGCATCAGATTCCTCAACAGCAATCGGCAAATACCGCATCATCACTGATCCTTCCTTTTGCTTCAATGTTGACATACGTAAATTTGTATTCAGCATCCACTATAGCCATAAGCATGATGCTGAACTGCTTTTGTAATTTAAATAATCACTGGCGGTTTTTGCAGGGTCTTTTTTACTAACGTGCTTTCCGTCTAACAACCCTACACAATTGGAAAATTGCCATTTTTTTTTCAAAATCACGCGAAACTTTCAGCAATTCCTCTTCTAAATAATATACGAATTTTAAATAAACCCATCATTTCCGTTTCATTTAATTTTTGCTGCTCTAAGAACCGGTACATATGAATCATTTGAAACCTTAAAGCAATGCATTTAACCGATTTCCAAGAACTGCTAAGAAGAACTTCCCTGAACTTCGCAGAAGAATTTCCCTAACCTTTTCAGAAGAACTTCCCTAAACTTCTCTGAGGAACTTCTCCGAAGATTTCTGATGAACTTACCCGAAGTTTTCTGAAGAACTTTACTGAAGTTTTTTGAAGAATTTCCCCGAAGTTTTCTTAAGAACTTCACCGAAGTAATCCGAAGAACTTCCCCGAAGTTCTCTGACAAACCTCTCCGAAGTTCTCTAAAGAACTTCCCTGAACTTCTATAAAGAACTACCTTGAATTTATGTGATGAATTTCCTTGAAGTTGCTCTAAAGAACTTCCCTGAATTTCTGTGAAGAACTTCCCTGTAGTTACTCTGACAAACTTGCCTGAAATTCTCCGGAAGAACTTCCCTGAAATTTTTTTTCCTGAAATTATCTGAAGAAATTTCCCAAACTTCTCTGAAGAATTATCTGAAGGTCTCTGAAGAACTTCCCTTATTAATTTTGAAGAAATTCCCCGAACTTCTCTGAAGAACTTCCCTATATTTCTCTAAAGACCTTCCCTGAACTTCCCTAATGAACCTCCCCGAATTTCTCTAAAGAACTTCCATTAACTTATCTGAATAACTCCCCTGAACTTCTCGCTTAACTAGTAATCCGGATCTTCATAACCCAACTCTTTCAGTAGATGAGCCTCAATTTCCTAGCCTATAAGACGAGCAATCCACGGTTTTATCCAGACTTTGCAAGTTTTTCGTTTTATCCGCCTTTTCAATATGATGTACGCAGGAACTGCAGCAATTTTCCATTCTCTGTCCCAAGCTACATTCGGGTGCCCATGATTGCTTCCCAAATTTAAAGGCTCGAATTTAAATATATCCCGAGTAACACATCTTCATGCTTTTATGTTGAGTAAGCTTCTTTATAACCAAATCTAGTCGAATAAAAGAATTTTCAACCGTTATAAAACGTGTGTGTTGCTTAGGATGCGACAAAGAAAATCAATCGAGTGTACACCGAAATAAGTTAAATGATAGCGCTGCGGCAAAGATTTCTACCACATAGCTACGATTACTTCATAGCTCATGTTTTTGCAAAACCGTTTCTCGAATCTCATAGAACTATCAAAAAGATGTCTATAACGGCTATATCATAATGAAGTATACCATAGATTTCAAGTGCCCTGTGGCAGCACCTTAACACTAAGACAAAGTCTTAGACTTTCGTGAGATTCTCTATTTCCTTGAATTTTTTGCCGCCAAGATTTCACTGACTAGGCTCAACAGATTACCTTCACTATTTTCAAATGACCCAGATTTGACAACATTATATTCTTGGATTTAATATTTCTTTTTTAAACAAGGCTTAACATTTATGAATTTTTCAATAGTATGTGCTTCAAAACCAACAATGTCCTTTAATGGAATCGATGCGTGAAAATATTTCCGATCGATTGGGGCAAAAAATGTTTGGAGAAACGACTGAGATATTAACGCTCATAACCTGGCCACTTTTCGTGACGATCGCAATTTAATTTTTTCTTTAAATTTTATCCCAGTATAGAAGACAAAGACGTAGTCCAACGTAAAACAAATTAAAGGGCTACGGGACTTTATATTAGCCTAGCCCCTTCATTCGGCCTATGAACGACGTATGTCATCCAGCAAGAAATGGCAAAAGTTTGTCTACATCATAATGACCAAGTAATTTTGAAGAAATTGATACATTCTCAGTCGATTTATAGTAAAGAACTTTCGGAAGAGTCTCGAATTTCTTCTTCTACTTTTTTGGCACCGTTACTTCACAGTCAAGAAGAAGAATATGGAAAAACTCGCCGAAGAGTTCTTGGTTTGGCAGGCCATTTGTGGGTGAGGAGAAATGAGCCAGCCAAACATCATGATTGGGCAAATCTACCGAGACGAGTGCCTTCAAAAGTACCTGCTGCCCTTCCTGCGGTCTCACGGAAGCGAGACGCTATTTTGGCCGGATTTGACATGTTGCCACTAAACGTGGTCGGTGGTAGACTGGTAAAGATGAAAACAATGTTGTTTTTGCACCAACAGACTTCAACACACCGAACTCACTTGAACTTCGTCCGATTGAGAAGTTAAGGACCGTCTATCTTTGTTTGATTTTGAATCGTGCAAAATAATCCTCGTTCTTTCAGCAGTACGTTATTTAATCAGCTCAACTATAAAATACTAGTTTATTTGTGGACGCAGTAGCGCCCGTGGCAAGTGTTTTCTCAACAAAAACTAAACAGAAACTTTTAACTTCTGAGTAACGCGTTTTTTGCAAGCGGTTATGACCACCAAAGGTACTAACGTGAGGACTGTTTGTTTTTGAATTTTGACATTTCGTGGAGATTACCAGCCAACTTCGCTCCGATACTTGGAACCATAATTCTACCCAAATTTGAGCTATTTTCACCCACCACCATAGTTGAGTGAAGTGAACATAGTCGTGCTGGGTAGTTTACATTCGAGAGCCGTGAAAAATACTTACTCACCCGATTGTAAAATTTTCCCAAAGCTGAGGATAATTGCGTAGTGATAATGCGAAATCCAGAATGTATATAATTTTACTCAAAATTGAGTTATTGCGTTGGTGTGTTGGTTTTACACAGAAAAAACCATTGCCAAAATTTTGAGTTATAAATACCTAAAATGTGCGCATGGGAAGAAAAATATACATTTTTTTTAATTATAAACACTGAAAATTTAGCAAGCGTTTGAAATTTGTACTCAAATTTAGGGTAGTTTTCTCTCTTTTCTTCACAAAATGTTGACAAAAAATAGCGGCTTGCCACCTAGCAACTCAACCCACCGGGATGTTTGGCGCTATGACTCAAATTTGAGTAAAATTATACACTCTCGATTTTGCGTTCAAAATTTGTTTTAGTTTTGGGTAAAGTTTATTATCGAGAGAGTAAACATTTTTCACGGGGTGTAAATGTGAACTACCCAGCGCGATGTTCCCTTTACTGATATTGGCCTACAACCATTGAGGTGGGTGAAGAGGGTGAAAACAACTCAAATTTGGGTAGATTTATGGTTCCGTGTAAAGAGCATCGGAGTGAAGTTGGCTGCGATGAGGATGGTGACCGACACGAAATGTCAAAATTTAACAACAAAGCATCCTCCAAGTCAGCTCGATCTTCTCGGCACAGACAAACAGATATGACACTCAATACAGTTTCCATCGTTTACTGATTTTAGTGGTTTAATTAAAAATCAGTAGATTAACGATAGGCCACGGCGGCGCTGATGTCGTATTTGATATGTGGGCCCGCTTGTCGAACGACGACATTTTTTATTGTTGTCTGTGTTATTTCCAGCAACTGAGTGATAGATTATTTTCTGCATTAAAAATAATCAAAATTTTCAACGTCTGTTGTCTGAGATTTTTTTCATCAAATGCTGTGTCTGGTTGTCTAAGGTCTTCACTGGTTTCGTTTTCTGCATCTGATAGTAAAAAAGAATTGAAGTGTCATATATTATATTTTTTGTGATAATTTCCCAGCGTGCTGCGTCTGGTTGGCTAGTCACCGGACAGACAAACAGGGCTATTATATATATGATGAATAAGCATGGTAGGATACGATATTATGGATAAGTTAGATAACATACAGTGTTTTAATATTCTTTTCTCCCGTGCACATATGCCTTTTGAGCAGAACGGGTTTGTAGGCTAAAGCCTGTCCACATTAAATTTCGGACACTTTTCTTTCAGTGTTGATTTCGAATTTTTTCTCGGATCACTGAAACTTTTCACTATATCTCGTGGTAGAACATGTTGACATTCTTGTTACATTCAGTAAAATAGCATCGAATCAAATGGAAGAGCGCAAACGCATTTTGTACGAACGGCGGCAAAATCCGAATTTAGCGGTACGCGATCTTGTAAAGAAACTAAAACAACTGAAAAGTACCGTGTTTTATGTTTGCAAATCATTTGACCAGCGCTTGAGCGGTTGGAAGTGGAAAAATATGCTCCCGACAAATGGACAAGAAGGTGGTAGCCATTATTGAGAAAAATCCCAATCATGTGCGAAATGTGGCTCGCAACGGTGGGAAGACAAAATCATACGTACAATAAGTGAAACAGAGGCAAGGACTGAAGGCGTACAAAGCAAAAAGGGTGCCCAACCGTGATGACAAGCAAAATTTCACTGCAAAAAGTCGTGCTAAGGAGCTTTACACCAATTGTTTGCAAACATTTTCTTGTATCATAATGGTCGACGAAACATACATACTCGAAGACTTCAAACAGCTACTGGGTCTGGCTTTTTACACCACAACGCAAAAGAACGCCGTTTTCGAGCATTTCCGGACAAAGAATGTGTCCACATTCCAGATGAAGTATTTGATTTGGCAGGCCAGTTGTAGTGGTGGTCTAAAATCTAAAAGTTTCGTCTCCACCCGCACTATCAATAAGGATGTGAACGCGAAAGAATTTCTGCAAAAGCGGTTGCTACCGTTTATCAGAAGCTACGACTCTTCAGCTCTGTTTTGGCCTGATTTGGCATCTTGTCACCATGCGAAATCCGTCCTGGAATGGTATAAGGTTCAAGAGGCCAATATCAATTTACCAAACTGTTCAGAACTTCACGCAATAAAGAAGTACTGGGCTCTAGTTAAGCGGAAACTCTTCAAAACTAAGAAGAATGCAATTGGTACCGATGATTTCAAGAGATGAGGAGAATCGTCACGGCGGACGTATTTGAGGATATCGTACGGAACCTGATAGTGGGTGTACCACAGAAAGTTTGAGAAGTTTACAGAAAGAAGGATGAATATCTTAATCAACTGTTTCTGATGTAGATATAACTCTATTATTGTGAAAAAAAAAATCAGTTTTGTTGAATTTTGTGTTATTTTTTCTTGCAGCTATTATGTTGGTGTCCGAAATTTAACGTGGACAGGCTTTTGTTTTAGTTAATAAATTGTTAGCGTAAGCATTTTAGTTTCCTTTTGATCACAAGGAACATACGTTTAAGTTTTTTAATTCATCGTTAGATTTAAGTTATAGTTATAAGGTACAACTAACTAAGACAAATGATAAATTTCAAAAGGCCAAACCCTTTCTGGGCACTTTTTGTCTACTTTTGTTTTACTACTTCATGCTCTTCATCACTTCCTATTATACCTGTCAGTTGTTGTATTTTGTCGTAATGACAGCGATTCGGTACCTTCTAGCGAGGTAGGCTTACCGCTAACTTGCTGTACAGTAGTCCTAACACTCGTGAAACAGCTAAAGTGTTTGAAAACATTGAAAAAACGGCGATAAGTGATAAGTGATTTACAAACGTAATACCACAAACAACCTTTAAAAACTCGTAACATGTAATGTATTTTACTAAGCTATATAAGTTTATTTGCGAGATGGTTTAAGCTAGGGATTAACTATTAAGTAATCCATACCAAAAAACAAAACAGAAATGTTGTTCATGCCATTTCAGCCAAAATTTTTATTAGAGCATTTCTTCAACTTTCAATAAATTTGTTCCTACAGTTGACAAGCCGATAAATTTCACCGCGCCTACGCCCTAGTGAAAAAACAAAGACCCCTTTTGCCGCGGAACCTTTTTAACATGAGCATTATTGAGATTCTTCATTCGTTCTGATTTATCTTTGCGCAAGATTTTTCTTTAGCCGGCGTCGGTGGTGTAGTGGTAAGCGTGACTGCTACTTGGCACCCCAGTGGGTCTGGGCTCAATCCCAGTCGACGTCGGTGGTTTTTCAGAGGCGAAAAAATCTGGTCACGTCTTCCTTCGGAAGGGAAGTAAAGCCGTTGGTCCCGGCTCATATTCATGAGTCGTTAGGTAGGGTCCAGGTGATGGAGTCGTCTTCCTTGCGTCGGTGATTGTCAACATGTGAGGAAAAAGGCCGACGTTAAATAAAGAAAGCAAAAAAAAAAAAAGATTTTTCTTTGCAAATATGTAACACGTTTCCCGCTTCAATTCAATTGAGCTAATTTGGTTTATCAGTCATTAACTTCATAGGAGTAGTAAAATTTAAAGCAATGTTATCCAAAGTAGGGTTCTTAAAAGTTGAATCAATGAATACAAATTCAAACTGGAGTTTTTGATTGCAAGTTCACTCTTTAAGTTTCTTAGATCGTAATGTTTTCTACTTGTTGCTGCATAAAGCTTGATTGCTCTTTTAAAACACAACAGCGAAAACGCTACCAACGTTCTATCTTCAGATCCCAAATGCATTGATTGAAATAAATTTAAGAGCCCTTCCAGTTGTTCCAACTCACTCATTAAACAGAACATTAACTGTCCAACTTGATTGTCAAGAATCGCCCAAAAAGCCGATCGACTGCACAACCCATGCCGTGCCCGTCCAGCAATCACGTAGCGCACGTAAACCCTAATAAGGTATCTCAAAGCGATAAAACAACCAGACAGGTGAGCTGACTCGCTTACACAGTCAAGTGAAGTCACAGCCAGTTTTTATTAGGATTCAAACTTTTCCGTTTTTGGAACTTCCTCGTGTAAACAATTACATCTGGTGATTATTTATTCATTGAAGTTCCTTCACTTTGCAGTTAAAATTGTTTTTCTTTCGAGCACAAAGAAGTTTAAGCTCATATGAATCCAACGACTACAAAGCGTGGTCCAGCCCGGAAATCAAGGCCAGACAACACTTATTAATATTTTTATGACCAGGGCGCCTCCAAAAAGAGCGGATCGAAACGACGAAAAGTGACGTGAGGCCTATACTTTAATTGATCGTAAAACATCGTTTTATGTACAATCCTATCAGTATGCAAGTTCCGCAAAGCGCGCGCGCAGCATCTTCCATGGAAATTGGGGTTCCCTATTCAATTCATAATTTGAAGCTTGTTAGGCTGTTGTGATTAGTAAATGAGGCATCTTATCAGGTCTTTGTTCGGTGTTGATGGGCGCTGAAGAAGGGAACTGTTAGAGGAGGGGGTGAAGGCGGCAAGGATCATCTCAACTCACAGTCAGCTAACACATCATTTCTGGTGTAATTTACGATACAAATCTCCCTCCTGGGAAGCTCGCGAATGCGCGAGCACGCAGCCAGGGGTGCCCCAAACAGATAATCGAGAGTTGTGGCCATCGAGGTTGAAAACAACACAAAAGAAGAACCGAGTTTTTATGACCTTCCACGGTGTCCCGTCGCCACCACCGATCGATCCCAGTGAGGGGTCACTTTATGTGATTTTTGCCTAAATTTGAGTTGTGTGCGTCCGCTCTGCTTTTGCGTGCCTGTTACGAATCACGAGAATTTAGACATCTTTAAGCAGAAGAAGCACCGTGGTCCAACATCAGGGCTAATCCGTTGGTACAGTTATTGAAATTTAACGAGTTCCAGCTCGTTAGGGGTGAATACTTTAGTTTGCTGAATGATAACAACTTCCTTCACAAATTGGAACTAATTAAAAGCAACTCAAATCCAGGGCTAAATTATCATGGTTGGGAAAAATCAATAATTTTGAATCAGCCCCACGGCAGCAACAACTTCGGTTACGTGAAGAATAATAAATCGTCACTTTCTCCCGAAATTTCAGTGCAAGTGGTGATTATCGGACCCGTATGGATCCAAGAGGGTACAAATTACAGCTCCTCAAAAGTCCCGGAGCACATTCATGGCAGCTCTGTGTCGTGCTTCGCGATCTTAGACAGCCAGTCAGTCCCATGAATCCGTGACTTATTGCAAGCGGGAGAAGAAAGTGAGCGTTTAGACCACGTTCGTTGGAGTGAACCCGCCGGCCAGAGGAAGATCACTTTCCCGCGCACACTTTCAATCATCCTGTCTTCTTTGAGTGATTGGAACACCATTTTGCCGAGTGCGGTTGCAGTACAGGGTTCTCATTGCTGCGGAAGAAGCTGAATTGCTTCGGCACAATGGACATCTCACCATCGACACGTAACATCCTCCCAGGGCGGAGATTCCGCGAAATTGCGATATGTGTCGTTGTAGTCGGAGGTGGTTCCGCATGTCATCCAACCGAAGTGGTCTGTAAAAGGAAACAACTTTCTACGTTGCCAATGGCAACGGCGACTGCTCGTTGATAATTATCGACGATGCGGCGGTGGCCGGCGGTCTTATGATTATACCACGGTGATAGCTGGTCGTATGAATCGGGTGACCCTTTACCTACATGGTGTGCTTGGGATGTTAGGTTTAGGTTTTAGAAATATATTTTGCCTTTTCCGGAGGTCAGACTTTCGTCGAGCGCAATTGTTTCTTTTCTGAAACGTATAGCATTCCAACGATTCGGTTGCACAGATTTGGTGGTCATAATAGATAGTAATGTTTTGGCCTACTTTCCTGAATTTACCAGAAGAAATAAATGCCAAAAGCATAAAAAAAATGTCCAAGAATAAATTGTATTTGAAAGTAGCAATAATGCAAGTGACACAGCAAAATTATTTACAAAAGAACGTTTCCGCGTATCCATTTATTTGTAAGTTTTTTTGTTTTTTGGCAAATGGTCTTATTGTTACCGCAAACAAGACAGTCCACTCCGTGAAAAAAAGTGCCTGAAAAACTGAGCTAATTCACTTCTGATGAGATCTGTCCCTTGATACAAAATCAAAACCTTAGCAACTCTGTATTTCCAATATGGTTTCCAGCAATAAGTCTCTTCTTGGGAGGTTATTAAAACAAGCCAGGGTACAATTGAGGTTTGCAAATCCTAAGTCATATGTGTCGCTTAATCGAGCTCCTTTTGAGAAAAATATACGGGATTCACCCGATCAACCGAGATTAATATTTCTCGTCTTGTTTTAAGTACTTGGAAAAAATTTCATCAAAATCGGTGATGATTTAGAGGTGCCTCAAATATCAATTTTTCGTTTGTTTTTTTTTTTTGAATGCGAAATTTTGTAACTAAGGACTAAAGCGATGAAAATAGCTACAACCACCCATTAAGCAAAGCTATACTTAGTATCTTTAACGAAACATGGTTGTGACTTTTTGAGATCGTTCAATCCCTTTAGGCATGAAGAGTCTCAAAGGGAAAGTTGCTGTATAAAATCACAGTCTGAATAAACGTGTACACAGTCTTCGTCAAATTTGCACAACATCAATTCTTATTATTTATTTTATTTAAATAGCCATACATCGTATTTACGATATGACTACATCTACAACATTTCGCCAATATACTCGGTCTATGGCTGCCTCTCTCCAGCCTCGTTGACGACCCACACTCGCCAGATCCATTCTCGCAACATGCCCTGCCCACCGTATCCTTCCAGCCTTCGTGACCTTCTGAATGCTGGGTTCGCCGTAGAGTTCAGCGAGCTCGTGGTTCCATCTTCGCCGCCACACTCCATCCTCCTGTACGCCGCCAAAGATTGTCCTAAGCACCCGGCGTTCGAAAACACCAAGTGCTTGCAGGTCCTCCTCGAGCATCGTCCACGTCTCGTGCCCGTAGAGAATAACCGGTCTTATCAGCGTTTTGTACATGGTACATTTAGTGCGGGGGTGAATCTTTCTTGACCGCAAGTTCTTCTGGAGCCCGTAGTAGGCACGACTTCCACTGATGATGCGTCTTCGGATTTCACGGCTGTTGTTGTTGTGAGCCGTAAGCAAGGATCCAAGGTAGATGAATTCTTCCACCACCTCGAATGTATCCCCGTCTATCGTAACACTGCTGCCTAGGCGGTCCCTGTCGCGCTCGGTACCTCCTGCTAGCATGTACTTTATTTTCGACATATTCACCTCCAGTCCGACTTTCGCAGCTTCGCGTTTTAGGCGAGTGTACATTTCTGCTACCGTTTCAAATCTTCTGCCGACAATGTTCATGTCATCCGCAAAACAAACGAACTGGCCGGATCGAGTGAAAATCGTACCCCGGCTGTTGAGCCCGGCTCTTCGCATGACACCTTCTAGCGCAATGTTGAACAACAGGCACGAAAGTCCATCACCTTGACGTAGTCCCCGGCGTGATTCAAACGAGCTGGAATGTTCGCCCGAAATCTTCACGCAGTTTCGCACACCGTCCATCGTAGCTTTCATCAGTCTAGTGAGCTTCTCGGGAAAGCCGTTCTCAAAAGCTCAATTCGAACATCAATTCTTCTAAGAATTGTACCAAAAATAAGTTATCCACATATTTTTCTAACCAATCATATAAAAAAATGATGGTTTTATCCAAACAAAAGGATGATTACTTTTTGTACGGGATTAAACTTTCACGAATTTGCGAATTTATCATCGAATACTTTTCATCAAGTTCCGGACAAGTGTTTCATCACCTTTTTTAAACGCCTTATTCCAAATTTTTTGAACTGCTGCTGCTTATTCTCATCTGCTCTACCAGTCTTTTTGAAGACTCTCTTCGCAATTACCACTCTTTCTGATGCATCCGGGTTTCTGCCTCTTCCTGGCAGTTCATTCAAAGAACAGTGTTCTCCAAACGTGGTTATAATGGATTTTACACTCGCGTGATGAATTCGAAAGCGCTTCGCCAATTGTCGCATAGTTATACCCCTTTCACGTTGCCATGTGTCCAAAACCTAAATTTTCACTTCTTATTCAATGCGTGAAATTTTGAAAACGAAGAGTTTAAACCGTGCAAACAAGTAAACAACCGAAAGATGACAGTCAAACGCACTGCATGCTATGATGAACAAATTAAAACCATTACAAATACACACGAACAACGCAAATGTACGTGGAAAGCTTATTATCGATACTTTCCTCATGTGAAAAAAAAAAATATGAGTTTAAGGCCCTATTGACGACCTAGAAAATCCTGTATATGAAGAACGAAACCTAGAATGAAAAAATAAATACCTCATGAATATTGTAAAGCGTTGTTTGCAAAATGGTTCAAATTCACACGTTGTTCATAAAATGGTACAAATGCATACGTATAGTTAAAATCTCGTTGATAAACGTTAAACGTTTGTATCATTCTGGGATGTTCTAAGATATCTAAAATGTTCTTGATATAAGAACTTCAGATCTCCAGTTGTAACTATAGCTTTTGGGCTTTATAAAAATACGCTACGTATTCACCGATATTCAGTGAATATTTTCAAACGTAAACAAAAACATTATGAGATAAAATAGGATGAACTAAGTCATCCGAACTGCCCTTGAGTTCGGAACAATCTACAGTTGTAACAATTGCTTTTTGGTGTATGCAACGCGACCATATGAATTTAACAATATTCATTGAATAGTGTGGAAGATCAACAAACATAATGCGACAAACTTGGGATATTCTAAGGCATCCAAACTGTCCTCAAGTTCGAAATATTAGATCTACAGTTTAAAAGGTGACGATACGTATTCAATTATACACAAATGAATCTTCTGGAAGGTCAACAGTCATTATTTTTTAACTTTGTGATACTCTAGGTAATCCAAATTGTCCTTGAAGATAGAACTTGAAATCTACGGTAATAATAGCAGCTTTTTGGGCAATACAAAGTAACGTAACGTATTCAAGCAAAACAGTGAATACATAAAGAGATAATTTTGAGATGGTCTAGGCATTCCATATATGAACTATGGAAGATCATGGACGAGAACAGCTTTCCGGGGAAGCTGAACCGACTTATCAAGGCTACGATGGATGGAACCCAGTGCTGTGTGAGGATATCGGGTGGATTATCGGGTTCATTCGAATCCCCCAGGGGGCTTCGTCAAGGTGATGGTCTCTCTTGCCTCCTGTTCAACATTGCTCTTGAAGGTGTTATGCGACAAGCGGCGTTTAACACGCGAGGCACGATTTTCAACAGATCCGGTCAATTTATCTGCTTTGCCGATGACGAGGATATTGTCGGCAGAACATTTGAGGCGGTGGCAGAACAGTACACCAGACTAAAGCGCGAAGCAGAGAAGATTGGGTTGAAGATAAATACGTCCAAAACGAAGTATATGCTGGCAGGCGGAACCGAGCACGACAGGACCCGACTGGGCAGCAGTGTAACGATCGACGGCAATGAGTTCGAGGTAGTCGATGAATTTGTATATCTCGGCTCACTGGTTACTGCGGACAACGATAACAGCCGTGAGATCCGGAGGCGGATTGCCAGTGGAAGTCGTGCCTACTATGGACTCCACAACCAACTACGGTCAAACAGACTTAGCCCCCGTACCAAGTGCATCCTGTACAAAACGCTAATAAGACCGGTTGTTCTCTACGGGCATGAGACGTGGGCAATGCTTGAAGAGGACCTGCGAGCACTCGGAGTTTTTGAGCGACGGGTGTTAAGAACCATCTTTGGTGGAGTACAGGAGGACGGACTATGGAGGCGAAGGATGAACCATGAGCTCGCGCAACTCGCCGGCGAACCCAGTTTTCATAAGGTGGCAAAAGCTGGAAGGATACGCTGGACAGGACATGTTGCGAGAATGCCGGGCAGCTATCCTGCAAAAATGGTGTTCGACGGGAATCCGGTTGGTACAAGACGACGTGGGACGCAACGAGCAAGATGGTCAGACCAAGTGGAGCAAGACCTAGGGGGTACAAGGTGCCCAAGGGATTGGAGAGGAGCAGCCACGAATTGGGCATTATGGAAGGGTATTGTGTATCAGGCTATGTTATAGTATTGTAACGTTATGCCATGTAAATAAATAATAGGGCATCCGAACTGTCCTGGAAAACTTAAGATTTACAGTTGTAACATTAATTGTTAGGCAATACAAAGTTACAATAAATATTCAAACGTATTCAATTAATATTCATACAGGTCAACACATATTATAAAGTAAACTGACATGTGTTAGGTCATTCAAACTATCCTTGAGATCAGAACAATAGACGTACAGTTGTAACAAAAGCTTTCTGGGCTATGCAAAGCTACGATGTGTATTGAAACATATACATTGAATATCTTGGAAGAACCAGAGATATTATGAGATTATCTTCGGATGTTCTAGGTTATCCAGACTACCCTGCAGTTAAGCTTTCTGGACTTAACAAAGTAGCAATATGTATTTGATTTGTATTTGAAGTAATAGGTATAGTAATAGTTAAAGTAATAGTGAAAGTTATAGTCATACTTATAAATACAGTTATAGTTCTATTCAAGCACAGCAATTTTATGGTATATCATATTTTGATGTTCAGCATCTGAAATGAGCTATCCGCTAATGAATAGACTGGGGTGGGAAATTGACGGCGTCAACTCAAGTCATAAATATCTCATATAAATAGTTTACCATCAAGAAGAAGCCATGAACTTGGTTGGGCACAAACCGTAACTTTGTATAGTTCAAGTACAATTACAACTGAAGATCTTAAGTTTTGTACTCCAGGACGGTTCGAATAGCATATACTATCCCAACATTTTCTCATAGTGGCTGTTGATCTTCCAGAACATTCATTGAAAGTGATTCAATACATATCATAGCCTTGTTAAGTGGATAAAGCTACTGTTCCTAAAGTAGATCTTAAGTTTTGAACTCCTGGACAGTTTGGATGACATAGAATATCCCATGATTATCTCATAATGTCTGTTACTCTTCCACGACATTAATTGAATATGATTGAATCTATATTGTAACTTTGTACAGCGAATAAAGCTGCTGTTACAACAGAAGATCTTAAATTCTGTACTCCAGGACAGTTTGGATGACAGTTTGAATGACATAGAATATTCCAAGGTTATCTGATAATGTATATTTGTATTCCAAGATATTTATTGAATATGATTGAATGCATACCGTAGCTTTGTATAGCAGATAAAGCTAGTGTTACAACTGTAGATCTTAAGTCCTGAACTCCAGGATAGTTTGGACGACTCAGCACATCTCAAAAAATACTTTTTCCTACTTTTTTCAATCATTTCTATGTAATTGAGCACAAAATCAATCAGAATAAACCAAATCGCTTGGAAAAATTTAGGCCTGAAGAGGTTAGAGTAGCATTACAAGTGCTATTATAATGCTGCTTGTCAAATAAGCATTTCGAATGCAAAATAGCCTAAATGAAGCATTGTCATACAATTGCAGTCAATTTACAGATTTCTTCATTATTTTTTGCAAAAAAATTAGGCGTATATTGAGCATGAGCATGAGCATGAGCATGATTGACCGCCCGAGGTTGCCACTCCGTTATTGCCAGATCAACTGTTATTACACAGAGAACCAACAGATGATGATTGGGACTAACGCACATCCTCACTGTGTAAATATTGGAGATCCCAAACTAAGGCAATACCGGCGCCGGCCCCGTCCAAATGCATGTCCAATAAGGAAAGGGTAGGAATGTGTTGACGTTATACTCGCTTTATTGGAAGCCAAGAACACCTGTGCACTTACACGAGAATTCATTGTCATTGCCATTGGGGTCACTCACAAAGTTTGATGGTGTTTTGACATAAGGGAAACAAGACAATTAGTACTAACGGTTTAGATTTTGGATCGATTTATACCAACAGTAGTTTGACATGGTGGCCTGGCAAAAATGGCGGGTGAACAAACTGTTTCGCAATTAATTATGACCCACCACACCCGACGAAACACCACATCTCATCGGAGAGCAGCTTTATTGTTTTCTTTTGCCTATGCTTACTCGATCACTCGCGCCTCCGGACAATTTATAAGTGAAACAATGGATAATGCGATATGCCTAACAGCAAAATAGTGCGCAACAAATCATCGACACAACCGTTCACATACGATACTCGACGCAGACTTTTTGTTTCTCGTAAACTTTTACCAGTACACTTTCACGCCGCAATGTTTCAGTACCAATCAAGCGCTAGATGTACTTCATACACAACTTCTGAACCTTCTGAACGACTTTTTTCTAGGTTCACACTTTCAAGGTAATCGTGATCATGATACAAATTCGCCTTAAAATTCACTATTTTATTATACATGCCCACTAGAGCCACGTTGGGGCAAGGTTCCGAACCATACTCTCCACCTTTCGAAAACCTTTGAAATTCTGAACAACTTTGCTAAAGATTCGAACTTTCTAGGAAGTCGGGATCAGAATTTGGACTCTTTTAAAAATTCGCTCTTTTACCTTCTACTAGCGCTACACTAGTGACAGTAATCCGAGCCCTACTTTCCACCTTCTGGAAGCCCTTAGCGTTCTGAAGTGCTTTGCTTAAGGTTCAAAATTTCTTGGTGGTCGGGATAAGGATATTATGTTCTAAAATACTCTGTTTATAAACGCCTGATAGTGCAATATAGTGACAAATAACCGAACCATACCTTCTACCTTCCGGAAGCCATTAACCATCATGTGTAAACAGGCTGCCACACCATCGTTCAAAAGATTCGGAACCAAATGGACAACTTGTAATGATCACCTGAAGACGCGACGAAAATTGCTCTTTTTTTAAACTCTTCATTTGTTCCAAATTTATCAATATCTATATTTCATGTTAATCCAGGTGCTTCAACTACTACCGTAACGTACCAACTTTAATTGTTAACATATGTACCTCATTTTGTTAATATTGTTCATGTCTTAGCATTTCAGTATTTTAAACAGGTTGTTATTTCTGCGTGTCAGTATAACAATAATAATCTTAAAACTAAAAACAAACTTAAATTAATTCTAACTAAGCATAAAGAGAATTAATCATTGCAATAGAAGATTGACACGATTTTTGTCTGAAATTATTAATTATTTTGTTGGACATTTGTTCTTAAGTCTCAACATTCGAAATTTTATGTACTTCGTTAGTACTGTACCAAGAAGGCAGCTTCAAAATCATCTTCAGAATCCTTTGAAGTATTTTTTTTCCTGGTAGCACAACAACTAGACCATATTGGAACATCTTGCCCAGTCTAAAAATTGGTTTCAATATTAGAAGTTTGTTCTTCAGACAAAGTTTGGATTTTCTGTTTATAAGAGGATGTAAACATTTTATATATTTATTACAAGGCATTCATTCAATGTAAAGTTTAAAATTTAATTTTTGATCAAGTACCAAACCAAGGTATTTACTTAAATGACCAAGAAATTGGAACACCGTTCATAGTAACTATGTGACTACTACTAGGTTTCAAAAAGGAAGCTCTAGGTTTATGTGGGAATATTATTAGTTGAAGTTTGGAAGCGTAAGGAAAAATCTTCCATTTCTGCAAATAAGAAGAGAAAATGTCTAAACTTTTCTGCAGTCTCCTGCAAACGACATGAAGACTTCTTCCTTTAGAGGAAATGCCTGTGTCATCGGCAAACAAGGATTTATGGCAACCCTGAGGCAAATAAGAGAAGTTGAAGTAAATTTATTATATAATATTCGCCCAAGAATGCTACCCTGAGGAACTCCAGCTCTAACAAATAGTCGATCAGATTTGGAAATCCGACAATTTACTTGCATAGTTCTGTCGGTTAAATAATTTTGAATTATTTTCATAATGTAGAGCGGAAAATTAAAAATTTTAAATTTCGCAATCAAACTTCCATGCCAAACACTATCGAATGCTTTTTCTATGTCTAGAAGAGCAACTCCAGTTGAGCAGCCTTCAGATTTGTTTAAACGAATTAAATAAGTAACTATTAAGAGTTGATGAGTAGTTGAATGGCAAAATTCAAATTGCTCATCTGCAAAAATTGAGTTTGTATTGATGTGAAGCATCATTCTATTCAAAATTATCTTTTAAAAAAGTTAACTTGGTCCATAGCTAGAAGTTTCAGCTGGATCTTTCTCGGGCTTCAAAATTGGAACAACTTTGGCATTTTTCCTTTTGTCAGGAGAGTATGCCAAATGAAAACATTTATTAAATAATTTTACCATGAAAGACAGGGTACTCACTGGGAGTATATAGAAAATTCCATCATCACCTGGAGCTTTCATATTTTTGATCGTTTTAGTTCAAAGTTCATCAAAAATATTTTCCCGGGAGGAAATATTCAGATAATCAAGAGCAACCTGATTCCCAATTGGACTAGTAAGACCTAAACTGAAATTATGGGAACTCTCAAATTGCTTAACAAGTTTTTGAGATTTTTCCACATTTGTTAAAAATATTTTATCACCTTCTTTGAGGGTGGGGTGGGCTTTTGGGGTTTTTTTAAATTTTGGGGGGTTCCAAAAAATTGGGGGGGTTTTTTTTAATTTGGGGGTTGCCGCACATCAAATTGTTTGTTTCTCAGGGAAAGAATTTTTACCCTTCTTACACCAAAAGAAGGGTATTAAGATCGCTTGAAAATTCGACTTTTTATCCGAGGCCCAGAGGGCCGAGTGTCATATACCATTCGACTCAGCTCGACGAACTGAGCACATGTCTGTGTGTATGTAGTGTTGTGTGTGTGTGTGTGTGTGTGTGTGTGTGTGTGTGTGTGTGTGTGTGTGTGTGTGTGTGTGTGTGTGTGTATGTGTGTGTGTGCGTTACAAATAATGTCACATCGGTTTCTCAGCCATTTGTGAACCGATTTCAGTTCTGTTGACGGCAAATGAAAGCTACAACATTCCCATAGAACGCTATTGATTTTTTTTTTATTCGGACATTTCGTTACGAAGATATCAACGAAACAGTACTTGACGGCCTATTATAATAGTAATCAAACAGTGGTAGTCTCCGATTACATACTGAGCTATTTGTGTACCGATTTTAGTTTTGTTAGCGCCAAATTAAACTTATAAAATTTTTAAATAGTTGATCAAAATTTCATTAGGATTGGATAATCCTTCATGGAGATATGACCAAAACAATACCTGAGAGCATATAATTGCACATAATTCGTTGCAGTTCAAAACCGGAAAACACAATTCGCACTAATCGATCCTGTTTGCATTCTATAGTGTCGCATCTGTTACGTTTTATGACGCATGAGATAGTCAGAACTGACGGTTAAAAATTGTCTAATACTTCATTTTATATATTGAATATTTGAAACATAGTATATTTCTACAACTTCTCTTTTTACCCTTCTTACACCAAAAGAAGGGTATTAAGATCGCTTGAAAATTCGACTTTTTATCCGAGGCCCAGAGGGCCGAGTGTCATATACCATTCGACTCAGCTCGACGAACTGAGCACATGTCTGTGTGTATTTTTTTGTGTGTGTGTGTGTGTGTGTGTGTGTGTGTGTGTGTGTGTGTGTGTGTGTGTGTGTGTGTGTGTGTGTGTATGTGTGTGTGTGCGTTACAAATAATGTCACATCGGTTTCTCAGCCATTTGTGAACCGATTTCAGTTCTGTTGACGGCAAATGAAAGCTACAACATTCCCATAGAACGCTATTGATTTTTTTTTTATTCGGACATTTCGTTACGAAGATATCAACGAAACAGTACTTGACGGCCTATTATAATAGTAATCAAACAGTGGTAGTCTCCGATTACATACTGAGCTATTTGTGTACCGATTTTAGTTTTGTTAGCGCCAAATTAAACTTATAAAATTTTTAAATAATTGATCAAAATTTCATTAGGATTGGATAATCCTTCATGGAGATATGACCAAAACAATACCTGAGAGCACATAATTGCAGATGAAAATATACTCGTTGCAGTTCAAAACCGAACAAGACCACTCACCCCAATCGATGCCGCTTGTATTCTATTGTTCTGCATCTGGTGCGTTGTATAGCACATTCAGCGGACTAGCCACACTATGCGACTTAGAATTAGAGCAGGATCGATTGGCTCGAGTGGTCCGGTTTTGAACTGCAACGAGTATATTCGAAAATTACACAAAGTCTCCATTCACTATAACTACACAATTTTCAACGAACATGTACTTGTTAAGCATCTTGAATCCATATCGATAATCAAAATTGACGCTTAGGATTGTGTAATAATTCATTCTATGGACTGATTATATGGAGTTTCTAATATTTATGTAATTTTTCCTTTTATATACCTAATATAAACAGGTCGTTAAAGACTATTAATGGCAATATTTTAATCTCATCGATGAACAATACGTTCAGGATTGACATATAATTCATTTTATAAACTGAATGTATGACATATCGAATATTCCTGGTTCTTCCTGGAATTTCTGATGAAAATATGTATACAGTACCATTTTGGCCACATTTTAGTTCGTAATTCTGGTGAAGTGTAAGAAGGGTTCAGTCTCACCATCGGTGGATTAATTCAGGTTTTTATTTGTTTTTGAAATTCGAGAAATTTGGGGATAGCTGTATGGGAGAGTTTTTTTTAAGTTTAAGGGGGGAGGGTTGGGGGAGGGAGGTGGGGGGGGGGGGTTTTGGGGGGGGGTGGGTTGGGGGGTGGGGGTAGAAGAGTGAGTGCCTTTGCTTATGGGCCCGTCCAAACGTTGTATGCCCTTCAAACAGGAGGTTGATGATCACAAATAACAATAGAAACCTGATCAAAACGGTAATCAGATTATTCCACTTCTATTGAAAGTTACCTTACTACAATAGAGGGTGTATCACATCATCATATCATCAGATATGTTCGAAAATGTTCGGTTTTACAAGCCTACTAGCGCCATGCAAAGGTCGAATTTTGAACTTTTCGAAAGTCTTTGAACTTCTAAGCAACTTTTCTGAAGGCTCCATTTTTCTGAGTGGTCTAAATCACAATATAAACTCGTTGAAAAATGCTGTCAGTTCAAAGACCACGTAGTGACTGAACTCCGAGCCATGCTTTCCACTTTCTGGAATTCCTTGCCCTTCTCAACAAGTTTGCTGAAGGTTCAAACTTTCATGTTGGTCGGGATCACGAAATTAACTTTATATACTTTTGTTTTATATGCCCACTAACGCCAGCTAATGGCCGAATTCCAATTCCAGGTCCTTCCGAAAACTTTTGAGTTTCTGAACAATTTTGCTGTTATTCATGTTTGTATCGAAGACCAATATTTTTGTGAAATAATATAATAAATAATATATTATTTTCTTTCAAACTAAATTAACGCGTACGTCCCCAAGCCTTCTGAGCGACATATCAAACTTCATGATTTTGCAAAAATAGGTCCAAAAAAAGAAATTTTAAGGATTTCTGACAATACTGGCCACTACGAGAGACCCTGCGGGATCTGAGTTCTTCCAGAAAGTGGCCATTTTTAAATCGATACCAAAACCTGGCTTGTGACATATCAAATTTCATGATTTTGCTAAACTTTGTCTTTGTATCAATATGGATCAATATCCTTTGCTACCCAGGCTACTTCTGGCTCCATGATGCTCGAAATATCGGATTCCGAGTCACATCAACATTTTGCATAAAAATAATTCACACTTTCGACCAAAACGAAAACCAAACGAAAATCTCGTTTCAATCGCGAAACAACAATAGCTGTTTTGACATAAGGCCTTCTAACTATGCTTGTCTCGGCAAGCGGTGCATGCCCCAATTAAACCATTTTATACAAAAGGGTACTGTAGAGATGGAAAAGACACGCACATTTAAGTGCGCCAAAGCGTAACGAAATTCAGAAAAAGGAGTATGAAGATAACTAGCATAAGCTAGTACTAGCATACTAATACAAACTAATACTAGCATTAGCAGTACAATTTAGTTTTAGTGTGTCCAATCTTACACCCATCGGCCGGCAATGGTATTATGGAACAAATCTGTTTACAACAATCATTCAAGTGACCATTGGAAGCAGCTTTAATCCAGAAGCTAGAAAGTGAAAGAACCCATTTCAGAATGTCTGGAGAGTCACGCCCATTCCGATGTTACTTTTACATAAAATAAGCCCCGCTTGTTAACATTACCGATATCATTTGGATAAGGGCACTGCACACTTTCAGATTCGAAAATTTTAAATTTCGAAACCATGCACGTAGTTAGTATTATTTGAAAATAAGATTATTGTTACATAGTTATAATCAGATGGATCTCACCCATGGCCACTCCTCAATCACACTATCTTGTTCATTCGTAAAAATAAAAACGTTGATTCGTAATTAATTTCATGCACAGCGCAAAAAATTAACTTTGCAAAACCACCCGGTAGATATGCAACCTGCATAACAAAACTCCGTGCACCACGTAGTGGATGCACCTAACATTATGTGCAAGCTGTTCGCCTGCGCATGCCCGTTGTTTTCCTTTGCTGCTTCTGACCAGCGAATGGCCGTTCTCTACATTGCATAAGACTTCTTTTTTCTCACTCCACACTCTGCCAATAATGCAAATCCCCGCTATGAGGCGACTCTATTGTCTATATCGAACTTCAAAACTGCTAATAATCATCGATTCACTCGCGATGAAGCGCAAAAACACTATAACTTAATAATATATGTCCGGATGTCACAATACTACCACTAATAAGCAAAACTAAGCTGATGTAAATCTTCTTTCGCCAGCGTCGGTGGTGTAGTGGTAAGCGTGACTGTTACTTAGCACCCCAGTGGGTCAGGGTCCAATCCCAGTCGACGTCGGTGGTTTTTCTGAGGCGAAAAAATCTGATCACGTCTTCCTTCGGAAGGGAAGTAAAGCCGTTGGTCCCAGCTCATGTTGAGTCGTTAGAAAGGGTCTAGGTGGTGGAGTCGCCTTCCTGGCGTCGGTGATTGTCACCATGTGAGGAAATAAAAAAAAAAAAAAAAAAAAAAAAAAAAAAAAAAAACCTGAATTAATCCACCGATGGTAAGACTGAACCTTTCTTACACTTCACCAGAATTGCGAACTCAAATGTGGCCAAAATGGGTATGTGGTATGCATATTTTCATCAGAAATTCTAGGAAGAACCAGAAATATTCGATATGTCATACATTCAGTTTATAAAATGAATTATTTGTCAATCCTGAACGTAGTGTTCATCAATGTGATTAAAATATTGCCATTAATAGTCTTTAACGACTTGTTTATATTAGGTATATAAAAGGAAAAATTACATAAATATTAGAAATTCCATATAATCAGTCCATAGAATGAATGATTATACAATCCTAAGCGTCAATTTTGATTATCGATATGGATTCAAGATGCTTAACAAGTACATGTTCGTTGAAAATTGTGTAGTTATAGTGAATGGAGACTTTGTGTAATTTTCGAATATACTCGTTGCAGTTCAAAACCGGACCACTCGAGCCAACCGATCCTACTCTAATTCTATAGAGTCGCATAGTGTGGCTAGTCCGCTGAATGTGCTATACAACGCACCAGATGCAGAACAATAGAATACAAGCGGCATCGATTGGGGTGAGTGGTCTTGTTCGGTTTTTAACTGCAATGAGTATATTTTCATCCCACAATTATATGCTCTCAGGTATTGTTTTGGTCATATCTTCATGAAGGATTATCCAATCATAATTAAATTTTTATCAGTTATTTAAAAAATTTATAAGTTTAATTTGGCGCTAACAAAACTAAAATCGGTACACAAATAGCTCAGTATGTAATCGGAGACTACCACTGTTTGATTACTATTATAATAGGCCGTCAAGTACTGTTTCGTTCATATCTTCGTAACGAAATGTCCGAATAAAAAAAAAATCAATAGCGTTCTATGAGAATGTTGTAGCTTTAATTTGCCGTCAACAAAACTGAAATCGGTTCACAAATGGCTGAGAAACCGATGTGACATTATTTGTAACGCACACACACATACACACACACACACATACATACACACACACACACAGACATGTGCTCAGTTCGTCGAGCTGAGTCGAATGGTATATGACACTCGGCCCTCTGGACCTCGGATAAAAAGTCGAATTTTCAAGCGATCTTAATACCCTTCTTTTGGTGTAAGAAGGGTAAAAAGAGAAGTTGTAGAAATATACTATGTTTCAAATATTCAATATCAGGTATTGTTTTGGTCATATCTCCATGAAGGATTATCCAATCCTAATGAAATGTTGATCAGTTATTTAAAAATTTTATAAGTTTAATTTGGCGCTAACAAAACTAAAATCGGTACACAAATAGCTCAGTATGTAATCGGAGACTAAACTGTTTGATTACTATTATAATAGGTCGTCAAGTACTGTTTCGTTCATATCTTCGTAACGAAATGTCCTTCTTTTGGTGTAAGAAGGGTAAAAACGGGGAAATACTACCGACACTCACACATTTCGAGAGGGAATCGATTGTATTCACTACGGCTTACACAATGCACGCGGATATTTTATGATTTCACTGTTAGCTCAAGTTAAATTACAAATTATTGTTTGACTTTTTTTCGCGATAACGACGCAGCAAAAACAAAACAAGTCAGTTTCGAAGTACGGCTTGCTGTGATCCAATGATTTGGTTATATATATGGTAATAAATTCAAAGAATGTCCTCCAAAGACAAAGTTTGGCAAAATCATGAAGTTTGATATGTCGCAAGTCAGCTCCCATCGCGAGCCAGGTTTTGGAAAAGATTTGAATATGGCCGCATTTCTGGAGGAACTCGGATCCCGCAGAGACTCTTTTAGTGGCCAGTATGGTCAGAAATTCTCAAAATGTCTTTTGATGACCTAGTTTTGCTAAATCATGAAGTTTGATATGCCACGTGCCATGTTTCGCATCTAAAAATATTCTGTCCATCATCCCTTTACAGATGCTTACCCCAGTACTCCAACCTTGGAATCCAAAACTGCGGACATTTTAGGAATAATCAGTGCAGATTTACAAACAAAGATAGTTTTGTGATCAATTGCAAAAAAACCGCATCAAAATTCAATGGCTAACGATGGAGTAATTTTAAATTTGAATTTTTCTATCTCAGAGGGGTACGTACGTGTTAAGGTAGAATAACAAATCATTTCATTGCTCTTTCATCGTTAAACTCCCAGACAACACAGAATCGCATATGATAGCGCATATGAGTACAACGTGGAGGCGATATACGTTCATTCGTTCATTTAACCCCATGTTAAATGTACGCATATCGCCTCCACGTTGTACTCATATCCGTTCTTATATGCGATCTTGTGTTTACTGGGCTCCCTGGCTATCTCATCTATGCATACCTCTCACGCCATAGTAACGAGTTGGAATCTCACCCCCGGAGAAGTTACGAAAATACCCAAAAGGTATTTGAGTGACTACGACGGGAGATGAACCAGCCCACGGCTGAAAATCTCGATAATCAAGTAATTAAAAAAAAATCATTATTTCTTGCTTAAGCGTAGACAAATTTTCATCCAAATCATGTCGGTCGTTTTCCTAATTTGCGTGAAACTACTCAGTTTTATAAGCCAAACCTTTTTTTTTTTTTTTTTTTTTTTGGGTAAAATCTTCAATGGTGAGTGGTGTTGTAAATTTTTTAATTTTTTTTGTAATTTATTTTAATTTTTTTTATTTATTAATTTTTTTCTATCGTGTCAAAAAAAAAAAAAAAAAAAAAAAAAAAAATAATTCTTTGTTTGATAACATATATGGCAATTTTCGCAATTAGTAAATGATTACATTTTTTGCAACAACGTACAATGCCAACCACCTAAATGTCCATAGGTCTATTACAGACCTCTGGTAGGTAGTTGAAAATTGAAGCAACGCGCAGCTTCGAGTGGCATTGTCCGCTTCATTGCTTCTTGGAGATGAGCAAAAACCACTTTCTATTCTATTGATCTTTTCTACTTTATCCAGAGGGAGAGAGAGAGAGAGAAGACTGACTACCGCCTACCGTTGCTATAACCGATCGATGCAAACTTATCGCCGGAGCCCAATAACAACTGAATGGAATACCAATAGATTGCCTTAGGGGTCCACACTGGGTCCGATGCTGCACGTTGAACTTTCGTTTATTTATGCATGATTCGTGCAAATAAAGAAAATTATTAAATTGCTTGCCGTGATGCGCTGCTTGCTGCTGGCCGCTGCCGTCGATGGCTGCTATCAGCGATTGGTGATCTTTTTGAAGCTGAAGATGAGTTATTGAAATGCTATTTACCGGGAAGAAAAACGGCACACAAAGGGTAGTTTAGTGCCAGCAGCAACGAAATGAGAAAACAGAAACGGAAAGTCATGGCACGCGGTGGTCGCAGAAGTCGTGGTCACGGCCAAACGAAAGTAACTGGGGGTCGAGTTTGGACTTCGATAATAGAACCCGGTTGGATTGAACTTTCTATTTCTTCCCACTCCGCTAGGTGAATCCCCGTATTGGTTCCATCTTGTTTCCACTCGAAGCCTAAAGGTGCGCTATTGGAAAAATTGGCTACTCTTCATCGAAACCACCCGGTTCTCACGGATTCAACTGTGAGAAAGATGCTGCTCAAAACTCGTGGCTGGAAAAATGAAAGTGTGACTGAAGACGACCTTTTCACGCAAAGCAAAAGGGAAAATTCTCTTCTGCCTTAAGGGTGAATCATCATCGAGCGGCATTTGGCATTCCAATTAATCCAATTTACTTCCCCAATAAAATGTGAAACCTAATTTTTGAACGACCATCCGGTGGATCGCGGTCGTTAATTTTTTGTGTCGAATTGAAACAATTTACTGCTGATTTTTACGGTCTTGCAAATTTCCACCACCCCGGGGACCCATCGGCAATCGGTCGAAGCCGTCGAACCTAATTTGATGATCAGAGCGTTTATTTACGAAAAACATGTGTTATTTGATCGTTTCGAAGCTGCCAACGAGCTGCATTCGGAAGAAATATCAATAACAATAATACTGGCTGCGATTGGAGTGTTGCAATCTCAAAATCAGCGATCACACACACGGTCATGAAAGTGCATTTTTACGACTAGCTTGGAACCAAGTCCCGCTGATTTTGTATAGGGTGACTGCGTGATTTTAACATTCCTCGCCACTAAGCAGGAGAAAGATTGCGTCGCTCGGTATGAGGGATAGAATTTGCGATTGAGATGCGAATCTCTTCGTGGTGGGAAGACGTGCTGATTTTATGGACTTTGGAGGATCGGTTAACAAGGTGGACATGATTTTGGCAAATGAAGGGCCGTAAATTAAACCGTGATTGGCTGGCTGATTCATGTCTTGGGAAAACAAGAGAGAAAGATGCAAAAGACAAAACTTAATGAGACATTTATCAATCGAGTCGGTATCGATGAACTCGGGCCAGTCACCTGTTTGAGAAATTAAAGTGTGGTTTGAAGTGATGTCGGACTAACGTTCCGATCGAAGTAGGTCTTCCATTTATCATCGATAATAAGTTCTCCATAAAAGTGTCAAACGAGTGAAGCTGGTTGTGTGCTTCTACATATCCCCATTCCCATGAGTAAAAGAACGGTTTGAAATCCATTTCATGAAGCTTCATCGTCAGTCGGTTGATCTCGGACAACCGATTCCATAGAGATAACTTAATTGAAATCGTAAATCTGCATGCATCTCGCACGCCCGCGATTGTTGAGTCGAACAGGAGAAGATTCCAATCAGGTAAGCTTATGGAATAGGTACAGTGGGTCTGCTTTTACCCTGATCGGAAGTGTTGATTCATCGGAAGTCTGACTGTGCTCGTATTCATGAAAGTCATCATAAATCGAAGTGATGCTCTTACGATTTACCCACCGCCATATAGAAATCCGATTGCCGGCAACAGTGAACCAATCGTCCTTGCGCTTTTCCGATATGATTGGATGCAACATTTCTAGACCGAAACCACCCCAGTGGGAGTCACTGGTGCACGGTGGCATCAGGACAGCCAGTCAGCCAAAAAGACAACGACTTGCATAAATTCAAACTTGACAGCCAACAGCCCGGTGCGCCCACCCATCGATTGGATTGCAAGGAGAATCACCACATAGGATCCGAAACAATCGATGCTTTCGGCTGGTACATGCAGGTGATGCTGGCGTAAAAGTGTTATTTATTCGCACACGTAAAATCAATAGAATTTTATTTCATCTACGTGAAAAATCACTATAATTGGACGCGACGGTAGCAGGATCTACTTGGAGCAACCGCACCGTCGTCGTTTTCATCCGCTGCTGTCATACTCGTTCGTGCTTCCATTACTTGGCTGCCGTTTTATAAATCACTTCACTCCAAAACCCGGAACCAGCATACGAGCAGTTGGCAGTGAGCTGATCTGCCTGATCTATCACTTCGGAGTGCTTAGGAGTGCAAATATTTTCCGGGAAGGTGGTTCCCCGATAGATGCTGTGGCTTCCACTTTCCTCTTTGTCTTTGTTCCTTAATTCTCGTTCGTCACAAAAGCATCCCAAGCGTGCAAATTTCAGAGCCGGCACATATGATGGGATGCGACAAGGCGACATTTTCCGCTACGCTTCCATGGAAAATCACGTTCCTTTACCCTTGGCTGGGGTAAAGTTGGTAAGCAACCGGATTTGACATTCAAATCGGCGAGATTTCAATTCAATAGATCCATCGAAATTGTCATAAAATGAATATGCAAAGGGTCATTGCAGTTGAAAACGTTTTTGAGCGGCAGATTGATTGAGAGCTTAATTTTCCATTACAGGAATGAAACCGTGATCTCCAAAACCACCCGTTTTTAGTCATTAACGAGCAAATCCGCACGGTCAATGGGATTAACAACCCATTGAATTGAAATGTTTTAAAACAATTACCTTCAGCTTTCATATCGGCACCAGCATATTCGAGCATGGAGAGGTCCTGTCAAAAGCAGACCAGCTAGGGCGCATCAATGATCGGAACCGGGCGGCTTATGCTTCGGCAATGAACGATTCATTTGTATGCGTATGTGATAGACAGTTACAAAAATACACCGGAGTTGCTTTTTTCGGAAAATTTTGGAATTCGCCGACTTGCGTTTGCTGGGAACTGAGGTAAGTGTTTTATTAATCAGAATGACTTTTGAAACGTAACCCAAGTTCAAGTGAATTTTGGGTTGAACTCAGTATGCCGCGTAATAAATAACTTCAGTGTATGTATTTTTCAATAAACATGCTCACAATGTGTGGCTGTTGTATGATGCAGTGTTTGAGCGTATGCATTTGTGTTATCACCCGGATTTTCACCAGTTATTTAGTTTTTTTGGGAACGATAAGCGAGCGATTGGCCACAGTGGGTAATCCAGGTGAGCTGAGTGGGGTGAAATTTTCCGCTCCAGTTCGTCCGTATCAGTTCAGGAAAGGTACCATGCGCCGAGTTTTGTTTTTCATTGAACAAGGCTTGTAACTCTCGCAAATGGCACGGAGGGAAAATCAACTAAAAACTGACAAATAATCATAATATATTAAATCTTTTAATTGCAAGGAAAAGTTTTTTAATAACAGTAGTACCATGCTTCCATGCTTAAGAAACTTGAATTTAAGGTAAATTTTCATTATATGGGGCTGTTTTGTCTCACTGCTGAATTTACTAAGATAAGATTTGCCATCTTTGTGAAACCGTGAATCGATCGAAGATGCACGTCGGTGTTCTTGACCATGGTAGCGTAGCATTGTGGGTTAGTCAGGTCCGGTCGGAGGTTTGCCGCTCTAATTATTCCTCGTAGTTCTTCTCCCAAAGCTAGGAATAGCATTTGGGAAAGGCAAGCGGGATCGTTAGCGTTGGCTAGCGAAGCAGCGTTCTCAAAGTTCTCTAGAAACCGCTTCCAAGTTTCCCAGAGTTTGTTGGCTGGTACATTTTTCGGGAAAGAGGGTGTTTCCCAACGAATGCCTGCCTGGCACTCAAGTGGTGTCTGCGCCGCTTCTTCGCACGATACTCCTCTGCCAGAGTAGCTCCAACTAAGTTCAGGGGTGGGTTGATGGGGATCCCTGACTGAGAACCGTGGCTGGCAGTCCTGACCGCTGTACGTGGCACTTCCGCCTGGGCAATCAGGGTCATGAGTGGATTGCTGATGGACCCTGTTCGGGCTGACGCTCCGTGTAGTTTTTCCCACTGAACGAATGAACTCAGCCATCATCGTCTCCATTTTCGTTATACGATCATGGAGTTTGTGTTGATTTTCCGTTGCCTCCGGAGCAGGTTCATCACTATCTTGAACACCGTCCCTTGGAGATATTCGGTTTCGTCCGGGTTATCTTCGTCCGAATTGTCTACTTCCGGGTTGTCGTTGTTCAAGTTGCCTCCGTCCAAGTTTCTCTCGTCATCAATCTTTGCCGTTTCTGTTGTGCCGACTACCAATGACTCCAAATCGTCAAAATAAATCGATTCTTGCGGATCTGAGACCGACTCGTCCTCCAAGTCGATGATATCGATCGGAGTTCTGACGTACTTTCCATTGCTTGACATATCTGAAAAAAAGGATTCTCAGGTCATTCACTGCTTACAAACATGTACGACCACGGCTTATAAATTATAAAGACTCATTGTACACGGTTGTCCAACCAAGTGCTAGTTTTCACTCACGCAAATCCATACGTGGAGAGCATTACCAATACAGACTTATTCTCCCGGTTGTCCAAATACGTGATAAGTTTCACACACAAGTCCATGTGTGGATTTGTTTATTACTACAAAGACCATCACGATTGTCCAAACACGTGGTAGGGTTTTTCGCATGCCAGCCTATGCGTGGATTTACTTACTCATTTTTCATGGTTGTCCATACACGTGCTAGTTCTCATACACAAGTCCATATGTGGATTTCTATATTATAACTAAGCCTAATTTTCACGGTTGTCCAACTCGTGCTATGCTTCACACACACACACAAGTCCATGTGTGGATTTCAGTACTATTACGCTGATTGTCACGATTGTCCAAACACGGGCTAGGTTACACGCAAGTCCATGTACAAGTGTGTATGTGTGTGTGTGTGTGTGTGTGTGTGTGTGTGTGTGTGTGTGTGTGTGTGTGTGTGTGTGTGTGTGTGTGTGTGTGTGTGTGTGTGTGTGTGTGTGTGTGTGTGTGTGTGTGTGTGTGTGTGTGTGTGTGTGTGTGTGTGTGTGTGTGTGTGTGTGTGTGTGTGTGTGTGTGTGTGTGTGTGTGTGTGTGTGTGTGTGTGTGTGTGTGTGTGTGTGTGGTTGTGTGTGGGTGTGTGTGCTCTGTGTCGTTTTTGAACCGCTTACTGACGGCAAATGGAAGCTACATCATTCCAATCGAACGCTATTGAATTTTTTTTTCATTTGAACATTTCGTTACGAAGATATGAACGAAACAGTACTTTGCGGTCAATCATAATAGTAACCAATTAGTTTCGTCTCCGATTACCTACTGAGCTATTTGTGTATCGATTTTAATTTTGTGGTGTTTCATATCGAGACTTCTACCTTACGCAGTTTCTGTCTGGCCATGGTTGCCTCAGGCAATATTTGCATCGATTTGGACACACAGTGTGACCCTTTTGTCCGGAGTAAACAGATGTCCAAGAGACACCAGAGCACGTGGCCCACGATTTGGACCATTGCAAAGCGAGATGCTTGCCATCAGTGGGGCAGATACCAGTTAACGTCGTCTCTAGAATGTGTCGTGACGAAAGTGTTTGGAATGCGATCAACGGAGCCATAACGCAAATCATGTCGGCTCTACAGCGAAAATGGCGGGAGAATCAAGAAGCGAGTGGTTGAATGGAGTAGCGGGTTGTTGATCTCGGGTGATGTTGTATGGTAGTTTCGCAGTCGGAACTATTCGAGTCGATTGCGTCAGTATGTAGTAGCTAAATGGCTCACCGTTGCTCGCTTTTGGGATCCACAGACGGGTAAGGGTAGATCCGATGTCGGTGACTACTGAATTCGATGACGTTGAGGATAGCAGCCGAATGGCTCCACCAAGTAATGCGAGAGCAAAATGGTTGTGGCAAGGAGTTGGACCTAAATGGCTCTATAGTAGCCAAATAGCCAAGACCCTCCACGAAGTAATACCACAGGCAATCCCTTTTCCAAAGGTCGATCCTGGCCACACTCTGACACAGTGCTCGATGATCAAGTGCAGGCCTCTGTGTTAGGTCAGTCCATAAGTTTTCCCGAACCTTGTATAAAAAAAAAAACAAAAAAAAAGACACACACATACACCACCCATACACACACATACAAACATACATACACACAGGCATGTGCTCAGTTCGTTGAGCTGAGTCGAATGGTATATGACACTCGGTCCTCTGGGCCGCGGATAAAAAGTCGAGGTTTTAAGCGATCTTAACACACTTATTTTGGTGTAAGAAGGGTAAAAAAGAATTTTATGTTCATACATATTAAATAGATCAGTTTTTTCTTTCTTTATAAAGGTTATGTTTGCAACTTAGCGGATCACTCGCGACGTTAGCTCCTCGATTTGTCCGTTATATGATCACGTAGGGAAAATCACTGATCGGCAGAAAAACGGTGCACCAATGCAAACGGAAAACTAAAAACCACTGATGCGTAAAAAAAACTGTGACGACGACGGGAAGATTCAATTCAATTTGAGTTCATTCGGATTGACCGATCGACGAAAGAATAAAAGCGTGCGTACGGTTTCGATTGCTATATTCGACTGACTCTGTTAAGTGTTCGTAGGTAATCTTTCTGGTTGTGTCTCTGTTGTGTAAAATACAAGTATTGTGTCGTTCAAAGTAAGTGTTTTGTAGGGTAGGTATAAACAGATTTTTGTGTGTATTATAATCAAATTATCTCATTGCGATTTTCAGGAACTGAATTCTGAACAGGTTATTTTCATTACCTATGCCAGCTTGTCTCCTTTCAAGAACGCAGCGGAAACTTTTAGATTTTCAACCACAACTACATATGGTCTGCCAGACCAAATACTTGTTCGAGAATTTGGACACCTTCTGTATCCAAAAATGCTCTACAACGGTGTTCCTTTGCATTGCGGTGTAAAAAACCGGACCCGGAAGCTGTTTAAAGTCTTCGGGTACGTATGTTTCGTCATCCAGATAATAATAAAATCATCTGTATCTCGGTAACGGATGGACGTACAAATAAGTTTAATACACCAAAAAAAGGTAATTCACTGTTCTTTAAAGAAAAAATATCAATACAAATCATTTCTCTTCTTTCCTAATGAAAATTTGCTTTCTTCTTTATTCCTCCCATCAAACGCTGCACACCTCCGGAGTCAACTTCATTGGCACATTTGTTCCACATTTTGGTCATATGAGTCGCGTCCCGGGCCGTTTTTCCACTTTCCTTAAGCTTCCGCTTCATTACTGCCCAAAATCTCTCAATGGGTCGGAACTGCGGGCAGTTGGGTGGATTTATGTTTTTATCGATGAAGTCTACGTTATTATCGCGGACCACTGGATGACTTCCCGGCTGTAGTGGCTACTCGCCGAATCTGGCCAAAACTTCACGGGACCTTTATGGGCTTTAATGAAAGGTAGTACGCGGTTTTTGAGGCATTCTTCCATCGTCCATCGTCTAATTCGTCACATACACGTTGGTCTTTGCTCCGCAGCTGCATATACCTTGCCGTTGATTTGGAAAATTTGTCCATAAAAGCAAACTTAAACTTCGCAGGAACATCTCCTCGTGCCGTCGCCATGTAGAATTTTTGGCCAGGAAGCTGTCCGAAATCCATTTTGACGTAGGTTTCATCGTTGATGAGCAGGCATCCTCGGTACTTCGTCAAAACCTGCTGGTATAATTTCCGAGCTCGAGTTTTGGTGACGAAACTTTGCTTCAACGTTCTGTTTGGTTGCTTGCTGGCTCGATAAGAACGATATCCTGCTCGCAAACGAATTCTTCGAACGGTACTGCGAGCAGCGTATTTTTGTGCGATTTCATTATCTGATAGTCCAGGGTTTGCTTTGACGGTTCTCAACACCTTCTGGTTCAGCTTGCCGTCATATGTTCCACTACGACGCTTACCTTGAGGCACTCAATCCACGCTCTTTTGCTCCCTGTATCGGTTGAGCACATCATGCACGGTTGATTTGGCGATTTTCAACGTTTTTACGATTTTTATTGCGGACCACGTTGATATGCGTGAGTATGCAGATTTTTTTCTTTCCTATCGGCTTCCATCTGGAATAACTTTTGACTCACTGCACAAAACACTGTGAAATTCAATACCAGAAAGTGGGCACTTAGGTTAACAAATCGCCGTAAAAGAATTCTTGCAGCGGTCACTTTCCGTGCCGCTGCAACACAATAAGTGATTCCGGATTCTAACTGGACAGAACTTTATACCTTCAGTTCTCGCCTTCACTTTTTGTACGTTTGATTTTGACTTCCCAACTTTGCGAGTCACATTTTGCACAGAAAGATTTGAAATTTTCTCAATAATGTCTAACACCTTCTTGTCCATTTGTCCGGAGTATACTTTTCGATTTGTTCCACTCTCAACCTTCCTGTCCACAGTCAAGCGCTGGTCAAATGATTTGCCAACACAAGACACGGTACTTTTTGGTAGTTTTAGTTTCTTGGCAAGATTGCGTACCGACAAATTCGGATTTTGCCGCCGTCCGTACAAAATGCGTTTGCCCACTTCCACTTGATTCGACGCCATTTTACTGAATGTAACAAGGCTGTAAACATGTTGTACCACGAAATAAGATATAAAGTTTCAGCTGTCAAATACGTGAAACGTTTCAGCTATCCGTGAAATAATTCAAAATCTACACTGAAAGAAAAGTGTTCGAAATTTAACGAGGACAGGCTTGAGGCAGATTGAGGTTTTTCGGAACATTGTTATCATTGTACCATTGTTGTACTCCCCGGCTGTAGTGACAACTCGTACAACATGACTGGATGAAGGGCAGAATTCGTTTCTATGGGTTTCTTGCTTATTACAGCAAAAAAGTTTGTTCCATCACTAAGTGGTACTCCACTAAATTTTCCTCCGTGTATTCACGGAAACACGGAAACAATTTCACTAATCGAACTTGTGCCCACCTGTGTAGAACGATGTTGGGGATGTGTATATTAAATCAATTTCGCCATGCCTTATTCCTCCTCATTTTTTCCCCGGCTTGAATAAGGGCTGCCCAAACAGATGAAAGAGCCCATTTACACCGATCCAATGAATGTGTATCTACCTAGACAGGAGCTATGAGATGCGTTTTGGTTGTTGCTGCAGCCAACCACGATGCGGATCGTTCCTGCATGTACTCCAAAAACAGAGAGACTCATAATGCTTTTTCCATTAATTGAACAATTATCGTGCATCCATGAAGGTTCAGGAGTCTAGTTCCGAACCCTTTCCCATTTAAACGTACTTGATTGAACGAGTATGATGTGGGTAGGATGCATTTCAAAATTTTGCAATTTGGTTTTCCAAACATTGTACTTTTGTGGCCAGTTTAATTGGACTCAATCAATTTTTGCCAACGTTCATCCGTTACTCCGAGACTATGGGGGATTCCAAGTTGGCTATAACATAAGCCATCATCAACAAATTGATGATGATGCTGAAGGTGCACTCCATCTAGGTTCGGTGTGACCAGCACACTAGGTTCTGCCGATGAGAGAAACATAACATGATTGATGAGAAAATAATCATTCATGATATGGTGCTGACTGTTTGAATACAACTTCCGTTCTAGACCGACCACCGATCAGGAAATTGGAAGTTCCAAAATCCAACAGTGGAGCGAAGGAAAAGCTCCAACAAGAATGGAGACGAATGTCTCCTCGTCTCGCATCACCTTTCATTGCCGGAACCGGTCGTTGTCGATCGATTGTAATTAGTGTGGCCACTGGGGCTTCCGATTGCCACTTCTAACGAAAGCCCAACAACCGGAATCGCAAAAGGATCTCAAATTGGTTTATTTGTGTTTTGTTTCTCTTTACACAGAAGCCCTTCGTACGCTTCCAAAGCCTCCTCAAACGTTTGCCGAAATGAATGGATCAGTTTTAGATTCGTCCGTTTCCGAGTGATTGCAGCCTCACATCGAAATCCTTCAGCTCAAGCAGCAGCACAACTCTGTGGTGGATACCGTTTTGATGACTTGCTGGGATTTTGCCTGCCACATAAATACCAACAGGGAGATGCTGCTGGAAAACCGTACCGGTGGCATAACCAGCAAACAAGTCATTAGAGTGCTTGGCTCCGGAGGAGGAAGTCAGGAGCTCTGAGAGTTTAAATGTAATTTGAATGGCATTAGAGTGAATTAAAATCATATTTATAAATTGGAATCCTTCTCCGGTTTGATTTCAGCGAAGACCCCACGCTCGAATGATGACATTAGTTTGGCTGACTGAATTGTTGCCTCACCTTGAGTCCGTTTTAATTCAAGCTGGGAGACGGAGGGTAGCTCTTGTGGTTCTACGATGGATTACTAATTTAATTAACTCCAAGCAAGGCACATATAAGGTTGATGAGTGGTGTTCCAAAACAAAATTTAATAGTTTTCTGTGAAGGTAAGTCATATGATAAAGCAATTTAGAGAAAGCTCAAATCCTTTCAAATATGAATATTTAACCTCCCTTGAAATTCTTCAGGGCAGTGAAAATGTGAATCTCGAGAAAAGCTCTTGAGTGTTAATGCACTTCATATTGAAAATTCTCTTGCTTTCAAAGAAACCAAATAGTACGGATGCAGCTGCATCCGAAGGTGCAGTTTCCCATACTGTGAAAACCGTCCTCCATGGCGTGGAGCGGAAGTAGACGAGCACTCTCATCTTTTATCAGACTCATTAATTATAATTAGAGAATGAAGAGTAGTCCACTTCTATGTGCTTCCTCGCATTCGCCGTCGTTTAGCTAGCAGCTAGTTGGCTGTCCATAGGGTGCATCTTCATTAGGACGTGCCCCGATAATAAATCTGTTAGCACCAAAGCTAAGACTCCATGGGGTCTCGTCGTGTTGCTGCTGGAAATTCTGGCACGAAAAAAAAAAACAAAAATCTTTAGATAAGAAGAGCCAAAGAAACGCGAGCTGCAAAAGCAGTTCATCTGGAAAATTGTTTATTCAGTCCCTCAATTTGGAACTGGCTGAAAAACAAACTCATATTTTCTCGCTGTTTTCTCGTTTTGTGCATTTCGTTTACCACCTTCCTCTTTCTTTCTGCCTTTTTTTTTTTTTATTTTTTTGAACTATATAAGAAGTAAAGTGAACTGATTTATTCAATAAGTTCGAGAGAGCTGCCCGTGTCAAAACAAGCCGGGAATATTATTTTTCAAAAAAACAAAAAGATGTTCACTCGGTTCCGAACTCCCGGGGATCCTGGGTTCTACCCGGGAAGCCATGCCATCAAAGTGCATCAGTTTCTAACTGTGTGACATGTGACGACGATATGGGCGAGAAGAAACGGAACTTGCCTGCTTATAATGTTACATGGCACAAGGAGCAATGTGAGTTCCTCGGTCCACGTTCCGATGCTTTCTTTGTGTGTCTTTCTGTTTTGATCCCACATCCAGGGTGGAAGATTTCTCGGAGACGTAAAGTTGCGCTTCCTGCTGTGTGACGTGGCGTGTAAATGAATGTTGATGTCTTCTCTGATGGTGTCGCCGTTCGCCGGGAAGGGAAAGGGCCGCCTCTCTTTACCTTATGGAATCGAATCGAATTTGTGAGTGCTCTTCTTTGCACTACACTGTAGCAAACGGATTCGGTCCCATCCAGTAAGAATCATCATCTGTCATGTTGCATTTTGTACACCACGTTCCGTGGCTTTGGTGTGTGTGTGTTTGTGCATCAGGAAAGGTTGAAGCTGCTGCTGGGTGATCTCTGGAATGAAGGCACTTTTATGAGTCAGTTCCGCTGTGTCAAAATTGTTTTACGCCAGTGACGACTGATGTAGTTTAGGGTAACGGGGTGCATTGTTGGGTTAATTCTGGACCTGAATGCACGTCGTGTAGAACAGCAACGTCTAAAAAGCGTGTTGTGCAGGTCCTAAACAATGAAAATATTCAAAATTGTGCCCGTGTGCAGTGGTTGTATGCGTTCATTTTTTTTTGTAAAACTATCACCCACTGTGAAATATTGCATACCCGAGCTAAGTTGGAGATCAAATTGAAAGCAAAATTTGCTGTTATGCTGTAAACTTTTTTGATTACTCAGTTGATCTAATCTTGTATGACTTAACGGTTAATACAGCAGAAATGAGTGCAAAATGTTACTCTGTAGAATAAAACGGAAAACTAATCCTGATTACAATGAAATCAATTTGATTACTAATTTTGATTTCATTAATTTCTTAATTTGATACCAAATTGAGTTTTTAATTTGATTACATTCTTTATTTTTTTTATTTAATTTAAAAAAGACCGTGCAAATTCGTAGTTGCTACTCCCTTACTGACAGAACTAGTGGAATTGCACAGAGAACCACATAGATGGAGCTTGGGAGTAAGCTTTACATCTTCAATGTACAAGTTCACTAATTCTATTTATAGATCAGTACCGGCGCCGGCCACGTCCTCACGGTCTTTTGGGGAAGGGGGAAGGATGATTTAGTTTGACAATCGTTGTTATTAGAGACCGTGAACACCACTGCATCTCTACAATTGCCAAGGGAAGGATAGTTGTGTTAGTGAGGCAGGTTATTTTTAGATAATGTGGATGCACTGTGGTAAGTGATGCGATCAATGAAAGAAAGCGCAGTAGACTGCTTTTTATTTTAAATCTAGTGGTGATAGAAAGAGGCAAGTGAAAAATGGCAAGGAAGGGGACGGGCCTGGGATTGAACTCCCGACAATCTGCTCAGTAAGCAGAACGGGTAACCACTGAGCTACCCAGCCGCGTCGAGTTTTTAATTTGATTACATTCTTAAACAAAAACAACAAAAAATAAACAGCACATTTTGCACTCAGTTTTTTACAAGTAAGTGCAATTTACATCAAATTCATCACTCATTTTTATATCAAATTTAATTTATTGCTTTCAAAACCTGATTTCATTTTGATTCTTTTATAGAGCGATGATAGCAAATCTTGGCTTTCAAATTGTTTGTTTCATAGAAAAAATGCCAGTTGTCATTAATTGTCAACATCAACAAGTATTTTATTGTTAAAAATAAAACTAAACTCTAACAAACTTCATTCAAAAAGATTTTCATGTAAAAAGAAAAAAAAAACTTAATTCAAGCAAAGTTGAACGATTTAAGAATGCATCCCGAGTAATCCATCGCGAAAAAAGTCAAAGTTTAGGTAAAAAAGCCGTTCGGTGCCTTTTAACGTTGCTGATGACCATTTGCATAGGACGCTTCCTTCCGACACTTTCTTTGCAACAGTCTTTGCATCGTGAAGATAAATGCGCCTATCCAACAAACAAGCATATTTTTAGTATGGAATCATATTTTGAATGGTCGAACAATGTACCTTTCACAAACTCTACTTTGTCGTCCTCCAACGTGATGTAAACTACAGGTGAGGTACATGTAGTAACGTCTACGACTCCATTGGTTGAATTTTCATTTGCTGAGCGCGTTTTTGGCCGACCTTTGGGGTTGTTCAAAGCCCGTCCTGTTACGGACCTGCCTGCAAACCCTTCCGGCCAGATAGAGTTCCTCAACAGTTTAACGAATAAGTAGTCGCTTCCGTTTGCTTCAATCGACATCCTTATAATAACATCACTTGGAGGGAACCCTTCTTTATCCTCAAATGGACGGGGCCGGCTCGGGCAAAAGTGCGCACTTAGCTTTGCAACAGATCTACTTCAGCTTGCAAGTGGCTCACTTTTGCTTGCAATCCACAATTACACTCTAAAACATAAAGGACAAATATAAATTACTTGATTATGAATGAGTTTAGGCTAACATTTGAAAAGGGACATTGAGCGCAATGTAAACAACTATTTCAAAAAATTGATTTCTCTCAAATAATAACACGTCTGAGCAAACTAACTAGACCGTATGTAATCCTTCCTCCACTACACAATTGAATCGACATATTCTTTGGCTTTGAGGTACACTTGCAATATATATTTTGTTCACGTTATTTCGGTATTATTCATATGTTTAGCACATTTTTTTTTACAAATCTCAAAAAATTATATATACTTATAAATAGCGTCGAAACTATTACTCTTAGAATATAGTAATGTTCAGAAGATCAGTGTTAAATTTTATTTTGCTTCATTTGATGAAATAATAATTGAAATTAGATCACATGCGTTTGAGATATTCTATTTTAAGTTAATGTGTTTTTGTTCATTTATTAAAAAATCAACTTTTATCCCTATCTCGAAAACTCTTCTCCTTTATTTTTTCTGACGGCATTTTTGAATTTTGCATAAAATTTCACATCAGAATCACACTTTTGATTTGTTTTGTAAACTAGTATAATCGAACCCATTATTTTGTAAAGGAAGCTCATCGTGTAGAAATAGCTTAAAAATGGAATTAAAAGTACCTCGGTAATTTTCCTGCTCAGTAGTGACGGCCGCAACTACGGCTACGTCGTCCTGGTCATCATCATTGCCAAAGCCCGCAATGATTAAAGAACCCATTGCAGTTGTTGATTTCGGATTGCAGAGGGATAAATCAGCATGCGCATTGGATGATGACGGTTCCGGAAAAGAGTTTCCAGAATTTTGGTCCTTTCTGATTAGTATACGGATCTGTTTCAAAGGTGTCTCTTCCGATGACTGTTCGTCTTCTTCTTTGAGGTCGGTTGAAGCACTTTTAGAGGTACCGGTTCGTGGTTTTTTGCAACCAGACTCGTCCTGTGGGTCACCGCTCTCCTTTGTTGCGATGGCTTTTTCCTGGTGGGTGGGGGGGGGGGAGGGGGGGTGAGATAAGTGAGGTTATGTTTAGTTTCTTTTTTGCTTTTATTTTATTCTACTTCATTTTCCTAAATTTTTTTTTATAATTTTTATTTTTTTGTCTTGTGCAAAACGGTTTTGGGGGGCGGTGCCGTTGTCGTTGTTGGTGGTTTTAATAAAAAGAGGAAAAAAAAAAAAAAGAGTGGAGGGGGGGAGAGGGGGGGGGTGGGTTGGTGGGGGTGGGGGGGGGTTGGTGGGTGTTGGCCAAATTTGGATTTTTCAGATATAATCCTAAATAGGCTATAGAGTATGTTTCATACATCTAGTAACCTAACGTCCGTGCTCCATCACAATATATTCTATTGTGATGTGTCCAACTCAATGGGTAAATTGAACTGAAGGTGAGTTTGAAAGAAGGGGAACTTGGAGTAGAGCACACGTACCCACTGGTTGACACTAAATATTGGCCAACGTGCTTTAGCACATTTGTTTGAGAATTTGTTATGCAACACAAATTTCCAAATCCTAAGTTTTTGCAAAGTTCTAGCATGCAGTTATGAGCTTCTAAATTTATTATAATAGCATATTAGCGTTAAACCTGAGAGGGTTTATTCATCGATTTCTGTTACAATTCCAAGTTGTAACATTCCGCCCATTTGCATGTTAGGCGGTGGGAATTCCTCTCGTACTTTGGAATTGGTGGATTGTGAGTTAGGTTATTACAGGATGCGGAGGGACTGATTAGGGAAGTATACATTGAGAGTAGCCGAGTGGAAGAGATAAATAGAAATGGGTTTTCAAATTATTTGTTTATAGATCAAACCAATAATTAATCCTCAAACATTATATGTACTCACTAACAATAAAGGGTGACAGTAACAGTATAGACCAGTAACATTAGATTAAGGGGCTATTTAGTAGAACAGCTAACTGAGGTCATCAGATATAGCTTTTCATTAAAAATGTTTGGGTTTGAATGGTTAAGGGGAGTGCTTGAAGGAGAATTTATTGTTGGCCAATGCAGGGCCGCCTTCTACGTTTTCGTTTGGTTGTTGTTTAGTAATATGGGTTTATGGAATGCTACTAAATGTTACCGTTTTACACACGGGTTTCCTCAGAACTTTTAAGTAATAATAATTCAGTTAGGCATAAAAATTACTATCATAGAGCAATAAAAACTTAACTTGTAGGTCAATAGGTCAATAAAACTCATAACGTTAATATTTTTGACTCTGAGAACAATTTAGCTAAATCAGAGTATTTGGAATACATTTTAATAGGATCACAGGGGTCGATAATAATCACACATCTCAACACATTAATATAAGCATGAAATGCCTTATTATCATAAAGGGTCGTCTGTTTAATTGTATTTAGATATATCAGCTATTAATGATATAACGGGCCACCAATCCGAGTCCGGTTTGTTTAGTCTCTATTTGCAGGATCACCACTTGTAAAGGAGCATGCCATCGCTCAGGAAAATATTCACTGGAAAAAATATCAGCTGTGCAGCCGAGGGAACCAGGAAGGGAATTGCCAGCCAACGAAACATGAAAGCATCCGATACCGACCTTTTGAAAGCATGTGGATGTGATGAAGTGTTGGGCTTGGATGTATAAGGGAAGGGTTTTACAGAGAATTTGTTGGCCAATACAGGGCACCTTCCACGCTGCCATCTGGTTGTTGAGAGAGACATTTAATGAGAAAGGTTCATGTAATGTTACTAATAATCCAAAATCTGAAAGGTACAAATATGGACATTAGTCCCACTCTCAAAAGTTTGAAATATTTTCAAGAGGTCGGAATAAAATCTTCATTATAATGGCCAATTGAGCGCAATACCAATTACTACTAGTTAGTTGTTTTCACACGGGTTTCCTTATAACTTTTTAAGCATTAGTACTTCATTCAGGCATAAAAAATAGATAATTAATGCACCAGAAACTGGACGGACACTTGTGCCTACCCAGTGGAGGACCCGGATACGACCACCCATGTGAGTCTAGAGTATCGCACGAGCTGACGAGTGCAACGGGAAGGACTATAGGTGTATAGACCTGGGGGTGAGTCCCTGGATACGCAATCTTAGCAGGAAAGCACGGACTATACACTGAACAATTACAATTACAATTACAATTACAAATATTGTAGGTTCGGTAGCAAGTTAGAATTGACCATCATTATTAAATAATAATAAATGCTAAATTGTTTACAATAATGTTATTTTTGTGTCACAGGGTGTGAAAAGCCACAATGGAACTGTTATGCAAATACAAATTTTCAGAATGGGACAACACAAGTGAAGTTTTTTCTTCACACATGTCACGAACAAAGTCTACTATGTTGTCACATTTCCACTATAGGCAACGTTAAGCTTATTCCCTACAGAAAAAAAATATCACATAAAAATCGACATAGGACTGTTATGCGAATACCGGCAGTAAACGTAGTTTTTAATCATAAATAGGGTAATCACGTGATTTTGACCCTTTGAAAAACCACTTTAATTTGAACACTTCCATTTGATATAGCTGGAAGTGTCCAAATTAAAGTGTTTTTTAAGAGGTTCCAAATCACGTTGATTACCCTATATTGTAAATTTGAACATTGCATGCATGTGTTGATTACTTCTAGAAACAAACGGTACCGAAATAGAATTTAGTAAAGGCTAATGAAATAAGACTTTCAGTTTGATGCTTTAGCTTGTAGAAAGCAAAATTTGATGTCAAGTTGATTTCATTTTGGTAACTTGTTAAAGCATGGTAAAAACTCAATTTAACATCAGGCTTATTAAATGAAGATTGATATCAAACTGTGCTCTCAATAATATATGAAGAGCAAAGCGTAATTTCAATTTGCTCTAATTTTGTTAACCGACTTTGCTCGGGTATTGCACACTAAGAATCCTGTCTGTACCAGTAATCAGGAGTACGCGAATGATAGAAAACTGAGAGAAAAAAATGTCGCCTTCTTTTTGCCCACAGCTTTAAACAGTTTAAAAGTTGCATTTGACTGTACTTGATGCCTTGATAAAAAAAAATATTTTTGACTTTATTGTACATTTTTGTATACAATTTATTAGTTTATACTTATTTACGGATTCCATTCGATACACGCCACATTCATGCAGTTATCAGTCAACTATCATCAAAATACCAAAACGACATTAATTGATATTACTCCTGAGCTGAAAACCATCAGACTTGGCAGCCAAAATAATTTTTCGTCAGTATAATAATGAACAGAAATGTTATGACATTTTTTTTCCATTGCCTTTTGCGTGTCTTCCGTATAGTCAAAATGAATAATGTACAATGTCGCAGACAAAATGTTCAAACGCAGTACTTTTACCACCATTGCTCGTATGGTTTTACTTGAATATTTTCTTTTATTGTCATGATAAGCAAGGAAGCCTACTAAATAACCGAAAATTACTTATGTATACCAGAGCAACTTTAAATTTTGGTCATATTTTCTTAAAAGATCTCTGATCGTCATCTCGATAGTTTTTTTTATATATGTAACAATTTCAATTGATTCTGTAACAATTTGAATTGATTAAGTAGAATGCTAAACTTTTCTCTCTCGTTGGTAATGGCTGTCACCTTGTTGAACGCGAGAGGGCTTATCCCATACCACCAGCCAGCATGGGAGACCAAGTACTGCAGTGAAAGTATCACACTCTGCTCTCTTTATATTGCTACGCCGTAGTACGTTCATTTGAAGGCACTGAAAGTAGGTTCGATACTGGTGGGGTTTGCCGCAATTCACTGTTAGACTAAGATAGGAGTAATCGATAATGATTTTATATCACATATCACATCACTTAGGGAAACGACAAATTGTTCACTTCTCATTTGAGTGATACACACTTTCATTATAATTTATGCACTAATTTGAACTGATTATGTAACTAAAAATACCATTATTGCTGTAGGTATTACAAAAAATCGTATTTATTGCTTCATGGGGGTTGTTAGTTACCAATTGTAAAGAACCTATGCCATAGTATTTGGTAATTTATTATAATAGTAGAGTAGAGTCGTGATTAAAACCCTCCCCTTGGATATGTAATCTGGTCGCGATGGGTGGGCCTACGCCATTAACACTGAGATGGCAACCAAAGACATATCCTGACGTGGTGGTATCATAATATTTTGATTTAATGCCGCGTCACAAATCTGGCATTGTGATGCACTGATTTTACAGATGTGATCCAACGAACTTCCTGTTTGGGAGCCTTGAATGCTGGTGCAGTCTGGTGGGGCTCTTTCCTCAGTGATAATGATGTGGGATCTCTTCTTGGCTGCAACACCTTTCTTATGCGTTCCCTGACATGATGAGCCGTAGCCACGCTTAAATATAAATCTAGCTAGATACGAATATATTGATATTCTTATTGAATCGACTTATGGATTGACTGAGTAGAAGTTTTATTAAAACTAGGAACGTGGCGCCATTTTTATTTTACTATTTCTCATTTCAAAGAACTACAATAAAAACACCACACATTATAACAATGGTATACAAAAAATCTTATCTTCTCGATCATTTTATAATTAAATATAGGGAATAGGCGTGATAAAGCTTTACTTTACCACCAAAAAGTAAATCTTGAAGCTAATCAAGACTCAAATAATTATTGTTAGGCTGCACATGCATGTAAGACTTTAAAGCAATTAAACGACTTAGTATTACACAAATAAAAAGAAGGCAATGAACGGACAAGTAAACGTAAGCTTCTCTACGAAAGAACTATAGAATTTAACTGCATAACGCAAAAGACAAGAGCTGACTAAGGCGGACAAAGCAATAGGAGAATTAAACGTGGTAAGCCTTTCAGAGCACATGAAACGAGACTTCTTTTAACTATAAACGACTGAAGAAGTTTTAAACTTTTAAACGTAACACTGACTGACTAATTAAATAACATTAAGTGACGCAACGACCTAGCAAATTCTTTTAAAAGAAACTTCTCTCTGAAGAGGCCCATCAGTAAACAATTAAAATTATATTGTTGGGACTACTAAGACTTGAAGACATGACTAAAAGTGGTAGACTTCAAAAATCTCGACAACATAATGACAACTTAGGGTATGTGTCCCTTGACTCAGCCTATTATGCAACGATCGTTTAGATTTTTTTGTAATAACTTATAAAGTTTTGAAGCTGTAAGCGAGATTCAACTAGTAATACACTTGCTAAGATAAATTTGATAAGACATTTGGTAGTATGTATCGCGAACAGTTACAAAACTCTTATTATGAAGTCAGAAACATTCGAGGGATATGGATTTAATGTCGGTCTATAAGCACCAAATTGGGTCTATTCATGGATGCAACTTCGTCCCATTGGATGGATTTATTACTAAATGAAGTTTTTGGACGGTTTTTTCTTCTTATTTTATGAATTAAGGCATTGCCTGCTGTATTTGTTTTACATAACACAAACATTCACAAAACAATCTTAAATAAAACTGCTTGGAAACACTTAGGTGATGTTCATATATGATTTATCAGCCATTCAATAATGAAAACATTATAATTCACTATATAATGATTTTGTTCCTTGGGTTTGTGTTTAGATAAGCCACTTGAATATAAACAACTGCAAACTCATGCATTTCCACTTCAAATTTTCCCAAAAACAACCTTTTTACGACGTTATTAATACAGCAGGCCAATGTTGGGAACATACAAAAAAATATGTCCCCAACATTGGGTCTACCATTTTCTTGTAAAGTCATTGCTATTTAAGCTATGTGAACAGTTAGTTTGTAACGTGTTACTCTTTTCTGTACATTCAGACTGCATTACTCGCTTTATGGATTCAATTAAGCCAAATTTAGATCTCTTGAAGATCGTGTGGATCTGTTCATCTTAACCAGTGAAATCATGATGCCCCAAAAGTTCAAGAAATCGAAAATTACGCGGAAGTGAACAACTATAAGTTGATTAATATTGTGTCAATTGCATCGGATTACATCGGTCATCCTAAGAGCAACATGATTTTGTTGATTATCGCTAAATTAATGGCATATTTGGTACATAGGCCGAATGAAGGTGATAGGCTAACATTACATCCCGTTACCCTATTTTTGATTCGAGAAAACTGCTTCAAAAGACTCTCAGATCACAAAAATGACACACCAACGAACAAAACTACAAAAGACTGAAGAGATTACGAAGATAAGGCAAACGCCTTAATAAACTTGTAAACATGACAAACGTTGACAAACAAAATAACTCAATTACGACATAATGACATAACGACACCATAAAAAACAGAGGACATGAACATGACTGAGAGAAAGGGAAAGCAAACTTGAACATGTAACACAATTTGAGGCAGAGTCAACAGTGTATCTATGGAGATCCTTGCACGGATGGTGAAATGCTTCAAAAGAAGTAAGTTATATCATTCTAACGCACAAGTAGCACTACAATAACATCATATTTTTGGTTTTGGAAAACTGCTTCGGAAGACTCTCATAGCACATAAATGACACACTTCACGAACTTAACTATAAAAGACTGATGAAATTACGAAACGCCGTATTTATTTTGCAAACGTAACACTGGCTAACAAAAGACAATTTGAAAAGAAAAAAAAACAGTCGATAGCATGAGCATGAGCATGAGTATAATTGACCGCCCGAGGTTGCTACTCCGGTGTTGCCAGATCGGCTGTCAATACACAGAGAACCGACAGATGATGCTTGGGACTAACATACATCTTCAATGTGTAAAAACTGGTGATCCCAAGATAAGGCACTGATTCGGGCGGGGCCGGTGCCGGTACCCCGCCCGAATACAGGTCAAGTAAGGAAAGGGTACGAATTGACCACGCAACGCCGCTAGCTTCAGGACTAATTGACACACGTCGTTCGATGCATTCGATGGATCACCAGCTTGACAACTCAGCTGGTCCAGTCACATCAGTCGCGGTTCCTGCTCACACCAACCTTTATCGTCACCGTCCCGGCCCTGCAGTTGGTAGTAGGCTTCCGACTTGCAACTACAGGTGATTTCAAGACCCAACCTCCGGATTTATTATCAAAACGTACATGGACTGAGTACCAAAATCAACACGTTCTTTTTGTCGGTTTCGAAGGAAGAGTACGATTTGGTCGTGCTGACAGAAACATGGCTGGATGAACGGATCTACTCAACGCAACTTTCCGGATCGCTCTATACCGCCTTCATAACAGATCGGTCCCACCTGAACAGCTGTAAATCACGTGGTGGAGGAGTCCTGATTGCCGTTTCGAGGAGACTAACCAGCTACCTTGATCCCACGCCTATTTCCAGTCGACTCGAACAGCTGTGGGTTAAGGTCAAAAGCCCACATAACATATTCAGTGTCGGAGTAGTTTACCTGCCTCCTGGCCTAAAGAACGACTGCTCGATCATCTGTGAGCTTGTGGAATCGATTGGTTCGCTCTTGTCTCGACTGAGCCTCCGGTCTCCCGCTTTTCTGTTTGGAGACTTTAACCAAGCTGGTTCACCATCGTTACCAATTGGATTAAGTCTTATTCATTGAGACATCAATTGTCAGTTGAATTGCATATGTTAAATAAATAAATTAATAAAAAAAATAAATAAATAGGTTGACGAGATATTCGTTTTATTGGAAGCCGCGAAGTTCACTGCACTTCCACGAGAAATCACTGGGATTTTGGATAACAGGATTGGGTGGCAGCAGGGTCCGTTTTGGTTAACGATAAGCTTTCAAGTGCAATATTTAGAAATTAGTACCGATTTCCGATTTGAACCGATTTAAACCAACAGTAAGGATGCTATTGGGGCCACTCACAAAGTGTGACAACTTGGACCGATCCACACCAACAGTACGGCTGCCGCTGGAGTCACTTACAAAATGGAACAGTGGTTTATTTGTTCCAAAATAGGGAGGCCCGACGAGCATGGCAAACGAATAATTTGAATCACAATTAATTATGTACCACCACCGACCCATCTTAACCGGCGAACCACGACTTCTTATGCTCATTCGATCACTCGCGCAACGAACAATAGGCAACCGAATCAATAGACAAAACGCTACGCCCGATAACAAAATATTGAGGAACAAATTATAGACATAACCGTTTCAACCGATTCAGCCGATGGTTGACACAAACCTATTAAAGATAAAATGTATTAATAAAGATACAATGGGTAACAATTACTTGTCTAGCTCCACGTCATTGGGAGCACTTACCACCTCACGAGTCGCCTGAGCACAACTACCGCTCTCGGCCACGAAGATCACCCATACAAAAAGGAGATGTGAAAAAAGGCACCATTTTATGTTCAAAAATACGTTAAAACATCGATTTTGAGAACCAATTTAAACCTATAGTAAGAATGCCGTTGGAGCCACTCACAAGTGTTGGTGGATTCTTTCAATGGAATTCAAAAGTACGTTGCAACATCGAGTTTGAGAACCGATTTAAATCAACAGCATGAATTCTATTGGGCCCTCTAACAAGTATAGGTGGTTTATCACGATAGTATTCAACAGTACATTAAAACATCGACATTGATAGTTAAGAAATTAACGTGGAGGGTCTTTCTAATGAAAATCTAATATTTAACTTACTATAAAGAGGGGGGATTTTTTTCAGTTCATTTATTTGTACAGGCTCAATCGATTTTACTTTACAGAGCCAAGTTTTCATATTTATATACATCAATTATCTTAAACCTAACGTTAAGGGGATAGGACCGATTGCTCGCGGCCGTCTCGAGTTTAATAGGAATAACAACTGAAAGGATGGGAAGGTGGGCTGGAATTTGAAGTGGTTGATATAACACTTTTTTTTTAAATCCCAATTGTCTAAAAAACTTAAAACTATACAACTTTTGGCTGCTTTTGACTAGAACATTTTTGAGTAAGAAAAAAAAAACACACAAACCCAGATAAAAAAAAAGAAAAAAAAAACTTAAAGTAAACATACAGGTTAAACTAACTACAATCTTAGGCTAATGTTAGTCAAAAACACATAAATGAGTTTCATAAACTCCAGGTCACGCAGAGCCAAAATATCTCGAACATTTTACATTGGGTTGTCTACCTCGAGCCTGAAGGGAAGGGGGGAATTCAAAAACGGCAATTTCATTTTAATTTTTTAGGTTCGATTTCGTTTTGGAATCCATTTCAGTTCCATTTCGGTTCCGTTTCGGTTCCATTTCGGATTAGTTTTGATTCCATTTCAATTTAATTTAATTTAAATTCAATATCAATCAACTTATCACGGTTGCATTTATTCTTTTTCCTTTGCTCAACTATGTACACTTGACTAATCACGGTTGCATTTATTCTTTTTCCTCCATCTCAACTATGTACATTTAAGTCACCCTGAGGTAACGAGTGTTCATTCCGGTTTTCAAGAGTTGAATGCTGCCCAAGTCAAACTCTAAAAATCAGGAAAGAGCATGGAAATCATAAGCCGTACGTAATCGGAAAGAAGATCCCTGAGTGTCATCTCCAGAAAACATTAGAAATCATTAAACAAAGCTGGGTGCTGACATCTAAAATAGGGTATTAATGTGATATAGGGTCCAAAATATAAAGAGGGTCCAATACTTAAAACTTCAACTAGTGCTAAAGCGGCCTACATAGGCTTGTGCTTCTAAGATATTTGTGGTAATAGATGTAGAGTGGGGGCTTGTAAAGGGTGTGTTCGAGAAAAATGGCACACCGAAAATCTTCAGTAACTCTGAAACCGCATGTATGATTCATATCTATTATATATGATCTCCGAATGACATCCTGAAATGCAAGGAATGTTGTAAAGTGTTAAAGTGTAGAGTTCTGTGGTTCCGCGCTAACGCACGTTTTCGTTCATTTTCAGCGATAGCAGTAATTCACCAAAATCTGAAAAAGTGTGTTAATTCTATTGAAATTTTATAAAACTAACAAATATACATTTTAGTTTACTGTTGCCATGATCACTATTTGCTGTTTGATGCCTATTTTAAAACAGCAATCCGCTTTTATTTTTTTTCTGACCTAATAGTTAGGAAAACATTAGTCCTGAGTTAGGAAAACAGGGAAGCCTAATGAAAAAAGACAAGTGCATAAAAAAAAAATGAGTAATCTTTAAATCATCTATGAAATTAAATCAAGAAAATAATATTATCAAATATAATGATATTGTGAGTTATGCTAAAGTAATTACGAAGATTGAACTGTAAAATCAGACACTAGCCAAATGGCACACAGCGCTGCATGAATCAGATCAGCTCAAATTTGGTAAAATGTTCATTGGCGAACCGGGAAAAATGCATTCAGTATTAAGTGCAAAAGCCTACCACAGATTTTGTTGCAGCTTCTTGTACTCAAGGCACTAGATACATCTAAATCAGAAGAGGAGAAGATAGGATCAAAATGATAATTGGCCATTAAAACATAATTATTAAAGTATGTATAACCTATTATCAAAATGACAATTAGCCATAAAGACATAATAATTAAAAGACTATTTAACCCTTATGTGTTCTACAAAAAAAACACCTTTAAATGATCGACAGGGTACTCGGGTACCCACCAAATTCAAATGATTATAACTCTGGCAATGATTGACCGATTTATAAAAAAAAATTAATAAAAAAAATATGGGTACCACAATTCATGAAATTTTGCCAGTAGGATATTTCACAATGTTAAGTGGCCATCTACTGATTTGTACAAGGACCTGTCAATCCGGGACAGGTTCTCGTGAGGCCTCGAGTGGCCATGAACATTTTCAGAAGGAAACCCTGGCAATGTGGGTATCAAAATTCATGAAATATGTTCAGTCGGATATTTCTCAACGTTTTGTGGCTAGTTTTGTTCATGAATATTAAGATAAAAGGTCATTGGTAATAATGACCCTGAAGCGAATAAATTTTTGAATCTAACGGTGCCAAAAGAATTAAAATCGGTCAATAATTGCCAGAGTTATAATCAATTGAATTTTGAGGGTACCCGAGTACCCTGTCGATCACTTAAGGGGTAACAAAAATCGAAGTCCCCCCTTTCGGCCCCCTCCCCTCTTGCTACTATACAAAATGTTTGTATGCTCAAAGTTGCCTTCCAACTGTTTTTAAGATGTCACTGAATTTCAGCTTCCTGTTTTAAAATAAACTACGAAATTACGTAATGTAAAACATGAAAAGGTACCCGGGTACCCTGTCGATCACGTAAGAGTTAAAATATTAAGTAAAAATTATACAATTATTTTCATATTTATATTTAAATCACGATAATACAAGAAATGATAAAAATGATAATGATGATGATATAGGTGGATGGTAATGGCAATGAATAAAAAATGTCATATAAGATAATATAAGGTCACACGATGTAATGTTGGCCTAGCTATTTTATTCGGCCTATGAACCAAATATCAGGATGACCGATTGCATTTAAAGCATCTGAGACATTATTAATAAATTTATAGTAGTTCACTTCCGCGTAACTTTCGATTTCCTTAACTTTTCAGAAATCATGACTTCATTGATTACGCTGAACAGATTATCTACACGATCTTCGAATGACCTAAATTTGGCCTCATTGGACCTCCCTCGTAGCACACTTGTTGCCATTCGGTTGAGAAAACATAAATATGACTTGCCAAGTCATAATCAAGTTACCACAACTAATTATGACCGTAGTGTGCTACTTGGGCTATTCTGTGCACTTCAGAATTCATGTTTTATCCGTCACAAAAACTCTGGTTTTCTTGCCACAGGAACCTTGCCAACTCATGTTTTATTTTTGCGAACTTATCCGTGAAAATAAACTTAAATCGGCCAAACACCTTGCCGCGAGCAGGAGCCTACCCAGGTAACCAATAAGCAGTTCCAAAGCGTCTTAACGGCAGCCTATCAAACAATTAAGTAGCCTTAAATGCAACATAAATACCGCTCTTGGTCCAATATACGGCTGCTTTACTGCAATGCTATGATTATGCTTCATTAATGCTATTTTACATTCGAAATGCTTATTACAGGCTACAAGTATTTAAATAGAATTTTAAATTCAACTTTACTACAGATAGCATTCAGGATGCTGATATAATGCTAATATAATGCTTGTAGCATCTGAAATGCAGATTTAGGGTTGATTTACTGCATATGCTAATGCTTGTTGGTTACCTGAGTAGTAGAAATCGGTTTTAGCCTATGTTTCATCATCGATCAAGAGACATCATTCGAGTTTCGTCAGAACTTGTTCGTACTACTTACGGGCTCGAGTTCTTATCACTGTTTGTTGTTTGAGGCTTTGGTCGGGTTGTGTACTTGCTCGGTATCATTTATAATCTTCTTGGAGACGAATTTTCCACACAGTACAACGGTCGGCATTCAATTTTTTCGCTAAATCATAATCCGAGATGTTGGAATCAGCCTTGATTTTCCGAACGACCTTTACTCGCAGAGCAATGGTTCCACTACGACGCTTGATTTGCACTTTGCGGGCAGTTGTTAATGTTTGGTTGTACTTTTTAATCACTCACGCGACAGTATTTTTGGGATAATCCAGCAGTTTTGACAGCTCCCGAATTAACGCAGATGGATTTTGCAGGTAACTGTTCACAATTATTTTTCTTTTCTCTTCCTGTATGATGAATATCTTGGAACCACGTTACTTTTAAACTGCAAAAAAATGCACTGAGCTGATTTATTTACAAACAACAAAACGCTGTGCAACTTGACCACTTAAAGTGCCGCTATCTCTAAAATAAAGTGCCCCATTTTCAATTGATCTAGCTTTTGGACCTTCAAATAAAATTTTACCATCGTTTAATTCAACTATGAATCCCGTCTGATGGAAAAATTGAGAACAATGAGATTTGCTCTTCGCAATTTTAATTTGACAATAATAGCATCATCATATGCACCCTTTTTTTAAATGAATCATAATTCTCTTTATTTAAGGTTAACTAGTTAGTTGCAAACATACATGTGCGAATTGTCTTGTTACTCATTCTTAATTTGAAGATTTATTCTGAGCGTTTAAATTAAAAAAACACACTACATTTTTCCAATTGATGATGATTAAGAGCAAGAAATTGGTGGGGCAAAAAATATATTGATGGTTTTAAGTTATCCGCTAATTAAACTACTCCATTCAAATAACTATTCGTTTCTATTTGTTCAAGAAATTCCTGCAATACACTAAAAAATATTCAAACCGACGAGAATTTGAATTTTCAGTAACCGAAACCATAAAACCAAGATAACTGAGAAAATCAATTTCGTCTCAACTCAACCTCAGCATGTCCTTGAGCTCAAAAAATATAATTGCCAAAACGCATTGTATCCGAACTGAAGCTGACCGAGAGGCCGCGGACCATTCTGGGACTCAAATATTTTGACAACTTTATCAGCAGCACGTGGGAATCAAAGGAGCCGGGCCGTGGCACACTCGATACCCGAAGGACATTTTCTTGGCAGCTGTACCGTACTGTGTGAATCTGCGTGTTTGTGTTTGTGTGTGTGTGTTTGTGTTTCTGCCGGACCCGGGCGACTTGGGAGGTAGGTAGACACGTTCAGAGCGATTTTGATTTATGGTGCGGTTGTGCTTTGCCTTTGTTCCACCAAGCTGGCACTGTATTATGCAGAGTTGATCTGGCGAGTCGTCCTAAAGTTTGAAAACAGTTTCCAACGGTGATTGGTGTCCTTTGTGCAGAGCAGCATAGTTATCTTGTTGGCTGGCTTGGCTGATGATGATGGGAAACGTTTAGGGGTTTTGGACGGAGTTGTTCCTCGCACCACGGGGAGTGGAGTTTGATTTGTTGGTAAGGGAATGTTTGGGATGTGGGATGGTGGATGGAGATAATGGAAAAAGGACTTTATTTCGATTTCTAACTTATTTTGGAATGATAAGGGAAAATGTCATTTTGATTTTAAATGTAATTTGCTATAAAAAAAATAGACGTCCAGTCATGATTGATTGCAACCCGGCAAAGCGTATCCCACCAGAAAAGTACGCCCACTTATTCGAGCATCGATTTGCACATTTATCAGGCGGAATTCTCCAATTCTGTTCATTCACACTTATCTTACAACGATGTCTCGTTACTCTGCAGAGACACAAACATTAGGGCGTGCATAAATTATGCTCTGTTTCCTGGAGTAAAGTGACTGAGAGGTTCTGTGTGATGGAACTAAAAGAAAGCAGCGCGGCGGCATCAACGTCTTCTTCAGCTGTCAAAAAAACATTAGGCAAATCCCGGAACATCTAAAGCGGTGGTGAACCAAAAATGCAACCGAACCCGCACCACCTCAGGGGGCGGACTAGGCAGAACCAAAACGGGAAGCTTGTCCAGCAAAGCGGTGATGATTTGGCTACCTCTGCTAGCTGCCACTCTCAGTCTAGAGAAAGCGGTCTCACTCGTTGATTTTCGGAAGCTGTGCGTCTTGTCAAACCGAGGAGGAATCTCAGCCTTCAGCATTTCTCCTCGCATTAACACCCTATCTAAATATGGCACACTGAGAGATATTCCGTCGAGATATGGATTTGAATAAATTATAAAATTGAAATGTAATAATGTTTGCAGTCGTGTTGAGATAAGCGGATAAATGTCATCTCCTTATTTTACTACTACTCGGATCGATTCCAACTCCAAGCGCAAGGCGAAAATAAACTGCAAAACGAAAGAAAGCAACAATTTGCCCAGTTTTGGAGTGGTGAAGGGTGTGCGATGAAGTGACACATTCCTCATCCCGCTGGGGGGTGGATCAAGGTTTGAGATCAGAATGATGGTAAGTAAAGAGAAGACAATCATAACAACAAGCAGCAACATCAACCAAACATATGCAGAACGTCACGAAATCGATACTACTTGCAGTCATATTGGAGCGTACTGCTTTCATCATCATGACTTTTGTGAGTGTTTGTTTATACTTTCGGAGATTTTGGTTTTAACGAGTTTCCCCACGTTTAATCCATAGGATGAGTTCTGTTGACCTCGAAGTAAGCCGATCCGGTGCTGGTCGTGATTGAAAGGTGAAGAACCATTTAAGTTTGATTGAGTCTCCATTACGGTATGTCGTGGTTTTATGACCTGTTGATTGGTTTGGTGTTGGGATGCACACAATTGCTGCACATGTAGAGTTTAGGAACAAATGGTTAGAATCATCCAACACAGCTATCCCGCCGATCTTGTTCCCATGTTCATCGCTTCCATTTGCCATGGATTATCCTCTGCTCGATACATTAACCCGTTGATGAATTGAATCAATTGTCTGCTTCTAATTCCAGCTCAACACTTCCGTAAACAAATCATAACCTTTGTCATAACAATAGGCTTACGCCATTTGCGTTTCGAAATCGATTCGAACAAAACAAGCTGCCAGCAGTGGCAGCACTCCGTATGTCCAACCATTAAGGCACAAATCATCCGCCCAAATCCGTCACTTTGAGCAATCCGAATCGATTCATCTTCCGTGGAAACACTTGACATGCTACCATCTGTCCGTCTGCCACCATCACTCCCCTCAGCTCACACAAGCGGTGCTGTGAGCATGTTCTCTGTGCCTCACAGCAGCGGTCCCAGTCGAATGGGGATTATTCAAAAATCAGTTAAATCTCGAAACACCCACAATCCGTCAAAATATTTGCCTGCCACTATTACTGCTGAGTTGCTTGTAACGTTTCTAAGCATATCCGCCGAGAAATATGTGACGGGTCTGGTGGGCGGACTTCAGTGCTGCTGATGCGTATGAAGATTTACTAGATTTCCAGTTTTGAATTAACACCTAAGCTCGGATCGATGGTCTGTAGCGTTCATAAATGGGAGTTGGTTGGTAGCTTTTATATTCCTGAGCACGATAAATCATTCCGGCGCAGTAGCAGCAGCAGCCTCGGTGGAAGTAGTCAAGCAATCAACACTTGCCAAAGCCATCAGTTGCGCACTGGCCACCCTTCATCTCCGGAGTCACTGCTACTGACAAATTCGTGCGTCGTGGGTCATTTGCGTAAGAAAAATTACAGAACTTGGTCCGAATGGGGCTCCCACGCGGTTGGTTCCGTAACCAAATCCGATGAAATTAATAGATATGCGTCGTGGAGTGAGCACCCACCGAACGCGGGGTGAAAGGGGTGAGAAAGTAAAGCGGATTACCCAGAAGAGTGGACGGAAGTGAGCTAGGAGGTGTTATTAATGACGTGTAGAAATAGGATTATTTTTCATGGGATGCGATAACATTTCTGAAGTGAATTGGAAGTAACCAGATGCCACTGTGGATGATTAAAAGTGGTTATTGTTTTTTGCGGAATCAATTTTCGTGAACTATGCACACAATTTGACAATGTTGTTGTTGAACAGAAAAGCCTTGATTTCTTACGCTATCATATTATTTATAGATGTGTCACTTTCAGTAGTTTCTGTCAAAAGTAGTTTATTTAGGCGCGTACAACAGAGCAATATTTTTTTTCAAAATTAATTAGCAACTACTCGTTAATTTCAAAATTTGCTAATTAATTTTCAATTATGGTAAAATGGAGCAGAGCTACTATCGTCAACAATGCAAAATTTAATTTACTTGAAAACAAAAAGCTGTATTAACATCCCTGTGCTTGTCAGTGAGCATTTGCTAATTTGGTCGTGTTGCCGCTGTTGTACCAAGTTGGTCGTGGCACATTGCGAGTAGGATAAAATTCTTGTTATTTGCTTAAAAGTGCCTGAGTCAATTGCATGTTTATTAAATGATTACTCGAAAGTTGTGGCAGTGAAGAATTTACATTAGTGAATTGTCCATAAAGTTTAATCATTAACAAAATAGTTTTATTTCTTCAAATATAATTTTGTTGTGAATTATTATGTGGATATAAATTCATGTGTAGACAAATTAAATGATCGAAAAGAAAATTTTGGTTATTTTTTGCGACTTTTCCGGGAGTGAGATTGAATTCTTGCTTCACTTTTTTTAAATACACATTTACGAGCGTATTAGAAGAACGATTGAAATTAGGAAACCAGAAAATCTTTAACTAACACTTCACTTGATCACTTGGACAAAAATAAAAAAATAAATTAAACACCTTTTCAAACTATTGCTGGTAAACGCGATCGAATCACGTTTAAGTCCACAAGTAAAAGCCAATCCTTTGACAAATAAGCCTATTTAATACGCGACTTATAGACTTCTTGTGTCCAGTGCTTGACTGAGAAGTATGGATGTGAAACACTATGCCGGGGTCGCCTCCTTTTGACAAATGTTTCCCTTATGTTTCGAAGGAAAAAATAAGAAAAAGGAAGATGATTAATAAGTGATGCTGCAGAAGACACGGTTGAAATCATCGAAAAAGTTGCGTAACTAAAAAAATAAAAATAAATAAGAGTCAGTTCAATTGTGGTTATATCACATCAGTTCGGTTTTCCACTTTAGCAGCAGCACATTTAATTCTTTATACGGTATATACTTTCAGATCATCCATGGAATTCGCAAGTATGGTAAAATAATTTTAAATTTTTTTTTCTCGTGGTTATGATACATTGCAGCAGGACCACAATCTTTAGACATGTAGATACAACTAAAATTGTGATTATCATTTTATATTATAACAGCCCTTCATTATATTATCTATGCTATTTTATAAGTCATTTTCAGCTTCACATGTATTCGACAATGTCAATTATAGCCCACTTAACCTACGTTATGTATTTGAAAAGATAGGAAGGTTTTTAACGTTTAATTGAGAAAGGATCATATACGACAAATTCTACTCAAAAAAGCTTTTTCCTTTTTCACCAAAAATATATAATTTATAATCATTCATTTTCTATTTCACAGCCATAAAGAAGCATTTATGGGTCCAGACCAACAAGACTTATCGGAAAATTCGGAATTTTGAAGTATCATTATGTTTCCGTTTTTGGCATTATTCATACTCTTATGAAATTTATTTTGTCTAATTGTTAGCTGTTTTCGGCTTTTCCAAGGCTATAAGGATATTAATATATATATCTCATTTTAAATTTCAGTTACAAACCAGTGGATGCCAGATATACATTGTACCTACGCTTATGACTTTATTTGTGAAAACAAATTCTTATCTTAGTAGTTCTTAATTCTATAGAAGGTGCAACAGCGGAAGTCTTTCGATGAGTGAATGACCAGCTAAGTTACAGATCTGTCCCAGCAAACACATGATCGTATATTATAGCGGATAAGAGTGAAAAGTGGATGCGATATACGTACATTTTACATGAAGTCAAATGGACGAATGTACGTATATCGCCTCCACGTTGTACATATATCCGCTATCATATACGATTTTGTGTTTGCTGAGTATATTCTTCTGGCTGGCTCGTATTATTATTTTACATTATAACGTCAGTTTATTCTTTTATGTTATGTTTTATATGATATTATTGCATTCAAATTAATTTCACTAAAATCACTTTAGTACCTTTATTTTATATAGGTATAGTAGACTATATTTTTTATTCTTTATATGCTATATAATTTTAGAAAATCCATGGATATCCCATGTTTTGTAAAATAATTTTAAATCAATTTCAACTTTCAGGTTCAAAAATGAAATTTTTAGTATAATTTTTATATTCATTGATTACATTATTTCTCATTATTATATTGATTCACTATATTTTTTATAATAATAATATTCATTCGCTATATTTTGTAAATTATTAAATGACACTAGCTAAACCCGGTGCGTGCGCTGCTACGCTTGCAACTTAATGATGGGAAATTTATTATAACCTTTATGGTTTTTTTTCGGAATGAGTTTTTTTTTTCTTGAATAAGCAGGGGTTCAAACTTCTATCAAACATGCTTCTTACCCGAGAAATACACGTTTGTGTTTAAGTCACCTGGATAATTCTCATTTTTGGTAGAAATTTGTGTTTCATTTGTATGGGATCCCTCCCTTCCAGAGGGGCGTAGTTTCTCAAACCACCATACAATCATTGCCTTCAAATCCCCCCACATGATAAATATGATTCTATTTGCTTGATTAGTTCTCGAGTTATGTAGAAATTTGAGTTTCATTTGTATGAAAGCCCCCCCTGATTTCAGAAAAAGGAGGGGTCCACCACCATAGAAACATTCTTGCCTTCAAAACCCCCCACATGCCAAATTTGATTCGATTTGCTTGATTAGTTCTCGAGTTATGAAGAAATGTGTGTCTCATATGTATCATAGTCCCCCTTCCTGAGAGAGTAGGGGTCTCAAACAATCATAAGAACCTTCCCCAGCCCAAAAAACCCCTTCATATAAATTTTCCCGTTGGTGGGTTCAGAACTTTCCAAGTCTATCACGGTCTGACATACAGACAGACAGACAGAAATTCATTTTTATGTATATAGAAATCTAGCCTCCAACAACCCCCATAAATGTAGTTTCATTAACTTGATTAGTTCTTGAATTATGCAGAAATTTGCGTTTAATCTGTATGTGAGCCATAGAAACATTCTTTGCCTCCAAAAACCTCAACATGCCAAATTTGGTTCCATTTGCTTGATTAGTTCTTGAGATATGCAGAAACTTCTGTTTCATTTGTATGGGAGCCTCCTTTTCTAGAGAAGGGAGGGGTCTCTGACTACCATAGAAACATTTCTTGCCTCCAAAAACTTCCGCATGCAAAATTTGGGTTCCTTTGCTTGTTCAGTTCTCGAGTTATGCAAAGATTTTTGCTTCATTTGTATGGGACCCCCCGTTTCCAGAGAAAGGAGGGTTCTCAAATCATCAAAAAAACCTTCCCGGCCCCAAAAACTCCTGCAAACAAAATTTCACGTCGATTGGTGTAGTAGTTTTTGATTATATACGGTTCAGACGGACAGACAGAAATTCATTTAAATTTCAGTTTCATTTGTATAAGAGCCCCCATTCTAGGAGAGGGGAGGGGTCTCAGACCACTATAGAAACATTTTTCGCCTGCAGAAAACCCCACATGCAAAATTTGGTTCCATTTGCTTGATTTGTTCTTGAGATATGCTGAAACTTCTGTTTCATTTGTATGAGAGCCTCCCTTTCTAGAGACCATTGAAACATTTCTTGCCTCCAAAAACTTCAGCATGGTAAATTTGGGTTACTTTACTTGATTGGTTCACAAGTTATGCAGAAATATGTGTTTCATTTGTATAGTAGCCCCCTCTTTCAGAGAAGGGAGGGGTCTCTCACTATCTTAAGAACCTTTCCCGGTCCCCCTCCATACAGAATTTCACGCCCATCGGATCAGTAGTGTCCGAGTCTATAAGGTTCATTCAGAAAGACAGACAGACAGACAGACAGACAGACAGACAGACAGACAGACAGACAGACAGACAGACAGACAGACAGACAGACAGACAGACAGACAGACAGACAGACAGACAGACAGACAGACAGACAGACAGACAGACAGACAGACAGACAGACAGACAGACAGACAGACAGACAGACAGACAGACAGACAGACAGACAGACAGACAGACAGACAGACAGACAGACAGACAGACAGACAGACAGACAGACAGACAGACAGACAGACAGACAGACAGACAGACAGACAGACAGACAGACAGACAGACAGACAGACAGACAGACAGACAGACAGACAGACAGACAGACAGACAGACAGACAGACAGACAGACAGACAGACAGACAGACAGACAGACAGACAGACAGACAGACAGACAGACAGACAGACAGACAGACAGACAGACAGACAGACAGACAGACAGACAGACAGACAGACAGACAGACAGACAGACAGACAGACAGACAGACAGACAGACAGACAGACAGACAGACAGACAGACAGACAGACAGACAGACAGACAGACAGACAGACAGACAGACAGACAGACAGACAGACAGACAGACAGACAGACAGACAGACAGACAGACAGACAGACAGACAGACAGACAGACAGACAGACAGACAGACAGACAGACAGACAGACAGACAGACAGACAGACAGACAGACAGACAGACAGACAGACAGACAGACAGACAGGCAGACAGACAGACAGACAGACAGACAGACAGACAGACAGACAGACAGACAGACAGACAGACAGACAGACAGACAGACAGACAGACAGACAGACAGACAGACAGACAGACAGACCAGATGATTAGATGATTAGATGATTACAAACCGGTAACTCAATTGAGTGGAGCTGCATACATGACAAGGTCTGAGAAGGGATGGTGGCTACCTTACATACACACAAACATACATACTTATTAATACAGGACATCATTCTATTTAAAGGAAGATTCTTTGCATAGTTTGTTCCTTGACTGTTTATGTAGATCAATTGTCTATTTTTCAGGAAGCGAGAGGGAGCATAGAAGTTTAGATTTTCTAAAAACTCTTGTGTGTTTACTCTTTGAATAATAACATCATTCAGGAAATTTCTCATTGCGAATTATCGTCTCTTTTTAAGCCCATCTTATAAAATCAACATATCTTCTTCTCAAATATGAACGAGACTGGTTAAATGAAACAAAAACGGTTAATTATTCTTTAATGTAAATTTTTTCTCCTTCAAAATAATCATCATCGGAGGTGATACACATATGCCAATGATTTTTCCATTCCTTATAGCACTTTTCATACGCCTCTTTTGGTACCGTCTTAAGCTCCCTCTTCGAATTATCTTTTATGACTTCAATCGTTTGAAGATGTTTACCAAGAAGCGGCAATTTGAGTTTGGGGAAGAAGAAAAAGTCACATGGTGCCAGGGCTTCAAATGGTGAGTTGACAACTTCGTAGAAGGGTGCGGGCGACCTCTCGTCCTCACAAGTTCCTACCTCACGCCTCCACGAGTCATATGATCACAACAGACTGCCAGCTGAAACATGGAGACGCTGGTTGGCGTAGCCTGGGCAATGTTGTCAATCTGACAATAGCGAAGTTAGGGGGTGCGACTGAAGATCGTGTACCTTTAAATCATATTGTATATTTCCCATTCTCATTTTATCAATAATTTCAGCACGCTTTGGAATCATTTTTGCATTCCAAAACCATGTAAGAGCCGGGGGCAACACGACGGGCATCAAAGGCTCAATTTGTTTTTCAGCATTTCAGCATTACACTTCATTTAAAATTGCACTTCTGAATTTCAACTACTAGAAGACTGGCATGTGCTTATAAGCAATGTAAGATTATATTTTAATATTGTGTTTAGTGGCATTATGGTAAGATAAGCCATTTATTTCAGGAATCATCAAACCGGACTCTTCATTCACTACAATTGCTATCTTTGAAATGTTACTAGAACAGTATAAAGAAAAAATATAACTACATGTCTTTTAAAACAATATCTTTTATTGAAATTTTATCTGTGATATTTGGAATGATGTATTCTGTTTTCAGCTTTTCCAGGACAAGAAGGATATTAATTCATATCAAATTTTTATTTATTTTTCAGTAACAATCCATTGGTAGTATCATTCAAGTTTGAAATTCGAATAAATTGGCATGTTTGTCTATAATGATATCCTAATATTGTGTGTACAAAATATACTAAATATTAAATAACATATAACGGGGAAAGGGAGGGACCATCAGGGCACCCAAGTGAAACGATTTGGATAGGGAGCATGGGACTGCCTCCTCCCTATTGTTAACATTTCGCGGAATGAGGGCGGGCTCTTCGACCCCATCTATTGGGTTTATTCTGTCAGTCGAGGGCTTGATTCTAGTGCTGTGTGTGTGAACTTGTTTTTGGAAGGAGATTCTTTTCCCTATATTCGCGGGTTTCGCTTAAGTGTCTCTGCTTACGGGCCCGCCCAAACGTTTTTGGCCCTTCATACAGGAGCTTGATGATCACAAACAATATTAGAATTTTGATCAAATCGTTTTTCAGATTATTCCACTGCTATGGGAAGTTACCTTGCTACAATAGATGGTAGTTTTAAATCATCATCATCATCAAGAAAAAGTCACATGGTGCCATATCAGGCGAATAGGCGATGTTAACGTTGTTTTTGGTCAATTAATCGAGAACTAAACGTGATGTGAGAGCTGGTGCATTATCGTGATGCAAATACCATGACTTGTTGTCCCACAATTCTTTCTTTTTAAGACGAATATTTTCACGCAAACGCTTCATAACGCCCAAATAATATTCAACATTGACCGATTAACCTTCCGGAAGGAATTCCGAGTGCACCACACCTTGGCTATCGAAGAAAACAGTCAGCATAACCATGATTTCGATCGGCTTTGACGCGGTTTTTTCGGGTTTCGGCTCATTTTGGAAGCGCCATTCCGATGATTGCTGGGCTGTTTCGACGTCGTACTCGTCGACCCAAGTCTCGTCACAGGTTTTGATGTGCTGGATGTCCGTGTCACTCATTGTGAGCATTTCCTTAGAAGCGTTGCTCTTTTTGAAGAAAATTTTGGAATTTTGGAACAAGACGCGCGGACACTCGTCTCATGCCCAAAACATCGTGCATAATGCTATGAGCGGATCCATTTGAAATGTTGAGCTCATCAGCTATTTCTCTCTCGGTCACACGGCGATTTTGCAGCACAATTTTCTTCACTTTTTCGGTGTTTTCTTCGTGTATTGATGTTGCTGGACGACGATCATGAGGCAGATTTTCAAATAATGTACGACCCTCTTTTAACGACTTATACCAATCAAACACACGTGCACGCGATAGAGCGGATTTCCTACAGGCTTTTTGCAACATTTTCAATGCATCCGAAGCACTTATTCCATTGGAATAACAAAATTTCAAACTAATTCTTTGCTCAACGTTTGATTCCATAGTAAAATTCGATAAACACTTTGGAGGTTGACTTGTTTATAGTGCAGTAAAAAAAGCTTCGTGACAGATCGTGCTCAAATTTGACATGTAAATGTATAACAGTCCTACCAATCTAGGGAAATTTTTTTTTTTGACGACATGTCATCCGCGGACCGTTTTACTCATAGAATCTCGTTCATATTTGAGCAGAAGGTATAATGTAAATATTTGAATTGTTACAATTGGCACACTTTTTGCCTGATATTTCATGTAAAGTCAAGCGAATTATAGCCTAAATGTCGTATGAAAAATTGCAAACAATTATTTTTTAACGCTTACTTTGGCTTGCGGCGCTCGTTCAGCGAGGGGATGTTTTAAGCGTCTGTTAAAATTCACCATTTTTTTCTGTGTGCTGTAAATTTTTGAATTCAAAACAATTTCAAATTATTGCCACGATATTGATCATTTCTCAAAGAAATGTTCTGTTTCAATGAGAACTTGGTCACCCAAAATACAGGAAAAACTACAAGGTACAGTCCCATTGGATTGTTTGAAATGATGACGTAGGACTTAACATTTATGAATTTTTCATTAGTATGTGGCCCAAAATAAACAATGTCCACTATTATAATCGATGCGTAGAAATATTTTCAATCGATTGGTGCAGAAGTTTTGTAAATCTTTAGCGAAACGACTGAGAAATTACTGCTCAACACCTCACCACTTTTCTTGACGGTCGCAATTCGATTTTTTTTAATTGTACCTCAGAAAAGAAAACAAAGACTTTGTTTTTCTCCAGAAATCTAAAGGTATCATCTGGTTAGGCGTAGGACTACGTCTTTGTTTTCTATACTGGAGTACAATGTAAAAAAATATCTATTGCGACCGTCACGAAATGCGGTCAGGCTTTGAGCGTTAATATCTAGGTCGTTTCTCCAAACATTTTCTAAATGTTTGCACCAATCGATTGGAAATATTTCTACGCGTCGATTCCAAAAATAAATTTTTTGGATTTTTAACACAAAACTATTTAAAATAACGCAAATATAAGGTGATGATAATGCTGATCTTTCAGAGTAAATTTACTAAACGCACAGTACTTTCCTGTCACAGACTTTAAAGTTAAGTAAGGAACGTCCCTTATGCATCAATAAAAGATTTTGTAGGAAGAATCTTTATCATTTTGCTTCAGTATTTTGGGAAATCTCGTGGATGTTGTATCAGCGTTTGGCTGCGCACTGTCAAATCGTCCAGCACACTACTGCCTAGCAACTACTGTCTGGCCGTGTCAAATTTGCAGTTGAATTGCAGTTCCCACTCGGTCGCATTCACCGTCTGCTTCGGAAGGGCCCTACACCAAGCCCGTTGGTGCCGAAGGCCCCGTCTACCTCGCTGTGTTGATGGAATACCTGGCGGCTGAAGTCCTCGAGTTGGCAGGAAACGCCACCCGTGACAACAAGTAGACCAGAATCATCCCACGTCACAAGCAGCTGGCCCTCCGCATCGACGAAAAGCTGATAAAACTTCTGTCCTGTGTGAACATTTCACAGAGTGTTGTCCTTCTCAGGCCAGCATGCTGGCAACCTTGTTTATGCTGCACAAGACCGATTATAAAGCCTAAGTTCTATCGCGAACCATGTCCAAGACGAACATATTAATAACCATAACATAACCATGTCAGGAGAAACATATAAATTTGCCCAACTAAAGTGTTTGTTTAATTGAAGTTTCTCTTGCGTTCATCAACATTTCCATTACCACGCAACGGGAATAACATGGCATTGCTTAAACATAGCGTCCCGTAGAAAGTGGACAAGCACGATGGACAACCAACAAACGAAATATTAGGAGTTAATTCGAGTCAAACTGCAACACGGTTGATCGACCATGTGTACACATATTGTACTTCCTAGTTAAACATAGTAGATTCACAAGTAACATTGCTAACACCATTGCTTTATTAAGTTTTATTGAAGTTTTATGAAAGCCACTGTGAAATCAATTTGGTTTTATTATGGCACCAAGAGGTGCCAATAGGTTTCATATTTTAGTCTGGTTTATTGGAACCTACACAGCTTGTTTACAACAATCTTACAACCTTGTTGCTCAAATTCCTTTTACTCCTATCAGAGGTTTTATTTCGACTTTATGAACTCGTAAATGCTGTATTGAAATGCCGTTTTAGGACTCATTGATTTTATCTTATTATGGTCAGTTGAAAAAGCATTTTAAAACCATTTTGCCTCCAGTAAATGCATTAAACGGCAAAATAGCATTGAAGGAAGTCACCATAAGATCAAATAGTTTTATAAAAGTCATTGCGATGAAAAATTGGCTTTATGGCGAAACTGATTTTTTTCTCCAATCGCCATATTGACATATAAGAAATAATTGAAATGTGGATAAATAAATGCATCAAATTTTCAATGGTATGCAAATAAACTGTTGGTTGGAGACTAATTTAAATAATGTCATCCAATTCCAAGCACTTTTTTCAGGAAATTCATGATTAATTTATCGAATATATTTGTTTTAATTTGATTTATATTGTTGTAAATTTGCATAATTTCTGAGGCGCATTGATTTTTGGCCCTCTATTTGTGCCAATAATCACCATAAAAATAAATATGCATTTAATTTGGAGCATAATACGCTGAAGAAAACACAATTTGTTTTGGATATTTTGCTGTCAAACAAAATTTCCCGCAACACTAGACTTTTTTTTTACCGCTAAATGAATCAGAAGAGAAGAGAATCGAACAAAGCAGAACAACAAAAACCAACCTCGATTTCACAGTGAAGTTTGGCCATATGGCCACATTCTGGTTTTAATGGCAGCCAATAGGTTTTATGAAGGTTCTCAAGTGGTCATTACATCTTTCACTAGAACATTTTCAAAAGCTTTATGTTCTTATAAAGGTTTTGTTAACTTGTTTTCACAACCGTCTAAAGAGCGGGCCATTTTGTACAAATTTCGGATTTAAAGAAGCATAGCGGAGGTGTTGGTAGACAAAACAGTTTTGAATGTAGTTTTATCAACAAAGCCAGGAAAAGTGCTTTACGGCTGGAATAAAACTAAAATTTTTACTTGGGATAAGTAAGTTGCTGGAAGTGGCAAACACAGTGGGGGGCGTATTGGCAGCCTTTGGCCAAGCAAGCGATGGTTTAGTTTACCCAGCCAGTGGAGAATGCTTAGTCTGCCAGTTGACGAAACCACGAGGAGCAAAATGATATATATCTCACAATAGGCCCATTTCTGGGCTATTATTATGATTTTGGAAAGTGGGTTATCCTGAACTACTATAAGAGATTGCTCATTATTTGAGCCTGACGCCTACTCAACTCGTAAATCCTGTCCGATGCGTAATTTTATCACTCTATTACACATTCTTAGAACAGAGTATTCACGAAATTTCGCAATCCAGGCAATTCAGTGAATTTTCGGCAATTTTCATTCTGAGTTGTGCCAGTATTGCAAGACAACGTCGACATATGCTAATTATGACAAGTAATAAGCTGAGAAGTCCAAGAAGGAAATGTTGAAGTATTTTGAATGAATTTTTCTGTTACTTTCATGCTTGTTCCCTCTCAGGGACTTCACTATCCAATACCAATATATTGACAGATTGAAACATTCTCTAATATCTTCAATTATTGAAATTTCGTTTCGTGTTGGATTGAGAAATAGTTATTGAGAAATTTGCAAATTATTGAAATGTCGCAACATTTGGCTGCTGTATACAAGCGCGATTCCCGGAAGCGCAAGATGGATCAACACGCGAACGTTATTTTGAACAATCGAAGATGGCCTCCAAAAACCAAAAAAGGCCCTTTTTTAGGGCCACCACCAAAAACCAAAGCCACCACAGTTCTAAAAAAATTAATTTTTATGATGCTTCTGATCCTAAAACAACAATTATGTCACAGAAACTCAAAAAGAATTTCATTTTAAATTAACGGAAAATTGACTGATAATTACTTACACCGAAAGAAATAAATCGATGATATGATACATATCGTATTATTATATATATAAGTATATTAATTAAAAAAAAATTGCATTGTTTAATCAAAATGGCTTACACTTAGTCGTAGTACTACGTCATCATCTCTGTTTACCCAATGGGGCTGTACCTTGTTGTTTTTTATTACGTTTTTATTCAGCTTCAAAGAGAATATACATGGAAAAATGTTCGTCTATTTTCCAGAATTCCATTTATAATATTTTTTTTTTCTTCTTTTTTATCGATTATTTTCTGTCATAAACTCATGAGCCGGAACCAATGGCTTTGCTTCCAAAGACCAGAGATTTTTTCGCCTCAGAAAAATCCCACCGACCTCGACTGGGATTGAACTCAGACCCAATAGGGTGCCAAGTAGCAGTAACGCTCACCAACGGCAGCAGCCACCCATCATTCCATGCATAGTACTGCTGTCTACCGTATATGCCATCTTTTTCCAGCATTTTTCTAAATCAGACTGTGTTCAATTGTGATGCCACTATTCCTTAATTTATGCTTGATTATTGATGAACATTTTTCAATGGGATGAAATTTTGGACAATTTGTTGGATTGATACTCTTGTCAATAAAATCGACATTGCCCTGTTTATAGCATTCTATAACTTCACGCCTGTAATGGCAGCTGCCTAAGTCGGGCATGGTTAAATTGTTCACCTGGGATTTGTCCAAAGTCTATTTTCACGTAAGTCTCATCGTCCTTCAGAATACATCTGTTGTATTTGGTGACAACTTGCTCGTTCAACAACAGGTTTTGACAACCGGGTTTTATTTCACCATCCTGACCGAGATTCTTCTCGCATTTTCGAACGCCAAATCACGCCCGAAGGTTCCAGAATTTGTTTGGACTGCCCTAATTGCTTCCCGGTAATGTTAAATCACGGTGTTTATAGTCGATTTTGGAAATTTTTGAACCTTTGCGATAATTCCTCCTGGGTTTTCAACGTGAGTGTGCAGAATTCCCTCACGTCTTTCGCGTCCCATCTTCGATAACTTGTGTGTATGAATCTTGACAAAATGAATCCTTGAAAGTGTGAGCTGTTGAGTGGATTACCTGTGACTAGCAAATGAGAAGAAATATAAGTAATTTTCATTTTATTCCAACTACCTTTGTTGCTTATATTGACAGATACGCGTATTTCGTCTAAATGTGCAAACTTATTCAGTGTCGAGTATTAGTACACGACACTGAAGAAGTCTGCATATGACAACTATGATAATACCTACTGATGATGAACTTTAATTTATGAAATTTTTACATTTTATGTTCAAGACACATTTATTTGTGTCATAACCTGATCGACATATATAGCAATTAATAGCGTTTTTTACGATACCTTAAGTGTGGTAGATTTTTTTTGAACATGATATTTTATTACTCAAAGAACGATTCCTGCCAAGATGCTGTTTCTACAACTAACTCTTAAAAAATAATTTCAATATCTCCAACTCAAAATTGTCCCAACATTATGACATTCCTAAATCAAATGTCCAATAAGCTCCCTCCTTAGTGGCGGTCTGTTTCATCTCCGACCAAAAACATTCTGAACACACACCATGCCCAATGGTGATGGCTCTGACAAAGGCATCCGACTGCACCCAACACGGCGAACGAAAACGAAAAGCATCGCTCCAAAGTTGTTAAATTTATATCTCCTTGGATTTCCCTTGGCACTAGTGATGCGACCGACAAACACCCACAACACTAAAGCGCATCCATTTCATTCATTATGACGACGTTCATTACTACGATCACAATGGGAAAGCTTTCCGCGCTTCTCCCTTCCACTTCGTTGGTTGATGGAGCTTGAACCACCGCCAGAACATCAGGGAGGAAAGAAAATTAGTCAGCGAGGAATAAAATGTAAAATATGCACTTGGTGATCTTTCGGCGGGGAAAAACTCTGCACCAAGTTGTGAAAAGGCTCCAAGCTTTCGCTGATGAGCCAACGAGTGGTGACAGGGCTGGCGGGTGTGAAATGAAAACTTTTACCTTTATTGGAAACAGTGCCAGGTGCTGCAAAGATTCCTGAGGTATTTCAATATCAAACTTTGAATTACTTTTCTGTGCAAGAATCTTCTCTGTTGCCCTTTCTCCAGCGGATTCGTGGGGGGAGGTCGATGTCTGCAGTGACAGATCAACGATTTGAAAACATTTCAACACGCAATCACCGGGCAAAGAATCAAGTATTATAAAACACAACATAGACTGCAATATCATAACAAATTGGATCTCTGGGGAGTAGATTCATTTGCCTAGCTCCTCGATTGGAAATAAAATGACCAAACAGAGAGAAAACATCCCTCCACAGGGGGAATGCATTCACATAAATCTTCATATTTCCCATTCAGCTGCCATACCACCTGATGGTGCATTTGAATTACATGCTGCACGTATGGATGAGGAAGGGTAGGTGGCTATCAACGGGCTCGCTGGGTGGTCAGCCGGTTTTAGCACTAATAGCACTTGTCCGAGGCCGAGTTGGCCGAGTTCATCTCCATATGACAGGGTGTATTCAACGGCAGCATCGGCGATAGGTGCAATTGTTCGCACCAGAGTGCAATGCCACATAATTGCATTGATCATAAATGTTCGTTATGATAAGGGAAAAAAAAAAAATAATTAATAAAAGTAAAATAATTCCCCTCTACCCTTAAGATGTTCGAAAAAAGGGAAAAAAATATTATAATAAGAGCAGATTGTTCGTCGCTAAAATAAATTTCCACCACACGTTGACGAAGTTACTCAAACTTCATTTCTGCTGTCCATTCTTCCCGCGCATCAAATACGCTTGTAGCACTTACGATAAAGATTGTCTGAAGCTGATAAACTCGTTCGCTGCTGGGCATCCTTTTAAGAGAGTGCATCCTTTTTTCTTTGTTTTAGCTCTAAAATACAACGGTCGGGAAGAATGCACTGATTTAGACAAATCGCCAAAGAAAAGTGGGCTTGAGCCAACATCGAACATCCATAGATAATAACTGATACCGACAGTTGTTGAACTCCGGCGGAGACAGAGAAACGCATCAGACAGAAATAATGCTCTTTACGATTCTGTTTACCCGGATTGCTTCGAATTTCGGTTTCCAAATGCATTGAACCAGAAACAAAAATTAATCCCTTAAACGGAGCGCGCCTTATCTGCAGTTTCGAATCGCACCCGAACCGCCTGGGTCGCCCTGAAAGCGAGCGTAATTCATATCCTTGTTCTGAAGAAGCATTTTTTGCCCTGATCCCTAGTGAGTCAAGAGGTGCGAAGGCCGTCCTCTTTCTAAACGCTCCAACATCTGATGGACTGAGGCGATTCCTGTTTATGGGATTCGCCAATCCGAGCGAGCGACGGACCGACCGGCTGAAGAATGGCGTTCAAAGTTTTGTGGGATGGCCCATCGGTTGATCTTATCTCGTCGTGCGGTCGCATTAGGAGTATTAAGGGTGCAAACGCTTTCGGAGCCGTTTGGCGAACCGGAATGAGAGTTAGTTTGTGGAAAAAAAACGAGACATTTGGTTTTGTGGTGTTTAATTTGTTAATTACAAGCGACAGAGGTTAGCATGGTTTCCAGATAAGGAATGATTTTTTTTTTGAATTCTGAAAAAAATGAAGGTGACAGAAGGGTCCGACGGGGTATGAAGGGTGATAAACAGTCTACCTCAGTTACTTGATGTTTCCTTCTTTAGTAATGTGAAGATATACTTTCAAACGAAATTGAAGCAAAATACACAATGTTCATTCATTTCTTTCACCACTTCGTTCGCTCGACTCCATGATAATGCACAAGAGACGAATTAACCAGGAAGAATTTAGAACTGATTGTCATTAATAATATTAGTCCTACAGTTGATTCATTCAAATCTAAGGTGGGCATGCCTACTATGTGTCATATTTGCTAGAGAATTGCAACTACTGTTTCAGTAGAAGTGATTCTTTGACATTTTTTACTAGAGAACCTCTAGTGTAGGTACGATTAGCTCCGATTGGAATGCTGATTTGTCATTCATTCTCAAAATTTCAGTATTTATCTGATTTTCACCAAATCTTCAGGGAGTAGAAAAAAAAAACAGTTAAAATTCGTTTTGGCATCATTCAATTAATTTATTTCACCTTCATATCCGAATGCATGGACCTTGGCCATAACCCCAGCCATAAGGTTCTGCACGACCTCAGAATGGACAGTTTTTTTTGCATATTAACCCACACTTTCTTCACATGATTTTTGGTTTTTGAAGGCAAGAAATGTTTCTAAGGAGGTATCGAAAATAAGCTATCCACAAACTTGACAGATACGTGTATTTCGTCTACAATATGCGTATTTCGTCTACAATGTACAATCGATTAGATTAGGTATAAAGGGAAATTGCGAGGTACATATTAGGTATAATTTTTTTATTTGACTCAGGATAGGTTAGGCAAAAATGTAAGCTGTAGCACACAGAATAGACGATCATATTCGGTCTGCTACTTGTGTAAAAATTTAAACTGACATTTCAAATGTTTGTCGTTATGCTTCTGGTAGGCGGCGCTTCAGTTGTGTGATAACTGCGTAAATGTTTATCAATAAAAAGCCTGGGACAACGGCTTGACCTGGTGCATTTGTACACGTGGTCGCGTTTGATTCAGTTGAAAAAATCTAGAACGTTGTGATTTCGAAAGCAATTCCCTTGTGTATCCGAATATTGGTGGTTCGTGATGTGCAAAACGGTGAATCGCACCGGGCTGTCGCTAGAAAGTACAGTATTAGCAAGGCAGCGGTTGGGAAAATTCTTCTGAAGCTTAAAACGTTTGAATCAGTGGTGGATCGCCCTGGCAGAGGCAGGAAGCGGAAAACGGATGCGAGAACGGACACCAAGATCATGCGCGAAGTCAAGAAAACTGTCCTTGAGATCCAGGAAATCCATCAGCTATCAGTTTCCGGTCTAACTGTTCATCGCCGTCTTGTAGCAGAGGGGCTGATTAACAAAGTTGCCCGGAAGTGCCCATTTATCAGCAAGGCAAACAAAGTCAAACGGCTCAGGTTTGCTATTGAGCATGCTGATAAGCCCGTAGAGTTCTGGAAAATGGTTCACTGGACGGACGAATCAAAATTCGAACTTTTTAATCGAAAGCGGCGGGTTCATGTGTGGTGCAGATCGGGTGAAGACCTGCAGGAGCGCCACATCCAAGGCACGGTGAAGCATGGAGGAGGAAATGTGATGGGCTGGGGGTGTTTTTCGTGGAGTGGAGTGGGTAACCTCGTGAAAATCGATGGAATAATGACGGCAGATTCCTACATCAATATCCTGCGAGAAAACCGAGGTTTGCGAGGTTTTGCTAATCCAGACGGGTCTTGAAGAGAAGTTCGTATTTCAGGACAACGACCCGAAGTATGCTGCCAAGAAGACCAAGTCTTTCTTCCGGTCTTGTCGGATCAAACCGCTGGAATGGCCTTCACAAAGCCCGGACCTCAACTCCATTGAGAATGTGTGGGTGATTTTAGATGCCAGGGTTGACAAAACAGGTGTTGCCAATAAATTCAACTATTTTGAAGCCCAGAAGGGCGCCTGGGAAGAGTTTGTTCCACAGCACCTAAGACCAAAGGAGGACACATAAAGTATTAAAATGCATTTTTTACTTAAATTTATCCAGGGCTGGTCTGGTTCTTTACCATTTTGGAAAGAAGCACACAAGTGTTGCCAGATCAGTGGTAATGCATCCCAAAAGTGCTTCTGAAATTTCTCCAGTAGTTCTTATCTATGATCATTATAATATGGAGATGGTGATCAATGGTCGAGTACAGTATTTGCAAATAAGGAGTGTATCGAATATAAGCTATCCACATACATTTGCGTTGTACGCATGTATTTGTGATGGTTATTTATGCTCTGAACACTGCATGATGTGCGTTTGACTGTCAGCTTTCTTTTGTTTACTTGTTTGTGCGGTTCAAATTCTGCGTTTTCAAAATGTCGCGTATTGAAAAGGAAGTGAAAATTAAGGTTCTGGACACATGGCTAAGTGAGAAGGGTATTACTATGCGAAAATTGGCGAAGTGGTTTGGAATTCATCATGCGAGTGTTAAAACCATCATTAATAAGTTTGGGGAACACTATTCCTTGGATGAGCTACCAGGAAGAGGCAGAAAACCCGGTTCTTCCAACCCGAAACTGGAGCAGAAAGTGGTATCTCTAATCATGAATAACAAATCAATGTCAATACGTGATGTGGCCAAAAAAGCAGGAACGAGTGTCGGAATGATCCACCGTATCAAGAGGCGAAACCACCCGAAGACCTACAAGAAGCAGAAAATCTCGAAACAAAGTGCAGAACAGAAGAAGCGAGCAGCAACAAGGGCCCGGAAATTGTATTCGCGTCTTTTGCAGCGTCCGGATGCATGCGTTTTGATGGCCGATGAGACCTATGTAAAGGAGGACTCAAAAACCCTTCCAGGACCACAATACTTTACTGCCGTCGTTGGAGAGGATGTGAGTGATGCGGACAGGTCGGTTCAAGTGGAGAAATTCGGTCGAAAGGTACTGGTATGGCAAGCAATATGTTCCTGTGGTTTGAAGTCAACCATTTTTTACACTACCGGAACTTTAAATGCGGAAATCTATCGATCTGAGTGTCTCCAGAAGAGATTGTTGCCTTTATATAAGAAGCATAGTACACCTTCACTGTTTTGGCCGGATTTAGCGTCGGCTCGCTATGCCAAAACCACTCTCAATTGGCTTGCGGAAAAGGGTATAGATTTCATTGAGAAAAATATCAATCCACCAAATTGCCCTCAGCTTCGACCCATCGAACGTTACTGGGCAATCGTGGAGAGGGTCTTCAAGAAGACTGGTAAGGCAGCTGGGAACATGCAGGAGTTAAAAAAAAATTGGGCTCAAACGTCTAAAAAATGCGATGCAACACTTGTCCGGAACTTGATGAAGAGCATTCGATCCAAAGTTCGAAAATTCGTGAAGGAATAACTTAAATTTTATCCGGTCTTCATTATGTTCAAGTTTAACCTCGTACAATAAAGGATCATTTTTTTGTATGAATAAAATATCGGTTTTCAACAAAATTTGAAAGAAAGTTAGTGGATAGCTTATTTTTGATACACTCCTTAGTAGAAATGTTGCATTTGATCATATAAACTCATTTGAAAAAGCTGAAATACTATTTTATTACAAATCAGCTCATTTTTGGAAAGCATTACCGCATAGGGGAGCTGTTCCATTATTGATCTCATGATCCATCATTCATACTGATCGGAAATGTGGGTTTGGTGTATGAATCAATCGATTCCTTCTGTTATTGAGTTTGCTTGGTTTCAACAACAAATAAAAGTTAATAAAATTAACAAGAAATAAATAGTTAGAAATCAGATGGTTAAGCGTCAATCTTTTGTATTCGAGTAGCACAAACCGAAGGGTGATGAGATGAAAATAGGATTGGTAACCCTAGAAACTCTACTTGTATCGAGGTCTTTTAAGGTGAAGCGTTTTCGCTTATATTATTCTAGCAACGAAGTTATGAAGAAAAAAGGAAGTTTGAGAGTACGCATCGGTAATGGACGATACGGCCGAATTGGAATTGGAACTATCTGAAGATCCTAGAAATCAGCACCCGTCGAGGCAGACAAATCTGCAGATAACAACCAACACAAAGGCAAGAAAACAAACCGAACTGAAAAATGAAGAAACAAAACATCGGTGAGATCGTTCATTTTTTTCCTTCTAATAATTATGACAAAACTCACACAACACAACACAACACACATCCCCCCCCCCCCCCCCCCCCCCCCCCCCCCCACACACACACACACACACACACACACACACACACACACACACACACACACACACACACACACACACACACACACACACACACACACACACATGGTTTTCCTTGATGTATACAGTTCAATGTAAGCAACAACCAATCGGAATTCATGGAATTAATATATTTTTCAACACAAGGCTAGAAATTTCGGAATGTTTCAAGAGTATGGGACCTGAAATCAACAATGTTTTCTTTAAGGATAGAAGCGTAGAAATATTTCCGATCGATTGGTGCAAATTTTTTGAAAATCTTTGGAGAAACAACTGAAACATTTACCCACAAAACCGGACCACTTTTCGTGATGGTCGTAATTCTATTCTTTTTTATATTATACCCCAGTATAGAAAACAGAAACGTAGTCATACTTCAATTTTTTTTTATTTATTCTTCTCTTTATTTCAAATAATCTATCTTTTGAATAGAAATATAACATTTCATTAAACATTATAATGGGTGGTCCAACCCGATATTTTGGACTCACTGAAGCAGTTAGTTTTCGATGCAAACTAGCAACACTGATTGCATATAAGTGTGCAGCACAACTTTAAGCAAACAAACTAATTTCCACAAAACCATCCTCGGTGCAGATTTATTGGTGCAGAACAGATTCCGAATGCAATCCATTTTTGCAACGAACATGCCGCTCCGAAAAATATCTTAATCTAATAACTCTCAGCCAAATGAACCCTTTCAAAGTCACCTATTTCGGCTGAACGATTTTACTATCGTTGTAATAGAATTACGGTTCCCTTGTGCACAAATTTGCATTGCCGTAGATTTGCATGTGTTTACTTTTTCTTCCTTCTTTTTTTTCCTCCCCACAGAACAACCTCCGGAGTCCGGACGCCGACCGGCAGGGTGGATGTTCCTTCTTCCGGTTTCGCAGTGGATGTGTGCGCTTTTGTAGAGATGCATGCAGGTAAGACAGATACCATCATGGCCTGGTGTGTTCTGTGGAGGATGTAAATTGTGTAAGCCATCTGCACTTCCGATGGATCCATGCTCTACGTAGTTTTCTCTACTCTTGATCCTGTTATTTTTTTTTTTTTATTCTTGACTCGTGTGTTTGTGCTATCTCTTCAGAAGTTGGGCCACATGTTTCACAAAATGTAAATCCTATTTTCTTTCCTCGCTACTTTTCCGGGCTAAAACTTTCTGATTTATGCATTCTGTGAATTTATTCAACCAAAATGATAATTTATTCATTTGAGTGAGCTTTTGCACATAGATACATTTTCTAGGTGAATGAAGAAAATAACTGGGCTGGTGATTACTACTGACTAAAAAACCGAGATGCCTGGTACGTAATAAAGGATTTCAGTTTCTTAATGAAACACGTTAACATTCTCACCTGATTTAATCAAATAGTAATTTTTTTTTCTAGGGAAATCCACACGGAAAAATTGTTCTTCATTGAACATGTTCTGCATGTCTTCGCTTCACTTGGAGTTTCTACGCATCGATTATGATTGTAAAAATCAATCAAGCGTAAAATCTGCTTTAATTTTTTCGCCTCCATTGTATCACGTACAAGCACACAAACTGCAGCAGCTTTTTATTTTGTATGGTTTAGGTGCTTTGATGCTTCCCGGGAAGGCTCTCAATTTTCCGGATCGTCCCGAGCATATTTTTGGGAATTTCTACATCCATTACCACCTCCCCTGCTCCCGCCTAGCCTAGCATATTAGCAGGTCCCGGGAGCTCCAATCGATTTCAAAGGGAATCTAGGCATGGCTGTGTTGTGCTCATGCATTCGGTCTATATGAAAACAGTCGGCTTATTGGAGATTAAACATGTTTGCCCATAGTTCGACAATGCTCATGGTCCATGAACTTGGATGGCGGAATGGAGCAAGGCGATGAAATCAACAGCCGTGCAAACAGACATCAATAAGAATCAGCCGAACGGTTTTGCATCTGTATGAACTTCAATCCGAACCTTCGGGGGAATTCGGTTAACGCTAGGAAATACTGAAGGTTATTCGTTCAAGGCCACGTTCGAGGAGTCGGAGGCTAGGGATACAGAGCGAGAGGAGAAAAATCCATTTTTCATCATCAAACAATTTTCAAATTAAAAATCCCACCTAACGCTTTCCTTTGATGATGAGCTGCAGCCCCTGGTTCGATCTAGCCTTCCACTTGACGGCAATGGCCCACACCACCGACGAAGAGAAGAAAGAATTCCTTACGGTACGCGAATAAAAGTCTCCTGGTGGTTTTTCATTTTTTCCGTCCCTCAAAGCGTTGAAAAAAGAAATCAACTCACATTCAATTAAATAATAACAATAATTTCAGCGCTCGGAACAGAGGAATCCAATCGCTTCTTGGGAGTTCATTATAAACCCGTCACGAGAGGGTAGTTGTTTGAGGGCTTTGCAAACCACGGGCTGATGAGCTTCAATGGCCTTGTGTTGAAAACCTGGATGCCGGACGGCGGACTGTTTGGTTGGTCGATATGGTGATGAATTCAAAGAAGGTGGGAGGACGAGGAAAGCGGCGTGTGATGGTCTGAGGAATTGTGCGTGAGCGTCTTGTGCCGAAGTGCTCCAGCTGTGCAGTAGCGCCCCTTGTGGTCTTTTGTGGTTTATTTTGTGTCAGTCAACAGGTTGGTTTGCGTTGGGATTGGGTTCGTTTCTGACCTAACATTGTGTTGTTTTGAATGTTAGATATTATTGCAACGAAAGAGAAAGTGATCAGCTGTAGTGAAATGAATAAATAATGGGATAGGCTTGACAGTTTTTTTTTATTATGTGTATATAAAAATGTGTTTTCATCAATAATTTTGAACTGATTGGTAAATTTTCCACTTCATTAGTTCCAACAATAAAGCGATTAAAACATTCCCCAAGTCCCCAATTAGTACTTATTTTATTTTCCTCAAACAGTCTTCACAAAAATCTTTGGCGTTGAACTTGGATAAAAGCCGGCGTCGGTGGTGTAGTGGTAAGCTATACTTGGGACCCAAGTTCAATCCTAGTCGACGTCGGTGGTATTTCTGAGGCGAAAAAATCGGTCACGTCTCCTAGAAGAAGGGCCGCCAGCATCGAAGCAGAATCCAGGTGAAGTCGTCTCCTGGCGTCGGTGATTGTCACCATGTGAGGAAATAGGCCGCGGAAAATAAAAATAAAATAAAAAAAAAGCTTGATTAAGCCTTGGGAAAATTAGGCTGCTTTAAGCTCGGCTGCTTCCGAAGGCTTGTGGCTGAAAGGAATCCTTGAAGTCTTGAAGCAAATTCGCCCTGACGAACCGTTCAAGATTATGGAAGACAACCGTGGCTGTATGGCGATGGCCACCAACACCGAGAGCATACGTGTGAAGCTCATCGATGTCAAACACCATATTCTACGAGACCATGTTATGCAAAGAAGACTTGAGATGAAGCAATTGGCCAGCAACAAGGACTGGGGGGGGGTTGGATAGACTACGGGGGGGATTGAAGTTATCGGTATCCCAGCACGCGACCGACCTTCATAGCAACCGAAGTTTTAGTTAATAAACAGATGTTGTAATTTTCACAGTCTCAAATCAACTCTCCATCAAGCTAGTTATAATGAAACGTTTTTCCTATCAACTGCGTCAACCGTTGTTTCAAGAGTCCATTTCTATCCAAACATGTGATGTGGGGTGTCCGACTAAGGAAAAATGGTGGTGGTTGGTTTGGAGAAAGTTCGACCGGGTGAGTCTTGTGGCACCGTTTTGTGGGACGGGGGGGATTTTGTGGAATTTTTTTGGGAGGAATAATTGGTTTGGTATGAAGGAATGCCAAAATATTTTTAAAAAAAAAAATGATTTTTTTTTTTCTGGGTGGGGAGAATTGTGTAAAATATTTATTTTTCTTGGTGGGGGGGGGGGGGGGGGGAACTTTTTATTACATGGATTCTGTACTGAAATCTGTACACATCATACCAAGAAAAGAGCTGATGGTGCCTTTGCTGCTCCATCGGCTTCTAAAGAAAGTGATTGGAGCCCTCGTGTTGCTTGGTGAGCGAAGAATCCAAACAATTTGGAAGTGGTTGTGCAAAAACCTGTCGAAAAACTCGACAGTAGATCAGTTCAAGTTGAGGTACATAAATACGATGGAGAATTCAGCTGATCTTACAAAGAATGATCATTGCTGGAATGGACCGTGATTTTTTCATAAGGTGTGGCCCATTTAGTATTGGAACAAACATTTTTTATTCTTACAGCGACCCTAGTGGTCGGATTTGTAAGCTATGACATCTTCTATGTTCCCTATAACAATAACAACATTAGAAGTTTTTTTCGTGGTACAGTTCGAACGTGTTTCAGAGAAATACAAAATGGAAGAAGAAATAAAAAAAAAAGTTTCGCACCGCACGCAGTACCGTGCAACGGATTCGTCTCCGGGAAGGCTTCAAGTCATACCGTGCCTGTAGACAAACAAATAGGGATCCAAAGCAGAACAATGTGGCCAAAATCCGTGCCAGAAAACTGTTGGAATAAAACAGTTTTCATCACTGATAAGACATTTAATTCAGAGTTGTACAGAACGGAATGTCTCCATAAGCAAATATAGCCATTCATCAGATTCCACAATGGACCTGTCATGTTTTGGTCAGATCTTGCAAGCTGTCATTACTGTAAAACAGTGCTACAGTGGTATGAAACCAACGGGATTCAGTTTATACTGAAAGAACTCAACCCACCAAACTGTCCCCAGCCGAGACCGATAGAGAGATTTTGGGCTAATATAAAGAGGAAGCTGAAGGTGAATGGCAGTGTCGTCAAAAGCATCAATGAATTGATAACCAAGAGGAATAAGATTGCCAAAGCGATGGATAAGAATAATGTGCGCCGGTTGATGAAACGTATTCCGGGAAAAAGCCCGCAAATTTCTTCGAAATCTAGATGTTTTTTTTGTATTGTCCCTCTAAAGTTCACATAAAGTGGAACAGAATACTATTTTGTTAATATATATCGGAAATATGCGCAAAAGTCTATGTTCCAATTCTCACTGGGCCACACCTTAATGAAGATTATGAGATGGTGGTTTCAAAACCACTGTCCAATGAAGATGTTCCAGAGTTGCGTCAAACCATTGCTGTTCCTAGTTTAAGCAGTTGCTAGTGTTTTGGACGTTCGAGTCGTATTTTGGCATACGTTCTGCGATTTTACCAAAACGCTAAGCAGTAGGTAGAGGAGAACAGGATAACTGAACGTTATTCAATTATAATTGAGCTGCGTCAATCGTTGTAGGTAATTGTTCGGAATGTTCAGCTATATCACTTTGTTAAAAAAAATTAGTAACATCGAGTCTGGTGAGTACTGTAAGAGACTTGCTAAATTGAACTCATTTTTTGGATGATGGTATTATTCGTGTTGGTTGACAACTCCGTCATTCCATTCTGTCATATGGAATGAAACACCAGTGAATTTTAGCAAGCAGCGATGAAATCGTCCACAGTTTGATTGTAGATATGTACCGTGAAAATATACATGCTGGTCCTTCGACGTTGCTTGCCCAGCTTAGTTGGCAATTTTGGATCTTGGAATCTCGATCTTCTGTAAGATTACACGAAATTGCGTGCGATGCTTTAGAATCAACCCTCCGATAGCCAATCAAAACATAGCTAGCAAAAATAACGTTAAGTAGATATGGTAGAAAATTGACCAGGAGCTCTATGCATTAAGACCACTTATGCGCTGGGTTGAAGTAACAAAAAGTAAATTTAATTTTCTTATTTGAATACTATTTCTATTGTGATACTATCATTGGTTCTGAAGCCCAGTTGGCCACCACACGCAGACTAAGAACAACTGTAAAAGTGAGACTTCCTCGAAACAAGAACTTCTCCGAAGATCAGGCATAAACTTTTCAGAAGTATAGGGAGCACTTCATAGTAGTTCAAGCAGGAATATCCCATAAAAATCAGGACCAAACATTTCCAGAAGTTTAGGAGAGAACTTCCCATAAAATCAAGAAAGGACTTCTCAGAGCATCAGGAAGCAATTTAGGAAAGAGGAAGTCATAGAACTTTGAATCTTTCCAGAGGTTCTTCCCAGAAATTCAAGTTAGAACATCCCAGAATTTCAGGAATAAACTTCCCTGAAGTTCAAGACGAAACTAACCAGGAAGAGCACTACCTTTAATTAAAAAATAAATCAGGAACAAACTGCCATATAGCTCAGGACGATACGTCCTAGAATTTCTGGAGAGAACTTCTCTGAAGGAAATGACTTCCCAGAAGTTTCAGAAGAAACTTCCGAAAAATTTAGTTGGAACTTCCCAAAAGTGCTAGAGAGCTCTTCCGAAGTTCATAGAGAACATTTCTAGACAAACATTTGAAAAGGGAGCTATTTCAAAATAACGAAACCGCGAAAACTGGAGGCAATGATTGGAATACGAAAATCAAATCCTATTTTCCATAGAAAGCTCTAACAAACCATTTTTTATGCTCACATCTTTTATTATAATGCAGTGCTCAACCTTTTCACACAATATATGCAGTAATATGTTTTTTTGAGTTGAAAATTGATAAGAACCAAAATACGGCCTGTTGATTTTAAGACTGTTACTACGCCTAAGGTTTTGCGTTTGTTAAACTGGCATCACTGGAAACTTGCCAGTTAATTATGACATTCTGTTCTTACGCCAACGCCAGTCACTGTTATTACGCCAGTCACATTAATCAAGTGGCGTGGAATTACGACTCAGTGTTTTCAATTTTTAAAGACTATGTCAAAGTGTATTCTTCACGCACCAAAACAGTTAATTTAACTAATTAGATAAGTCTAGGTACTACTAGGAAAATCAGAGGAAAATTCTATCGAATGAAAATTTTTTTGATTATACTAATTGAATTGCGGATTCTTAAACGCGTTTTGACAGTAATGGATATAGACAACGCGAGGGAATCAAAGCTGCGTCATCAAATGAGGAGACCTAAGGGCTGGATCAATTGTGGTTTAGGTGACCGTGAAGGAAACGCAATAGAAGTTGAGAAATGTGCGAATATTCTTGCCTAGCTAGGGCTGGCATCCTCATAAATTCTTAAAATAAATTAATAAACATATTTGTTTTCTTCAAAGCGCAACAAAATCATTTAATGAAATCTCGATGAAACCTTACCCTCCGCAAATAAAACAGGTAAAAACAATCGACGGCGTAATATATATATATATATATATATATATATATATATATATATATATATATATATATATATATATATATATATATATATATATATATATATATATATATATATATATATATATATATATATATATATATATATATATATATATATATATATATATATATATATATATATATATATATATATATATATATATATATATATATATATATATATATATATATATATATATATATATATATATATATATATATATCCGTATATATATACGTCAAGCTCAAGTCAAAATAAGTATATGATGATTAGAATAGTGTTTGCCTGAAATATTTAGCTATTAGTCAGGATTGTATGCTAACTGAAATAAAGCGGCAGAACAGCAAAATTACTAGACCAATGTGTGATACGGAAGAACGCCATAAATTATTTTTCTTGTTTAAGGAAGTGCATAATTGATTTTAATGTCATTGTCAAGGTGAATTCGTTGTTCTGAAATTGTTCAATCAAAACACAAGCATATATATTTGGATTACATTTTGGCTCTTCCGCCTTTTTCAAATGTTAGTCTAGATTTAAGGATTTCCGAATGAGGCTTTTTTCAAAATTCAGGAATTAACCTCTCCTAAGAACAAACAAAGTTTCTAGAGTTATAAGGGTTACTTCCTAGTAGTTTGAGCAAGAATTTCTCAGAAATTCAGGAACAAACTTCCCTGATGTCCAGGAGAAAGCTTCTCAAAAGTTCAGAAATTCAGGATGAAACTTAAAACAAATTTAATGGAATTTTCCCAGAAATTCTAGAGAGGACATTTCCAATGTTTCAGAGAGGACATTCCCAGAAGTTTAGAATGAACAGGGGCCGGAAAAATCTTCCCGAATTCCAGGAAAAAACTTACTAGAAGGGGCATTACCTATAAGGTGAAGAAGGAATTCTTCAAAACTTTCACGAAAGAACGTCTTTGAAGGTCAGGAGAGGACTCCCCTGATTTAAGTAAACTACCCAACTACCCAGTAGTGTTAGCTTTCCTGAGAGCTTTCTCGAGGTTCAAGAGTTCCCAGCAGTTCAAGTAGATACTTCTCAGAAGAACAGAAAGAATTATAAGGGATACTTCCTAATAGATCAAGCAAGAATTTCTCACACATTATGGAACAAACTTTCTCGAAGTTCAGGAGAAAACTTTTCAAATGTTCAAAAGAGGACTTCTCAGAAGTTCAGAAAAAAATTTCAAGAAATGTAAGAAAATTTTTAAAAGACATTCTGGAGAAAATTTCCCTTTTGTTCCGTTTCCCTTGGAAGTTTGGAGGATTTTCTCTCGGAAAATAAAAAACCCCCAAAAAGGGCCAACTTTTTATAGATATATTTTTAAAAAAGATCACGACACTTAGGAAACACACCCTTAGGTAACGTTTGCATTAAAAAAAAAGGGACTTTTTCGGATGATGATCAAAAAAGCTAAGACAGATAATTGCTTTTGATAAATTTCCCATGGAAGGTAATTATTTAAGCTAACTTCCAAAAAAATTCTACGCCCTTGCGAGCGACCTTCCGGCAGTTAACCGGAACATTCGCCATGGCGGATGAAAACATGCGTGTAGGCATGTTTTTAAGTTCTTTCTTCGTTTTCTTTATCTCCTCGTCAGTTTTCAAGACAAAATTGTTGGAGTATATCTTACGCTTCAGGTTGGCCCACAAATTCTTGATGGGACGCAGCTGGGGAACTTTGGGCAGGTTCGCCGACTTGGGTACCACATCGAAATTCAGCCGCTCCATCTCCTCCAACGATCGCTTCGAGTAGTGGGCCGACGTCAGATCCGGTCAGAACACCGCGTCTTCGCCCTTATGGTATTTCTTGATGAACAACGCAACTTCCGGCAGGCCTTTTGTATTATAAATTTCCCCGTTCTCGGCCAGTCCGGAGCGAAAGAAGCGGCTTTGACATCCCCTTCTTGCTGATTATCAGCCACAGCAGCACCTTCTTGGAGAATTTTGTGTGTGAAATGAACTTCACCTTGGAGCTCACTTCCTTCGTGGAGGAAGTAAAATACGAAGTGCCCTGCCAGTCGTTGCTATCCAGGGTGAGAAAGGTCTCGTCGACCATCACCACCGCCACGTCGTGATTCGCCGGGAAAATCGAGTTGACCATCTTATGCAGCCGCTGCCGCTGCGTCATTGCCTGCAGCTCCGAAACCATTTGACATGACTTCCGCTTCCTGACATGTATGTGCATGTTTGCCAGGTACTTCTTCACTGTTTGGCCGGTTGAACCGACCTCCCGGCCAAGCGCACGCAGCGATGTACCACTTTTCCCTCGGTCTTCCTCTCCAGCATCTATTGGAGCTTCTTGTCGCTCAGGGTCGTCGGCCATCCGGAACCAGGATTTCTTTCGATACTCTGATTGTTGTCTAATAGTGCCAAGATGTTGTAGATGCCGGAACGGGCGTATCCGGCGTCCACAAAGTGCCGCACGATGTCCGTTTTCGACGCGGCGGGCTGCCGTTCTTTGAACGCGCACACTTCTGAACGGAGTTGCTTCACTGTTTTTGCCATCACGGTTAGAGTTCGACTGATAGAGCTGTCAAATTTTGTCTGCTGACTCATGGGTTACTATGATTGATGCTGCATGGGTAGTTTTGTCAGTACGGGTGAAGGTAAACCCATGTAAAATCGGCAGTTTTTATCAATGTTTTAAATTTTTCTTTTAATCAGTTCGTTTTTTTGTGGGGTTAGGGGTGTGGTACCCTTTTTTTTTTATGCGAACGTTATTAATTTTGCCGTGAAAAAAGGCTTTTTCGATAACTGTGCAAGAAGATTGTTGAGTTTTTCTAGATCCAACAGATTCAATAGAGAACAATTCCACTATGCGCACTTAGTATGGGAGGAATTTGGGAAGCTAGTGTTAAGAAAGCCAAAACCACCTTGAAGAAGATTTGCCAGTCGAGCTTACAAGTAATGCCGGAGTTCTCGACGTTGCTCTGCCAGATGCGCAGCTTAATTCTAGACCTCTGTACGCTCATTCTGATGATTCTTCTAATCCTAACCCGTTGATGCTATGCCAATTTTTGATTAATCGACCTTTACTGTTATTTTGGAACCAAGCTATGAAGGAATTCAAACTTATCGACTTTTTAGATGGCAATGCGTTCAGCGTTTTCGCAATGGTTTCTGAAAACGCTGGTCAAACAAATACCTGTTGGAATTCCATCAAGGCAAAGGTGGATAACAAAACGAGGAAACATCTTTCCAGGAATGATCGTTATTATCAAGGATGAAAACTTACCTCCTCCAAACTGGATGATTGGGAAGGTTGAAAACCCCTACGCAGGAACAGACGGAATGGTCCGAGTGGTGAATTATCAGATCAAGTCCGCAATACTAAAGCTTCCAATTCACAAACTAGCTCCTCTGCCGATGTTTGATAATTCTTCTACTGCTAAGGATACCAATGACAAATCTTGACGAGTTCCTGTGGAGGATGATGGTCGAGCCGTTTCAGTGCGTCAAACACCTAGCCGCTGCCTGCTGTGATGCACGAAAATGGAAATGTACCGCTACCGAAACGTTAGGAGGAAACTGCAGCACTGCAGGCGAAAAAGGGAAGACTGATCAGCAGATTGGAAGTCATAATTGTTTAAACTGCTTCCACTGGATGAAGATCAAACATTTATTGAATGTTGCGAACATCAATTAGTTTCAATCATCTAAACTGAGGAGTAAAATAAAAAGTTAGGAAAGAAAGTGTTTTCTTCATTCGAGAATCCTAGTTAACTTTAATCATAAATGTGGTCTAGTGGAGTGCCCATCGGTTTCTGTTAAGGATAAGAAATTTCATACAGTCTACTCGCGAACCACTGTTTATGCCCATCCTAATTGCTGTGTCAATATTTCCTCCCGAGCTATTTTATTTGGATATAATAATCACATTGCCATGTTAGACCCATCATTATGTCAACTCATGATGTTGCGAAAATAATTCTTATTTCCTCTCGGTTTCGATAATGATCTTCGATGATATCGGCAAGCAGAATAAATTGTCTCTTGATAAACGGAGCTATAATTTTATGCATTCTAAAAAAAATTCAAAATAATGGCTCTACAGAATATGCATACAGGTTTCAGCTGCAATCAAACAATTATTTGATTATTTTTCCATCCCGCAAAACTCACTTTTGTCCTGACATAATGGGTGTTGGTAAAATTAGCATGGAAAATTGTTGCCTGTTGCAAATTTAAGGTAATTGTCTTCTGCTCACAAAAATGATCAGAAGATAAAATAAAAACATCCGATGGGTTGCTATCCATTCATCTTCATCAAGAAAAGTTTCGCAAGACATGCACATGTCACCGAACAGAACCTCCTTTTTGACAGTTTGGTGAGGTCCGCTGTGACACTTAATTGATTCAACAAAGGAGTAACATTACCGGGCTGGTCGACCACAATCTTTTGTCGGCAACAATTATTGATGAGACTCTTTCCCTGATGTGGTATCAGTTGCCGCCTGCTCCGGCTGTCGAATTAAATTGTCGGGATTTACTCGGTCCTATTTTTGTTTAACCAAAAAAGTTCTCTAGCTACTAATGCTGCGAGGCAATGGTTATGTCCCACGGTACGTCTCTATCATCGTCTTCATCTTCGTTGGCCTCACCCATGGGGGTGAAACTGGTGTGATAAATTGACTCGATCCATCATTCTCTTATTAAACGAGTTGACATCACGGCATGGCATGGCGCCGGAGTTGTTTTTTTTTCAACGTTCCTAAGCAAAGATCTTCACGACTATCCTAGAACAGTCATATGTTTTGGATGCCTATAAGGGTGGCTTACAAGATTGCGTCGCCTCCTTGGGAAACTGTTGCTAGTCTACAGCAACTGGTTGAGTTTTTTCTGACTTCCATTCGGTTGGTTGTAAATTGTAGGATTCGCTTGTGAAAATACACAAACAAAGCAACGCATTCACCCTCTGAAATGACACTCAAATATAACAACTCTTTACACCCTGGTTAAAATTGACCTAGCTCGTTTTAACGCACATTAATTCCTCTCGAGAACAATTTCAACAACGTCATTCAAACAGGATTTGATTCTTATCTAACAGCTCGTAAAACAATAGCTGGAAATGAGCAGTGCCCTCGGCCCTCGTCTGCATTGCAATCACCAACCGTCCACCCCTCCGCATTCCACAGTCCATCATCTTGTGAGTGACACACGTATCACACTTAATTTTGTTCCTAGTTAGCCAGGGAAGTTCCTGGAAATGTCAAGCCAAAGGACCACCGCCGTATCGTATTCGCATCATCATCATCATCCCCCTCGCCGGGGCCAGAAGGAAACAAAGGAAGAAAGTGCCACCGAGCGTAGTAAGTAGGTATGCTCGACCGACCGACTGGCATGACTCGGGCCCGAGTACCGAAACTATTTATTTCCATCACACACCATCATTACGGCGAGTGGTCCGGACGCGCTTTATCTGCTGGAACACATCTTTATAGCTGCATTTTTATGATAAAAATGAAGTTACACTTTTACGAGCACACACGGCTTCGGAGCGCTAGGAGTCGAGGATATCCATTAACATTTTCCGGAATGTCATGCCACACATGTTCTGCACTGGAGGCAGCAGCCAGCAGCAGCAGTAGTAGTACGCTTCAAAATGCAAGAGGTGAGAAATGAAGTTTCCCGTCATCCGGAAGAATTGATATGAAGGAACAACACCATCTGACTGCCGTTTTTCAGGCTGCGGAATGACACCAGCAGAAGCAGCAGCAAGCCAGTCACCAAAAGACAAAGACATGTGTCTAGTAATGGTGGGTTAGAGTGAATTAAATTAGGATATGCTTTGTGGTGTTCTTTTCAATTATACATCATGTCGGATAGATGAGAAGGAGTGATGGTTTGATGGAGAGGCAGGTTGATGCAGCAACTACCGGGGGGAAATTAAGGAAATGGAAGTCCTGCCTGGAATGATAATTATTTCAGGTTGTTGTTTCCGTGATCTCTCAACTGTGGCTCAGAGCAAAATTCTCCCACATAATGATGGTCTCGTTTTAAAAACAAGCATCGCAAAAGTCAGCAAGTAAAACCATTAATCACCTTCGAAGAAGGCTTTCAATCTGTAATTTATTGGCAGATTAGTGGCCGTCGGTGCTGGCAAATGAAGCTCGTTAAGTCGAAAAAAAAAACATTGGCTAAAGGAGGAGAAACAAAAACGGTTCAGAACCATACTCTCAAATAGGCCATAATTCATGGGCTGGGACTGTCGTCTTAAAATTTCGGTTGCGGGGCTACCTGAGATCTTAAAGGCCCCCAAAACGACCGATTCGATAAGCAAGAGAAAAGGTTGCCGTTTGACGACTCCTTATCTTAATGGAAGTGTTTTTCGACGAGCTATCGGGTCGATCGTGGGGTTTAACTTTTGGATGAATTCTTTAGCGGTGAAATTTCTGCTATGCGGTTTGAGTGAGGAATGGAGGGAGGGGGAGGGGGGTGTCAATATGATGGTATGTCACGTTAATGTTGTCATCGGAAAGGATCCTTCTTATTGAACTCTGTCGTTGACCACCAAATATTACATTGATTATGCTTGCTCAAACAAAACCCGTTTGTTCCGAAGTATGTATTCTTAGTTACAAATAAAGGGTGTCCACGATAAAATTGCCACACTATGAAATTGCTCTAACTTTTTAACCGTTGGGTAGAATTTAATGAAAATTTGGGTGGATTTAGTTCATAGCTTATCCTGCAAGTTTTAAAGTCTGTCTGTGATCAAAACTCGCGGAAATGGAGTCGAAAGAACAGCTCGTGCGTGATAAAATCTTGCGCATTCATCACGAGAACAAGGATCTCTCGCATCGTTCCATCGCTAAAACGTTGGGAATCGCGAATTCCACGGTGTCGCGAGTGATTAAGCGGTTCGAGGAACGGTTGACCACCGATCGGAAGCCCAGAAGTGAAGAAAAAAGTATTCCGTACAACACCAAAAATCACAACCGCGTAGTTGGGGCCTTCAACCGAAATCCGAACGCCTCCGTTCGGGATGTGGCTAAGAAGCTGCACCTAAGCCGAAGTTTTGTCCAGAAGGCCAAAACTAAGGCTGGGTTTCGAACGTTCAAGGTACAAAAGGCCCCTAATCGCGACGAGAAGCAGAACAAGTCCGCCAAAACCCGTGCCAGGAAGTTGTACCTCAACATGCTGACGAAAGTTGAATGCTGCATCATGGACGACAAAACATATGTGAAGGCCGACTTCAAACAGATCCCCGGCAACCTGTTTTTCACGGCCAAGGATAAGTTCAGCGTTCCGGAGCATGTCCGCACTCAGAAGATGTCCAAATTTGCGAAGAAATTCCTGGTTTGGCAAGCCATCTGCACGTGCGGGAAGCGGAGTGCACCTTTCGTGACCCAGGACACGATGAACGGACAGGTGTACATAAAAGAGTGCCTCCAGAAGCGGCTGCTTCCTCTCCTGAAGGCCCACAACGTCCCAACAATCTTCTGGCCGGATTTGGCCTCATGCCACTAATCCAAGGACGTGCTGAAGTGGTATGCGGACAATAAGGTCAATTTCGTGCCGAAAATGTTCAACCCTCCCAACACTCCGGAGCTCCGCCCCATCGAGAAGTACTGGGCGATTATGAAGCAGCACCTTCTTAAACGACCTAAGGTAGTGAAGACAGTCGAGGAACTGAAGAAAGTATGGGTTTACATGCAAAAAACGGTTGATTCACAGGTTGTGCAGAATCTTATGGCCGGGGTTAAGGCCAAGGTGCGGGCATTTGCGTATGGACTGTAAATAAAATACGTATAAAATGGTAAAATGAAGTTTAATAGTTATTTCTCAATCCCTGAAAGTTGGTGGCAATGGGGGGAAAACTGGATTTTGGGGAATCATTTTGGGGGGGGGCAATTTCGTCGTGGACACCCTTTTAATTTTGTGAGGAAGAGATGGAAGAAAGCTATTTTTTTTTGGTTTTGTGCCAACCCATTTTATTTAGTGAAGTGGGAGTAAAAGTTCAGTAATACGGGCTTCAAATGGTGAGTTGACAACTTCGAAGGAGGGTGCGACCGACCTCTCGTCCTCACAAGTTCCTACCTCACGCCTCCACGAGTCATATGATCACAAAAGACTGCCAGCTGAAACAAGGAGACGCTGGTTGGCGTAGCCTGGGCAATATTGTCAATCTGACAATAGCGAAGTGAGGGGGTGCGACCGAAGATCTTATACCTTTAAATCATATTGTATATTTTCTATTTTCATTTTATTAATAATTTCAGCACCCTTTGGAATCATCTTTGCATTCCAAAACTATGTAAGAGCCTGGAGCAACACGCCAGGCATCAAAGGCGGAATTTGTATCTCAGCATTTCAGCATACCATTTTATTTAAAATTGCTTTTCTGAACTTCAACTATTTTATTCATAAAAGGCTGGCATGTGCTTATACGTAATGTAGGATTATATTTTAATGTTGTGTTTATGGTATTATGGTAAGATAAGCCATTTCTTTCAGAAATTATCCCACCGGACTCTTCGTTCACTCTATCTTTGAAATGTTGCTAGAACAGTATAAAGAAAAATATTACAAATATTACAATGTTTTATAAAATAATATCTTTTATTGAAATTTTATCTTTTATATTTCGAATGATCTATTCTGTTTTCAGCTTTCCCAGGACTAGTAGGATATTGATACATATCTAACTTTTATTTATTTTCCAGTACCAATCCCTTCAAGTTTGAAATTTGAATAAATTAGCATTTTTGTCTATAATGGTATCTTAATTCGTTGTGTACAAAATATATTATTTATTAAATAACGGGGAAAGGGAGGGACCATCAGGGCACCCAAGTAAAACGATTTGGATAGGGAGCATGGGACTGCCTCCTCCCTATTGTTAACATTTCGTGGAATGAGGGCGGGCTCTTCGACCCCATCTATTGGGTTTATTCTGTCAATCGAGGGCTCGATTCTAGTGCTGTGAGTGTGAACTTGCTTTTGGAAGGAGATTCTCTTCCCTATATTCGCGGGTTTCGCGTAAGTGTCTCTTTTTACGGGCCCGCCCAAACGTTTTTGGCCCTTCATACAGGAGCTTGATGATCACAAACAATATTAGAATGCTGATCAAATCGTTTTTCAGATAATTCCACTGCCATGGAAAGTTACCTTGCTGTAATAGATGGTAGTATTACATCATCATCATCATCACAAAACTTGGAAAAAATATACACCGTCCCAGTTTAGACGATTTGCAAAATATTCGCATTAATTCGTGGATGGACTATCTTCAAATTAATTATTTAGTAGCGGTCAAACTAAAATACCTCTTAACTTTTTGCAAATTTGTTGGTTGATGGTGCCAGATGTGTTGAAGGACTTACTAAATGGTCACATCCAAAAATCGCTTGCCCGGCAAGGAATTTATTGGCAAAATTTTGACACATTAATTGTTGTTTTTGTTATTCTCTGATGAAGTTTGTCAGAAGCAGATAATTCCTCATCTCCATGCGAAGCGCTAGGAGTGGACGGTAATTTATTGCTAGAACGAATAGATATGAAGAGAAAGTGTATAGGGCAACGGCAACGGCAGGATTTGAAAATTGAAAGATATAAGTTTGAAAACGAGCGGAGGGCATTACTGAACGGTAGTATCCGATCAGGCACATAACCCTTTACCATACTACCCCATGCAGGATAGGCAAGGCGAGGAAATCCCCATGACTGGTAAAAAGTTATGCAACCGATCGGGCTCTTATACTACCTATTGCTTTTTTCTAGTTCTAGCGATTTGTCTCTCTCCCAATACTGCCTACCACGGGTGAGAAATTATCTCCCGCTTTTGGGTTTATTCTTAGCATGCACCGCCTTCGCATGGAGATAAGAAATTATCTGCTTCTGACAAACTTCATCAAAAATTTTGACAGTTTCTTCTTCCGGGTGCTCTCAGGAATGGCTATCCTGGATTGAGCGACGTAGAACTTCTATCCCGGCATCTATTTGGTTTCGACTCGTAGTCCATGCTTTCGCGAATTAATTTTATTATTAATTCCATATATGCGCGAATTAATTTTATTTTTCACTTAAACTTGACAGATGGAAAATAATCGATTAAATTTGCTACTCGAGCTGACTTATTTCTGACAGACGGGAACTCAATTGTGACAGACACCTTACCGAAAGCATGTTGATCATGAACAATGGGATTTTAATAGATTAATTGATTATTTTCCATCTGTCGAGATTACGTAAAATTAAAATTATTTCGCGAATTGGTACACAGCCTAAATAACGCACACGGGTCTGGTGAGCCACGCCGGTTCAACTTTTGCGCGCAGATATACACGGTTAGCTTCCTTTACCCATTAATGGGTACGATTTAATATTATTGTTTTTCCTCCTGTGGACATTTTTACCCATTTTACCGTAAACTGCGTCTACCCATTTAAATGGGTAGACGCGGTTTTTCAGTAAAATGTGTAAAAATTCCACTGGAGGAATGACAATAATAATAAATCGTACCCATTAATGGGTATACCGTGTTTTGCTTATCCTTCCGATTCGGTGTCTATCAAACCTTGTATATGTGTAGTCCAGGCCTTCACCGGATCTGCTGTCTTCTAATGTTGCCGGAATGTTGGATAGTCTTGATAACATCGGATACGGCTGAATGATGAATTCATAGTTGTTTTCCGATCCATCTATATGACGCGATTGAATGTTCAAAATGACTGTACGAACATGTTTTTGGGCATCTGTACTTGTTTCGACTCCTTCACTGTAATTCCGTTGCCGATTATGATGAAACTTCATCGAGGTAAACTGTTAGCTGTTAGCTAGTTTCATGCAAGATTTCAGGAGTTCTTACTGATACACTAAAAAGTTACAAACAAATGTAACTTTTTGACAAAGATAACGTCTCCACTACGGCAAAAAAAGGGTATCAAATATAAATTCGTAGAAGGGTAACCATTACAAAATATTGAAACATTTTGAACGTCAAACGTTATTCTATAGATCCACAGTGGATTGAACCTGTCAAAATTACGCGTTTTTTATTTGATAAAAATAAGAAAAGACAAAATACAATTGTGCCCTAGTGCCACTAAGGCGATTTTGTTCTCATATATAAGGGTGATACAAATTTTTATTCTGCTTTAAAAAATCAAAATCATGATATTAATTTAAAAAGGTACTAAAACAAGTATATTTGCACAAAACAGTAACTACCTATCGAAGTACAATACTTCTTAAATAAAGCTCTTAAAACAGGTTATTTTTAAATAAATATACACATATTATAAAATCACGTGTGTTCTATCTTTCTGATATGATCTACAATATATATAGTAGGGAGCCAATGAAAATCGAATTTTTAAATTTTCAAAGAGGGTGGTTTCAAAGGTTTTGTCTCCCCGAAAAAAGTCCCCATGCAAAACTTGAGATCAATCGTATGTTGACCACCAAAGCGGTCAAAGTTAGATAGACTTTTGTGACCCATAGAAAATTGCCCACGTGAAATTTCCAGGGGTATATGAAATTTTCGAAATATAATTCGAGATCTGGTGTTATATCGTAAAATATTATATGAAAAAAATTGGCCTTCTGGGAAAATTTTCGAGTTGGAGGAAAGCATTGAATTTGATATGAAGGATTTGAATACAATTGCTGAGATATGCATGTTAGTAGGATTGAAGCCTTCCCCTCCTTACTTCATCAGGAGTCAAAGTAGCTACAACCCCGGAAATTTTCATGTTACTGGCATCAATGACAGAGGCAATATAATCCCACCTGATCGAGTACTTTTTGCTGCTGCGAAAGATTAGTTTTTTAACTACCTACCAACTAATTATTTTCAAAAAGGTGAAACTTTGAACCCTTACCCGACGTCTGATGCATTTACATTTTCAGCTCCGGAGAGATCTTCAGCAGCAGCGTGTTCGGCGTGCTCATGCAGGTATACGTGTTTTCCACGGCATAGACGTACCCCTTGGAGGAAGAACCTGATTTAATGACAACCCAACAGCCGGGTTACATCAGAAAAACGCAGAATCCCTATCCTGTAGACAAATACATGCTGCAAAACAACCCGAAGACTCAAGAGCCAACTTTACCGCGTGTAATACAATCAATGAAAGTAAGGAAATTAACATATATTGTCAAAATTTCAATAGAATGAAAAGTTCGGTAAAGGTAAACGAAATTTATAGACGGGTTGCCGCTTGCAACTTTCCCGTTTTTTTAGGTTCGGAAACGAGTTGGGACAGTAGTGTAGAAAATGAGTAAGTTTTTGGCGATCGTTTTAACGTCTTTAGTGATGGTCGCAACAAATTTCAGCCTGAAATGAATCTTCACATTTACGGTTACTTTAACCAACGGGCAGCAAATTTTATCGTTGATGACGAAAATGAATCTCTTTTGGTACCAATTTTGGGAGATAATGAAACGCTCTATTTGACAAAAGTTCAGAGCCGGGACTTAATCAAATAAACCAAGTAAGAAATCATAACAACTGTTTTATAGATTTGTTATTTACTAATATGACCGATGATTTCTGCGTGACGGAATCACCCAATCCTCTATGGAAAAATGAAGTATTCCACACCGCAATTGAATACGCCATTATTTATACATAACAACACCACAATGTTGGATGGCGATTTAACCGAAACCTATTATGACTATAGACATGCAAAATACTATGTTTTCAAACATAAACTAAGCTCCTTTGGTTGGAAAAATTTGATTCGTAATTTGAACATAGAGCTAGCTGTGGACAAGTTCTACCAAGTAATATACGAGAATTGAGAAACGAAAGTACTTAAGAAGCAAAGAAAAAAATCAAACAAATTCAAAGCTCCAGACGACCTCGTGACAACAATGATTGGAATTATCAGTTTTTCTCGTACCTACCTGAAACAATCAGTGATGTGATGTAACAGTTAATAACATATCACTTAACAAAATTATACTTTCAATAAATACCTTGGATGCTTCTAAGGGAGCCGGACATGATGGTCTGCCACCAGCTTTTCTAAAAGCTTTATCGAAAGAGCTAGTAAAAACTTTGTTATGGCTATTCAATTCATCCCTTGAATAAAGTATTCGTCCGTCAGTTTGGAAGGAATCCGTTCTGGTGCCGATTTTTTAAAAGCGGTAAAAAATCATAAAAACTTATCGTGGAATTGCGAGAAAATCATGTATTCCTAAGTTATTTCAATCGATAGACAAAAAACATGTTTTATCACAAGTTAAAAATTTATTTTCTAACACACAACATGGCTTTGTTAAAGGGCGGTCAACGACTACCAATTTGTTGAATTTTGTAACATTTTCTATAAACGCAATGGATAAAGGAAATTATTTTGAAGCGTTGCATACTGACTTTAGTAGAGTATTTAATAGAGCTGATATACCTTTATCACTGTTTAAATTATCGAGGCTAGGTTTCAGTCAGAGATTACTAAAACGGACCCAATCATACTTGACTGGTAGAACACAAAGGGTAGGATTTGGTGGTATTTTGTCATCAGTAGTGAATGTGACATCTGGAGTGCCACAAGCTTCTCATCTTGGACCATTACTGTTTGTTTTGTTTGTTAACGATGTAGAGCTGATGATCATTTGAATGTTCAAATATATGCTGACGACATGAAACTTTTCTTTGAAATATGTAAAGCATCTGATTTGATAATATTTCAACGCGAAATCGATAAATTTCATACCTGTTGACACGAAACAAAATGTCATTCCATATCATTTTCAAGAAAGCACGTTATGAGAAAGCAAGAAGCAGTAACCATTGGCCAGAAGCAAGTTGAAAGATGCAGTCATATTAAAGACCTAGCTGTTATACTTGACTCAAAGTTATCCATTGTCGAGCATTCTAATAACATTATCTTCAAGGCAGCCAACATACTCGGTTTTATCAAGAGGTTAAGTTTTCATTTCAAGAATCCCTGAACAATCGAAACATTGTACATCGGATATGTTAGACCCATCCTTGAATATTGTAGCATACTCTGGTCTCAATATAACGATTCACATGTAAATCGTATTGAATCAGTACAAAAGCAGTTTTTGTTGTTTGCTTTACGGAAATAAGGATGGGCGAGCCTTCCATTGATGTCTTATGACTCAAGATGAATGCTAATTAATTTATACACACTTAAAAAACGAAGAGAAGGGCTTGATCGCAGCAAGCCATGCTTCAATACTGACGTGTTTTGTTTTTGCTGCGTCGTTTTCGCGAAAAAAAAATCAAACAATAATTCGTAATTTAACTTGAACTAACAGTGAAATCATAAAATCTCCGCGTGCATTGTGTAAATACAATCGATTCCCTCTCGAAATGTGTGAGTGTCGGTAGTATTTCTCCGTTTTTGTTTTGTTTTTGTTCTTCACCCCCGCACCCGGAAGAAGAGTTACATCAGCTTAGTTTTGGTAATTAGTGGTGATGTTGTGACACTCGGGCATAAATTATTACATAAAGAGTGTCTTCCCGCTTTGTCGCGAGTGAATCGATGATTATTAGCAGTTTTGTAGCTCGATATAGAGTCGCCTCATAGCGGGGATTATTGGCAGAGTGTGGAATGAAAAAAAAGAAGACTAGTGCAATGTAGAGAACGGCCATTTGCTGGTCAGAAGCAGCAAACGAAAACAACGCGCATGGGCGGGTGAAAAGCTTGCACATAATTTTAGATGCATTCACCACGGGGTGTACAGAGGTTTAATATGCAGGTTTGCTTTCTGACGGATGGCTTAGAAACGTTAATTTTGGCGCAGATATAATCGCGAGTGCATGAAATTGTTAAGATACAAAGTCGAAAATTTTTATTTTTACGAATGAACAAGCGAGTGTCTTTAAGGAGGTGGCCATGGGTGAGATCTATTTGATTATAACTATATAACCTATATAACAATAATCCTATTTTCAAATCATATTAAATACGTGCCTGGTTTAGGAATTTAACATTTCCAAATTTGGAAGTGTGTTGTTGGGCCCTTATCCAAATGATAAGGTAATAATGTCTACATGCGGGGCTTATTGTATGTGAAAGTAAACTCGGAATGGACGTGCCTCGCCAGACATTCTGAAATAGGTTGGTGGATCTGCAGTTGAGCTGTCACTTTCTAGTTCCTGGATTCAAGCTGCTTCCGATGGTCACTTGAAGGGTTTTTATAAATAGATTTCTTACGTAATACCATTGCCGGCTAATGGATGTAAGATTACTAACACACACACACACACGCGCGCGTACACACACACACACACACACACACACACACACACACACACACACACACACACACACACACACACACACCTAAATACATTTAGGTGATTTTAGATTTTTTTTGTTTTTTTTTGTCATGTTATTGAAATTTTCAGTCTTGGGCTGGTTCATTTCCCGTCGTACTCACTCAAACACCTCTTTAGGGAATTCCCGTTACTTGTCCGGGGGTGAGATTTGAACTCATGGTTTTGGCGTGAGAGGTATGGATGTTAACCACTACGCCAGGGTCGCCCCTCCCTGAAAATATGAACTTTTATGCTCCTATTGGCGGTTTAAGAAAGATAAACTTGTTTTATATCAACAGTCATAGAACAGCCTATGCCAAAAACGGGTCATTAAATAGAATGATGTCATGCTATAATACTAACAGTGAATTAATTGATATTACTATGGACAGAAATAAACTGAAACAAATTCTTTTTGAGGCAAGCAAGTCAATAATAAAAAGTAAAAAAAGTGAAAGGAACATAGATGTTAAGAATGCAATGTATTTAAACAAATGGTCTACTACTGATTGACGACAATAAATAAATAAATAAATAAATTATCGTTGGCAACTGCCAGAATATTATATGTTCAATTAGTGTGCTCCTTTTTTTGGAAAAATTTAAAAAATATAAAACAAGATAAATTGAATTCGAATGAAAAATTTAAGATAATTATTCTAAAACATCTCTTAAATAATCGTTTGCCGTTGTCTACGTTGAATATGTGATATTTCATTAAGGTAGCTCACTTATATTCCATAAGGGTGGTCTTTTTTGTAGAAAATTCAAAATTTTTAATCATTTTAGGCCATTGTCTACATTTGATTCATGGTATTTTATGCACCCTGGTTAACTAATTTTCCAAAAGGGTGATCTTCTAAAAAAAGAAAGAGAATTTGAATGACAAAGTGCAGGCAATAGTATTGAAGCATCTCCTATGTCATTCACACTACCAAAATGCCATGTTAATTTCTGTCCCCTGAGACCGACACATGCAAGCGTCCTTTAGCACATAAGAATGAGTTGAACGAGATGAGAAAATAAATTCCATCAAACACATCTTGTGTCGAATTGCGTATGTGTCTGTTTCACGAGACATAATTTTACACGAAATTTTTCTTAACGTTCCTCGACTTTTTACAAACATGAATTAGGTCTCGTGTAAAATTCATAATTTCTTAGTGTGTTGTTAACATTTAATAAGTGATGTTAAATCTGGGTGGCTAAATTGCTTTTCATTAAAATGATACTTTTAGTCGAAAATTTCTAAAAAGTCAATCAAATTGAAAACTTGAATGGGATAATTGGGACAAATGTATTCAAACTTCCCCTTTACTATCGTAGGACACTTAGCACATACAATATGTGATATTTTATTTGGGCGATTCCCTAATTTTGCATAACGGTTGCCCTTTAAGTTGTTAATGAGTTTCATTAGGCCGAATTTTTTTTTAAATTGTTTTCGAGGTAACACCATATCTAGACGTTTCATGCATTTCTAAGACGTTTGGCATCAAAAATAAAATTCGTTTTTATTTAAAAAAAAAGTCAAACTTTTGCCGCTTTGAGGGTGAACTTAACGAAGTCTGATTGAGCTCATGGGACTCAAATGTTGTATAGGACCTTGTTTTCAAGAGACAAAACTGTTGAGCTCCACCCGAATCGAAGTAAGCGTTTGCCGCGAGTGGAGGTGTTTATATTTTACTGTCATTTTTTTTCGCTCCTTTCTAAGAAAATATAAATTGGAAAATCTACTATATATCCAAACCAATGAGAACAATGTGAAAGTGTGTAAGTACATGCCTATGAATGCCTATAAATAAGTTTATCACGAAATTCAGTATGCTAAGCTGTTCGGTTCTTGTGTTGTCGAATGTACGCATACGATTTAGTGAACGCTAATTTATCCATTCCATAAGTGGTGAAAAATGTTGTTCTATGCCGTGGCAATCTTCTGCGCTGGCAGTGTCGAGGTTCAGCGCTGATTTTGATCGTAAAAATCCATTCGGAATATGCTCTGTGGTGGAGTGAAAAGAATGTTTCTGAGGGAATAAACGATTAGACTTTGAACGGAGCAGTAAATAAAGGAAGCAGCTGTGCGGAAGAGCTCAGGAGTGCTGGATAGTGAAATTGGTTTTAATTTTCTCGTTGATATGCTAGTAGCTGTGCGGTTAGAGTCGGTGGTGCTCTCACATCAGCGCGACGTGGATTCAAATAAATAGAAGAATTACTGTATGGATCGTATTCTCACAAGTTGTAATATTTTTGGAACTATACACGAGCGAGGTAGCACATCAAACCTTCTGGTTCGCCTCTAAGCAGGTTGTTATGAAGTACCAGGTAGTTATCCAACGACTGCCTGTCGATATGCCAAATTTGGATGACGTCTGAGTTGCGTTGTCTCAAATTGTAGTGTTCAGCCCACTGTATCGCGGAGCTTTGCGATTGGTTGAGCGGATTGCAGATAATGAGATCACTACCAAGTCTTCCCCGGTTAGTGCAGGGTCGATGACTTTGGAAATCAACAGAAACATAAGGTTACCAGAGAGCACGAGGTGTTTCTAGGGATTCTAATTTCATGAAGTCTGTCAATTGTAACATTTAATGGATGGGCATAGATTACTTTGGTACGCACTATTTTGTTATGGGGTATAGTCGCGTTGTTTATGGTTTCAGTTACGTATTTTCCGGTGACGCGAGTGATCGAGTGAGCACAGAAAAGAAAACAATGCTGTTTCCCGGTGAGATGTGGTGGTTCATCCAGCTGTGCCTTGCTCAATGTCCAATGTTGAATATTTGAACTTCCGCTTTTAAACATCTATGATATTGTGAATCACTAAATACGCGTCAATCAAGCATTGCACATACGCTTGATTGAAAGTTTCAGTATGTCACTACTGGAGCGGGGCTTATTGTGTACGAAGATAGCTTCGGAATGCTTGCGTTCTTGAAATGGGCTATTGGAGTCGCGGTAGAGCTGTCACCTTCTAATCCCCGGATTTAAGCTTTTTGCAACTGTAAACAGCAAATATGAAACAGTTGCAGGAAGATTCTATCCATAATACCGCTGCCAGACAGTGGGAATTAGATTGTAAACACACACACACACACACAAAACTGTTGAGCTCTACCCTTTTTTTGAAACTTGATGACCACATGTTTACCATATATTCCATTGGCACCCTAATATTCAATATAGGGTATGTGTCCCTTAACTCAGCCTAATATGCAACGATCGATTACATTTTTTATTATAACTCATGAAGTATTTGACCTGGAAGCGATATTCAACTAGTTGAACACTTGCTTAGAGAAGTGTAATAAGCCATTTGGTAGTATGTATCTCGAAAATGTACACAACTCATTTTATAAAGTCACAAACTTTCGAAGAATATGGATGTAATGTCGGTCTACGAGCACTAAATTGGGTCTATTCATGGATGCAACTTCGTCCCATTCGATCAATTAGTTATTAAATGCAGTCTTTTTCTTCTGATTTTCTGATCTAAGGCGTTGCCAGCTGTATTCGCTCTAACCCAACACAAAATTTCACAAAACAAATTATAATAAAAATGCTTAGAAACACTTAAGTGATTCCCACATATGGTTTATCGGTCATTCGATAGTCAAAACTTTATAATTCACTCTACAAATATTTTGTTCCTTCCTCATCTTAACACAGAGTCATTTGAAAAACATACAACCGAAACTCAGAATTTTTTATTGTAAATTTTACCAGTAACTACATTTTTATACACTTTTCATGCAACAGGCCACGATTGGAAACATAGAAAAAAATATGTCTCTAACATTGGGTCTACGGTTTTCTAGTTAAATCATTGTTATTTTACCTATGTGAACAGTTAGTTTATGACGTGTGACTATTTTCTATACATCTTTGCTGCATTACTCGGTTTAAAGGTTCAATTTAGCTAAAGTTTAGATCATTCGAAGATCGTGTAGATAATCTGTTCAGCATAACTAGTTAAGTCATGATGTCTAAAAAGTTAAGTAAATCGATGATTACGCGGAAGTGATTAGCTATACATTTATTAATAATGTCTCAATTGCTTCGGGTGCAATCGGTCAGCCTGATAGCAACATGATTTTCTTGATTATCGCCGAATTAATGACATATTTGGTACATAGGCCGAATGAAGGAGCTAGGCTAACATTACATCCCGTTACCCTACTCATACTCTAATTGTTATGTTTTGTATTCTCCGTGCGTTGAGTAACGATTATGATGTAGAAGGAGATGTTTTGCTCATCACCATGAGGCACCAAGAATGGACAGTAATGTTTGCTAGAATGAAAGATATGAAGAGAAAGTGTTGAAAGTTCCATCAGTGTACGGTAGGTTGGAAATAGAATAGAAGTATTAAAAATTGAGCGAAAGGGCATGGGTAAAGTAGTACTCGAAGCAAGGACGTTACCTTTGCCAAACATCTCACTGCGGGGTAGGTCAAAGCAGGAACGGATCCGCCACCTTGACTGGCAAAAGTATCGTGTTAGATCGCGCTCATGTACCACTGATAGCTTGTGATAGCTTCTAGCGGTAGTTTGTACACACTCTGTTTTTGATGCGTACATGGAGAGAAACCCCCTCTCCTTTTGGGTTTGTTTTGATACACAACGTCTGATAATTACTCAAATTTTTTCTCGTCATCTCTAACGTAGATACCTCGGAGAGAAAGGCCGTGAAGCGTAGTAATACTGGTCCCCACTAGTATGGATTAATGTTTACCACAATTTATGGGTTTTACAAACTCTCATTGTTATGTTTTGTATTCTCCGTGTGTGGAGTAACGATTATGATGTAGAAGGAGATGTTCGCCTGGGACACGGATATATGAAAACAAAAATTTCCGCTCCCCTTTGATTTTTGCGAGCCTTTGGTGTCCTATAATAACTGTGCAAAATTTCAGCTCGATCGGTGAAACTATATTTTACCGCTCGCAGTTTTAATTTTCCATAGGATTTTCTATGGGGAAACATACTTTTTCAAAGAAAAATCAGGCGAGGTGACCCGTTGTCCTCTAAAAATAATTCAACCCAATCGATCTCTGGGAAATCTTCCAAAGAAACTTTTCTTTCAAGACCGCAAAGCGTCAAATCGCTTGCGGAAAAAGTTATTTAGCTAATGCTGATTACTATCCAAACGAATGGCTCATTGGACTGCTTTTTTCTAACAACACTGCCACCTGCATCATGACCTGCAGCCTGCTGCTGTTTGCGCAAAGCAACCACGTGGTGAGGGGCGTTCATTCAGCATGGAGGAAAGCCGATATCATGCGCATAGAGTCCTCGATTTGGATGATACTTTGCACACGCTTCCGGTAAAGTTGACAAAACATTTTTACCGGCCGCATGGGTCATTTATACGCAAGCGTAATTTTTCAATAGGGATATGTTTTTTTACAAAATTCATCTAAACAATTAAACATTGATACATTTCAACGGAAAACACCGAGTGTAGAGTAAGACCGCCTAAAAAAGAAATGCCATGGATGAAAGCCATCCTTGGAGCACACCAACACGTAATTTTCCAACAGGACGGAGCACCGTGTCATACCTCAAAAGGAACTCAAGCGTGGCTGAAGGAAAACATGGAATTTTGGCCAAAGGACATTTGGCCTCCTAGCAGCCCGGACATGAATCCTTTGGATTACTCAATATGGGCATATGTTCAGGCTAAGGCCTGTGAACGTTCTCACCCCAGTGTTGGCGCTCTGAAAGCTTCCATTACCAAGACATGAAACTCGATGACTGACTCTGACGTCCCCGTTTGGAGAAGGTGATCGAGACAAAATGTGGACATATTGAGTAATATAATAATAAAAGGCTTAATAAACGATTCCCTAAATAAAATTATGATTTTTTGATCATTTTCTATGAAAAAACTTATTCGAAACTGAGCTATGGATTTTCGCATTTTTTATGGGACTGTATCGTAACACTGCTTCCTACGCGTGCTTCATAGGTCGCGCTTGCTGCCGCTTTTAACTGTACTTTGTTTTCGACGAATTCACCAACAGTCCTACTTTTCTTGTTTCACGTAACAGGTGGGTGTACACTTCTGCCAACGTTCCAAATGTTCGGCCGACAATGTCCATATCATCCGCAAATCAAACAAATTTGGCTGAATCTCGTGAAAATCGTACCCCGGAATATCAAACCCGGCTCGTCGCATGACTCTTTCTAGGGCGATATTGAACAGAAGACAGGAAAATCAATCACCCTGTTGAAGTCCCCAGCAAGATACAAACGAACTGGATTGTTCGCCTGAAATCTTCACGCAGCTTTGCATACCGTCCATCGTTGCTCTAATTATCCTTGTGAGCTTCTCGGAGAATCTGTTCTCGTCCATGATTTTCCTCGTCCATGATTGATTTGCTATATACGGTTGATACTGTCGTACACCGCCTTAATCAGAACAGATAATATGAGTAAAACTTTTTGAACTTTCTTAAATAGGTTATGGTTAAATGAAAAAGATGTATTTCTTAGAAAAAAAAATTATTGGTTTAAAAAAATCATTCCGGAAAAAAACCAACTGAACCGCGCAAAATTTCCTTCACTGTCCAGTAACGGTTGTTGGGGATTAATTGCCTGCCCAATGTCTAAGAGCATCTGTGTGAACGTCGCAACCAACCGTCCATTTGAACGCCGGCTCAATTGCAATAAAATTATTAAATTAATTTCCGAATTAAATCAATAAACTTATCTCCCCGCCGTTGTTTCCAGTGGGGTTCCAAAAACCCACACGGCTTTTAGTCCCGATTGGTGTTGAGTGGCAGACAGCAGTCGTGAACGGAAGCTTTCAGACAGCTAACCAACCGACCAACGCAACTCGAAGAAACACGCTCTGGATGTGTCAATCCTTGGGGGAGATTGGTCCAAGCTACAGCCACAACAGAAGTGGTAGCAATAGTGGCGATACAACAATTTATGAGAACTTTATTAACGTCCATCAGAGTTGGATCTCGCTCACTGGACGGTCAGCTTGGGTGCACGGGATTGAAATGTGAATTTGCTGCTTGCTGTCTTTGGTTCTGTCTTTCGGAAATGCGAGCGCGGAATGAGGAGGATTATAATTCGTTGACCTGTTTATCCGATTATTTCTACCCGCGTGTAGATGTGAATGTGCCTTACTACCCAGAAGACAAGCAGCAGCAGCAGCAGCACCGTCTTTAAGCTTCAGCCGCTTCTAGGCTCTTTGTGGTCTGGGTGCAGTTGATACTTCTATCCTGATAGCATGATCCGTTCGTGGTAGATGTATTTAGCTTTGGGAATCAATTTACTTCTTAGCGTTAATAATCGCTGGAATAGGTTTACCCATGCGTAGGATCCGACACAGGAAGGACAGGACAGCAGCTTATACGAGCAAACGTAGGAACTCGTTGAAAGGTTTTACCGCATGTTCTTTTCTCCGAAGCAAATCCATTTCACTTAGTGGCAATAGTAATCATGCATTCTAATTTCAGTAATTGATGCTTAACCAAGTGAAACACATCAGCAAAATAACCAATTAAATCAGCTACCATGAAATACAAGTTTAAGCAAACCGACGCATTGTCTCTCAATACGACTTCTACCAGCAAATCGATTCCATCCCAGAAAGAAAGCCCAACTTCATCATGAAACTTTTCACGACCAAGTGTATTTTGCTTCCAATATCAGGCATAC
>JAHHFK020005351.1:0-56637 GCA_024533555.2 Aedes koreicus
CAGATTCCATTGCTGTCAATAGTTCCGAGTTCGTTGTTCCTCTCGCAGACATGCTGTCCATTTTCTGCATAACTCCTTGCAAAATAGAGAGAGCTAAGGAGACGTCGTTTTTAAGTTCCGCCATATCACGGGTCCAAGAGTCATTAACTGTATGAGCTGCCACCATACCGCGATGAATAGATTGCAATCGAGCCACCTCAGAGACCGCAGCCCAACGAAAATATTTGGATAGCTCGAGAGGAGGGGACTCTGCCTGTTTCATCCGTTCACGAATATGGCCTGGGGACGAATTAATCATATTAGCCCATAGCAACCAAGAGCTATTATGACCCTCAATATGAGAGTGGCTGTTTCGCAACTTATTGGCTAGAGCGGCGCCTTCTCGTGTGGAATGTGCGCCAGCGCGATCGGGATTTTCGGGAGCAATCAACTTACGCATAACGGATTGGTATTGACCTGCTGTTTCGATGTTAGTAGAATAAGCGTATACAAAAACTTTCACAGATTTTCCTCTCCATGACGTGAGCAAACGTGGCGTGATAGTTGGAATTGTGAACAATCTTTTTTTTGCGGTGTCTTGCATTGTGACAAACTCTGATATATCCTCAAATCCTGGCTCTTGCTTATCAGACCAATGAGGGACATCGTCATCAAAGAAAACTTGGCGGCAAGTAAGGTTGCTTGCTTGCTTCCAAATAGACCTTAAAACTTCGTCAACTGAATCTCCTTTAACACAGGATTTGAGCACTTCCTTTGGCCGTAGTTGACTTTTATATAGTCGTTTACAGAATACGGCAGGTAAATGTTATATAGATTGACTTCCTTCATCATCGCCAACATCGTCATCACAGTCTGTAGTCTTACTTGAAAGATCAAGGTCGTAATCCATACTCGGATCCAGAGCCATATTCCACCCTGAACAGCATTGTCTGGATTATGGCCAGCCCCAACGTTAATGGAAAGATCGACTTGCGGTTCCTCTCTCTGCTCGTCCAAAAATTCTTCGTCTTCGAAACTGCTGGAATATAACAATATAGTTTAAAATCTAGAATAAATTGTAGCGATAGAAACAAATTTTATATTGAACTTATTCTAACAACCTTACCTGTCCATTTTAAACAAACATCAATAAATGCGAACGAGCGAACAAACGAACATCAATCAATCCGAACGAAGCAAAAAACCTTCCTGAATTGTGACGTTTTATTGTATCAATACCATAACATAAATAACACGACAAAAATAAGTACTGCACTTTGTCAGCAGAATAAATCATTTCTTTTACAAAATATTCACTTATACAAAATTTTGGTTTTTATATAATTTTTAACCAAATTATTACCATATAGAATAGCATTATAAGAATTATCAATAAAAAAATACGTGGCTTTTAGATTTTGTTTGTGTTTAGTGTAATGTATGAATAACACAGCCAGGTTCATTTTTTATAAGTGTGTCCTTCGCATTCCGAATTCCAATCGAATGGATAATATAAACGAATGGAATCTGCTTAGCTTGCCTAGGTTAAATCTGCCATATAAAGTTATAAACATTTGAACACGCTTGCAAGAACTGAATCAAAACGAGCATTAACTATCTCAATAAGTAAGTCTTTGCTGTCGGTCTTCGGAAGGCTCGGAATGACCTTTGTCCACAAAGGCGAAATTGGAACGATTTATTATGTTTCCCTTTCTCGAATTAAAAAAAAAAAACAATGGAACACTTTTTTGGAAAATTGGCTTCACTCTAAGTTAGTGAATTAAATTTACAATCTTGTGGTGTTAAAGAAGCTTAAATTATCTTGTCTCATGTATCTAAAAAACCATTTTTATAATTCAAACTAGTTGCAAAAATTACCGAGTTTGACCACTTTGCTCGCCAATATTTCAATTATTTAGTATGAAGACAACAGTACTTGTAATTTGCATAGTAATGCTGAAAACCAATTTTGTAGCGCAAATCATGATCTTTGAAATTATTTCTATTTGTACTATACGCTCCCAATGAGGGGACCAGGTTGTTCCGAAAAACCTTAACCCCCAAACCCCCCCCCTTGTCCCACTGTGGGGAGAAATGGGGGGAAGAAGGGGGGGGGGAAGGGGGAGGGGGGAGGAGGTTTAAGACAGAAAACAGAGGGGGAACGGGGGGGAAAAAAAAGAGAAAAAAGGGGGGGGGAGGGGGGGGGGGGGCCGGGTGAGGGGGGGAGTGGAAAAAATAGAGTAAATCTTTGAAAGAAGAGTAAAAAATAGGGGGGGGGGGGTGTTGTGGGTAACTAGAAAATAAGAAGAATGATTAGTAATTTCCATTTAATTCCAACTACCTTTATTGCTTATCTTGACAGATACGCGTATTTCGTCTACAATGTGCAGACTTCTTCAGTGTCGTGTACTAATACTCGACTGAAAGAAAACCTTCGCCACCTGCCGTATTTATCCTATTTTCTATATACAAACACTTGTACCTACAGCTAACATTTCTTGTACCTAACCTATCCTGAGTCCAAAACAAATATTATGCTTGATATCTACCTCGCCTTTTCTTTATACCCAACCTGATTATTCCGTAGCAGCGGGTGTTCCACTGCGTCGGTTTTGATGTCGTTTGGGTATTAAGTTAAAGAGCCATGTGTACCCGTTACCTTGGTCTTTGTTTAGTAGATTTGTGTTTTGTTGTTTGTTAATTTCTAAGCTTTCTGCGACGTCTAATTTCCAGGGTGTAGAGGTAGTCCGTAAGATTGTGATGTCATTCGTCGTTATGTCGTGATTTTCCGTAAAGATGTGTTCTGCAACTGTCGATTTGAAGTTATGTGAAATTCCTTTGTCAGTCTGTTTGACAGCCTTAGTCACCTCCGCTAGATGCTCTTTTCTTTCAGTCGAGTATTAGTACACGACACTGAAGAAGTCTGCACATTGTAGACGAAATACGCGTATCTGTCAAGATAAGCAATAAAGGTAGTTGGAATTAAATGGAAATTACTAATCATTCTTCTTATTTTCTAGTTACAGGTATTCCACTAAACAGCTCACACTCTCCATAATTCATCATGACAACCCAGCCGTCAGAGCCCAACAAATTCATCGGATTGAAGAAATTACAACCAAGCCCGACGTGGAGCAGATCATCATCGACGTGGAGACAGCGATTACACACACACTCCCAACATCTTCACAAAACACAGCTAGGACTATCACTTCAAACATTATTAAGGACGGACAAAAACAAAGACACAACAACGCAAAGGAAATTCGTATCGTCAAGGAACTGAAGTCTAAACCTGTTTTTTACCTAAAAGCAGACAAAGGCAACAAAGTCGTCATCATGGATAAGGAGGACTACGACATGCAGATGGCTTTAAAAATCAACAATGGACCTTACAGGCAGCTTCGAGTAGACCCCCTACAAAACATGGTGAAACACGTGGATAAAACACTAAAGGAGTGTAAAGCAGTACTAGGGGATGCAGCAGTCCGTCTTCGCGAACCAAACCCCATCCTTCCCCGAATTAAAGGCCTCCCAAAAGTCCACAAACCCGGAAACGAAATGAGGGAGATTGTTTCATCTGTAGGATCTCCAGCCCATAAGCTAGCAAAATGGCTAGTGAAAGAATTTCAAGGTATCTCCGAGCAATTCCCAACAAGCTCAGTTCGTAACTCTCAGGAATTCGTACAACATCTTCTTTCATCAGGCCATATAAATGAAAATGAAGTAATGGTATCTTTCGACGTCACCGCCCTTTTCCCTAGCGTACCAATCAAGGACGCGATTAACCTTCTAGAAGATTGGCTTTTAAAACAAGGAGATGATACAGCATGGAAGCAAAAGGTGCGAATGTACCTTAAGCTCACCCGACTTTGCATGGAAGAGAACTACTTCACTTTCAGAGGCTCTTTCTATAAACAACTAAAAGGAGCCCCCATGGGAAACCCTCTATCCCCATTCCTCTGTGAACTGTTTATGGCAAATCTAGAAACCATTCTTAAAACGGAAGGATTACTTCCAACTCGCTGGTGGAGATACGTCGACGACATCTTTGCCGTAGTTAAACAAGATGATCTCCCCTTAATTCTTCAAGCAATCAACAATCTCCATAAAGACATCAAGTTCACTTATGAAATAGAAAAGGATGGGAAACTTGCATTCCTCGACCTTCTGGTAGTTAGAGAATCATTGTCATCATCGTCTTTAGAGTTTGAAATTTTCAGAAAACCCACAAACACCCAAAGAGTCATCCCTTACACTTCAAACCACTCTTTTCAACATAAAATGGCCACTTTCCACCACATGATCCACCGAATGTTGACCCTTCCCCTCAATAAAACCGGAAAAGCCAAAGAATTAGCATATATCTTCGAAACTGCTAGACTCAATGGTTACAAAAAGAGGACAATTCAAGCTATCATCCAAAAAAAGGAAAAACTTCTTCATAGGAAATCACAAACAACCCTTTCCGATTCACCTGAACCCCTGAAACGTGTGTCTGTCCCCTTCGATAAAGATATTACACAAAAGCTAAAAACTCAACTTAGGGAATTTGGCTTGGACTTAGTTTTCTCTAGCAGGAACAACCAATTGGCATCGTCGTTAGGCTCCACCAAAGATTCAATAGATGTATTAGGCAGAGCAGGGGTATACAAAATTAAGTGTAAACACTGCAGCAAAATGTATGTAGGTCAAACAAAGCGAACCTTGGCAACAAGGTTCAAAGAGCATCTAGCGGAGGTGACTAAGGCTGTCAAACAGACTGACAAAGGAATTTCACATAACTTCAAATCGACAGTTGCAGAACACATCTTTACGGAAAATCACGACATAACGACGAATGACATCACAATCTTACGGACTACCTCTACACCCTGGAAATTAGACGTCGCAGAAAGCTTAGAAATTAACAAACAACAAAACACAAATCTACTAAACAAAGACCAAGGTAACGGGTACACATGGCTCTTTAACTTAATACCCAAACGACATCAAAACCGACGCAGTGGAACACCCGCTGCTACGGAATAATCAGGTTGGGTATAAAGAAAAGGCGAGGTAGATATCAAGCATGATATTTGTTTTGGACTCAGGATAGGTTAGGTACAAGAAATGTTAGCTGTAGGTACAAGTGTTTGTATATAGAAAATAGGATAAATACGGCAGGTGGCGAAGGTTTTCTTTCAGTCGAGTATTAGTACACGACACTGAAGAAGTCTGCACATTGTAGACGAAATACGCGTATCTGTCAAGATAAGCAATAAAGGTAGTTGGAATTAAATGGAAATTACTAATCATTCTTCTTATTTTCTCGTGACGAATAATTTTATCCGTATTTTTTCTTAAAAGTATGAAAAAAACGCTACATTTGTATAAAAAAAACTTTTAAATTAAAAAAAAAAAAAAAAAAAACAAACGTTTTTTTTTTTTTCCTTTTTATTTGGGACGCATTTTTTTTGCGGCTTTGAAAAAAAAAGGGGGAAGGAGAACAACCGAACAAAGGAAAGAAAAAAAAAAAACCCCTTGGGGGGGGAGTTTTTATCAAAAAAAAAAAAATAAAAAAAAAATTGCATTAAGGATCAAGCTTTCGTATGACGCATTTGACTTGCTCCAAACGATGAACATAGTGAGAAATATTATCTTTTATTGCATTGGAAAATATTCTATAATCGTCATTAGTTTTAGAATATAAATTCAATTTCTTGAATTCTCACGCTAAAAAATGCAACTTAGAGGAGATCAATGCATTGAATAACTTGTAAATTATAACAGTATTTAGATAAGTCGAAATTGAACAAAGGTTTCGCAGTCAGCGTTTCAGAAGCTTGCAGTGACCAAGCGAGTTTACGCGCTGAAATGGTTTTCAGAAAGCGAAATTTTTGTGCAATGTTCCAGTGGTGTAAAATGAAGTGAAGTTTGGTAACAGATTCCAATACAAAACATGAAAATTTGCTGGCAGAACAGGAGCAACAGCGAATTTATGACGAAACTTTTTTTTGAATACTAACCGATCAATTATTCCGGATCGTTTCTTCAAATAAAAACTTATGAAGCCCAATTTTATTTTCCGCTTATTTTGAGGGGGGGGGGGGGGATTTTTTTTTTTTTTGCATAGAGGCCAATCGAGGAACCAATATAAAACATAGTTCCATTTTATTTACTTTCCGAAATAGAAATGCAGAACATGCATTTCATGCAAGAAATGCAAGAAAGAATTTCATATCAGTCATGAGTCACTTTGAATATCCTGAATATCTGAACTTAAAACTCTGAACTATAATGAGAGTGTTTCTTTAAAATACTTTTGACGTTTTCAGAAATCTTGATTCCAATATTTGTTAAACGAAAACACCGCTCATATGATTTTTTTTTCCCAGAAAATCACAGCAATTTAGCCATCATAACAAGGAATGGTATACATATCGCTTGAAAACCTGGATTTTAGACCTGCTTTGAAGATAGTACTGGATCTATAAAATACCCCAATTTAGATTTTTGTGTAAGAAATGTGAAACTAAGTGTTTTAGGGCCACAAATGTACCAAAATTTCACAGAATAACCTAAACATGAAAGTTTTTAACGTCTGATATAATGCATTATAGTTTGAGGATCACAATTCGACATTGATTCCACTGTTATGATTGGATCGTATTTGAAAAATTTTGATTCTTATTTTTTTTTCTTCAAATAACAACATAAATAATGACATGCTTCATAGCCACCTCAACACCACAGTTTTACTGTTTGTGAATGGGCTTCAAATGCTGAGACGATATCCTGCAATAAGCTGTTTACTTACTTCAGATATCACAGCTCCCTGGTCCTCAGAAGTGCTAACCTTGCAGTAAAGGTTGTACGGAATCAAATTGCACCACTTTTAAATGGCTGTAACTTTTTACCCGTTGGGTATTTTATGTTGAAATTTTGGGAGGAATTAGTTCAATGTGTATTGCCAGTTTCACTAGCAGATGTGCAATCGTTGCGAAGATGGAGTCGGAAGAACAGCAGCGGGGCAAAGACATTTTGCGCACGTACCTCGAAAATCCAGATCTTTCTCATCGTGCCATCAGCAGGACGCTGGGAATGGTAGATTCTACGGTGTCTCGTGTTTTAAATTGGTACCACGAATGTTTCATCGATCGGAAAGAAAAAAGTGGCAAAAATGGATCTCCGTATAGTGTTAAGGACCACAAGCGGGTAGTTCAAGCTTTCAAGAAGAATCCACTCAGTTCCGTTCGAGGTGTGGCGAAGAAACTGAATCTAACCAAAACTTGCGTGCAAGATGCGAAAAAACGTGAAGGACTACCAACGTAAAAAGTCCAAAAAGTCCGCCTAATCGCGATGAACGGCAGAATACGGTCGGTAAAACACGTGCACGGAAGCTCTACACCCAGATGTAGACGAAACCATATTGCCTCGTTATGGATGATGAGAAGTATGTAAAAGCAGACTTCTGGCAGCTTCCTGGGCTGCAGTTTGTCACTGTTCATCATAAATTCGATGTCCCTGAGATTATAAAGCAGAAAATGTCAAAGTTTGCCAAAAAATATATGATGTGGCAAGCAATTTGCTCGTGTGGAAAGCGGAGCACAACATTCGTGTCAAATGGAACGGTCAATGGGCAAGTGTACCTAAAGGAATGCCTCCAAAAGCGTCTACTTCCTCTTTTGAGGTCACACGATGGTCCTACGATTTTCTGGTTAGATGCCAGGCCTCGTGCCGTTACTCGAAAGAGGTTTTGGAGTGGTACAAGGAGGTCAATTTCATGCCGAAGCATCTCAATCACCCGAACGCACCGGAACTGCGGCCAATTGAAAAGTACTGGACCATCATGAAGCAGGCACTTTGGAAGCATTCTAAGGAAGTGAAATTGGAGGAAGATATGAAGAAAAAATAGATTGCTACGCAAAAAAAAGGTGGTCCAAATGTTGTACAAAACCTTATGAGTAGTGTAAAGAAGAAGGTTCGTACATTTGGATATGGAATTGAAATTGAATAAAACAAACATGAGAAAATATTAATAACGTGTTTCATTTTACTCCCTGAAAGTTTGAAGGTTATTGGTGAATTTTGCCGAATATTTGTGTGTGTCGCAATTTAATACCTTAAACAGTAAAAATAATAATAATAGTAATTATAATGATAGTATTCATGATAATACCGATAAATAAAATCATTCTTCTCATATTATTCACAATCAAAATAAATATAGTATTTATAATTATCATAGCTATTCTAATAACATTTAAATTGATAATAATAATTAATATGAGAATTCTATTATAAAACAAATAGTTTATATGTTTATGTGTACATATATTCTCATATATGTTTTGGATTGCCATAATTAAGTTACAATGATGACTGTAACTGTAAAATAATCATTATAAATATTATAATTTTCATTGTTATAACTGGGACTTCAATAGAAATTATAATTGGAACAATAATTATAACAATAGTTTGAATAGTAATAGAATAAATAGAATGATAATAAAAAATAAAAATAATGTAATAAAAATGATTTATAATAAAAATAATTATAATAATTATAATAATAAAGGTAATCATAAGAACCATAATAATCATACATATCATATTAATCTTAAAACCCTAGTCACTGTATTAAAGATAGTATTCAATACCATCTTAATAATCATTATCATTTTACTAATAAGCTTAATCATCTTGAAAATCGTAATAATGATTTCAATCATCAAGTAATCATTATTATTTTTTATTGAAAATCTTTTCATTAAAATAAACGGAATTTTAATGACAATCATGGCAATCATATAATCATTATCATAAATAAAATTTAACCATAAAACCATCATTATAATCATCGTTTACATTAATTTAATCATAACAGTAATATTTACAAAAATAATAATACTCTTAACACTAATAAAAATAATTTCAATAATAATAAACAATTGTAATAATATTTATAAGAAAAGTATAGTCATAATTAATATGCTAGTCAAAATAATAAAAAAAATATTATTCATCACTATAGTAATCAAACTTATCATTGCGATAAAGTAATTTATTATAATTATTATGATAACATCCAAAATAATCCTTACAATAATACTTACAAAATAGTCACCCTATGATAATCACCATTACCAGCTTTTACATCTTCAGTGTACAAGTTCACTAATTCATTCTATTTATAGATCAGTACTGGCGCCAGCCACGTCCTCACGGTCTTCGGGGAGGGAGAAAAGATGATTAGTTCGACAATCATTGGTTGGAGACCGTGTTTACCTCTGCGTCTTCATGATTGTCAAGGGAAGGATAGTTTTTGTGTTAGTACGGCGGGTTATTTTTAGATCATGGATTCACTGTGGCAATGAAAGCGCAGTAGACTGCTTTTTATTTTAAATCTAGTGGTGATAGAAAGAGGCAAGTGACAAAATAGCAAGGAATGGGACGGGCCTGGGATTGAACTCCCGACCATCTGCTCAGTAAGCAGAACGAGTAATTACTGAGCTACCCAGCCACGTCCACATTACTAAAACATTAATATTCATCATAAATGAATCATGTTATTTTTTATCTATTAAAATCAATGAAAGTATTTTCATAATCATAATTATTTGAATTATAACAATTGTGTTCACAATAATCATAGAAATCAACATAACAATAATTTTTCGATTGAGCCTGTAAAAATAAACGGTTGTTAAAAAAAAAAACATAACAATAATAATTAAAATATAAATATATAATCCAATATAATCCAAACAATTATAATATATACTAAAATCATATTCACTCATGGCCAACTTTTTGAACAACCAATCTGAAAATTTGCGTTTCTTGGATCTCCAAAGAGATAGTTAGAGAAGTTTCTTTGCATAAAGGGAATTGTTTTGGGATCTCCTTTTTGTTCATCCTTAGTGTTCCAAAGGAAACTTATTCGTTGTGGATAAGACTCTTCGACCCACAAAAACTCACCCGAGCCGTAAACTCTGGGTCCTCCACGGACACACCTTTCGGTATTACTTCGGAAAGGGGGCTATAGTGCTGTTAAGCACCCGCTATGTCTAACTACTTAGGACGTTATTAGTAAGGTGGTACGTGTGACCTGACGTTGCTCGTTTCATCATTTTAATTGGAGATGGAAAACAATCTGGGAGGCTGCTAGGCATACCACGCCCCAGATGACCCGGTCTTGGCACTTTCTCCGGATGAGATTGTCCGGAGCAGCTTACGGCTAACATGCCGGATCTCGCGCCATCGTAGCGAGGACTTGTGAAAAAACCATGTTTCTCGGTTTTCTCAACTCACTGCCTTTACCCACACGGATAGTTCTGGGATTAGTCGGTGGGTCCACCGACCTTAAGTGGAGTTGTTCCATTTACGCTGCCACTTAACCATAGATACGGCCCTAGTGGTCTTCCGAATACCTTGTGTACTACGTTGTTCGAAGTACTCAACATCCTCTTTCATGACGATGCCTATTGGCATCATCCCCGCTAGGACGCAGACCGCGTCGCGTGATACCGTTCGGTATACATTAACCACCCTTAACATAAGCCTGTGTAGACTCGCGAGCTCACCTAACTAGATCTTAGTACTCAAAGCAGTGATCCATGCCGGCCCGCCATTCCTCAGTATGGACAGGGCGACAGAGACCAGGAGCTTACGCTTGCTCGCTTACACCGCCGAGCTATTCGACATCATGCGGGATAATGCCGATATAGCCATAGAGGCCTGCTTGCAGGCGTAATCGACGTGGCTGATAAAGGACAGCTTTTTGTTGATCATAACCCCCATGTACCTCAGGGACCTCTTTGATGTTATTGTGCAATTACCTGTATTAATCGTCGCCTGTTGCTCCTATTTGCGGTTGTTAACGGTAGTTTCCTGAAACTCATCCATTTCTTTACAATGCCAATGGAGTGCGAGGCCATCAGCTCCACCTCTTTGATGGATTCTCCATTAGTAATCTAGGGTAATGTCGTCTGCAAACCCGACGAACTGCACCCCATTCGAAACCTTAAGTCGCTATACCTCTTCTTACATCGTGTTCCATAGCACCGAGTCCAGGATCGAACCTTTCGGGACGCCTGTGGTGATCTAGACACGTCTCAGATCCACCTCTGCATTGTACACCAGTGAACGATTATGGAAATAACTTACCCAGGAACTTGTAAGCGTTGGAGTGAGCTGGCAATGGCCACCCAACTGGCACTATTTAACGCGTTTCTCACGTCAAGGGTGACAACTGCACAGTAGCGGACTCCTCGCCTCTTGCACAGGATTACCACTTCAGCCGTCTTAGTGACGAACAGAATGGCATCCACCGTCAACTTGCCTTTACGGAAGCCTAACTGGTTGTTTGACAGACCGCCCGTACCCTCCGTGTACTTTATCAGTCTGTTGAGGATTACCCTCTCGAGCCCATACGCGCTGTATCCAGTAGACATATAGGTCTATATGCAGGTGACTTCCCTGTCTTCGGTAGCAATAATAGGGTCTGAATTTTCCAGGCGTCCGGGAGGACGGCCTCGTCCAGACACCTTAGCATCACCACCCTGAACATTTCGGGACCCAGCAAGACAGCCGTCTTGCTGGCGCTTTGTTTACCTTCAGCAACTTTGCTATCGCAATGAATTCGTCGTTCGTCACCGTCACCGGTTACGGATGTTAGCCTGGGCCGAAAATCTCTCCATCGCTATGACAGCGTTATGGTCTGGAATACTGGAACACGGGTCATGGGAAAAATCTATAGCAGTGGGGGCCAGGGACTTGGAAAGTGTCCCCTAACGATCACCTGCAGCAGCTCTGGTGATTGCTTGGTAGCAGCCGCAGTTCCCTTGGTTTTTTTTTTTCATTAATACCCGATAGGCGTCACCCCATGGATCCGTATTGACCTTCTGACACAGGCCTTCAAAGCAGGCTAGCTTGCTGACATTTATCTTCCTCTTTAAAGCGGCCTTTACGGCAAATAGCGCCTCTCTACGCTCCATTCTTTCAGCGTCGGACAGCGCTCTTTGCATCCTCCGTCTTTCACGGAGGTATGTTCTTCGGATCGACTCCGTCCACCAATAGACCGGCGATCTCCCATTCCTAGGTTTGACCTTCCTAGGCATCATCGCGTCACAAGCTCGCGTATGTGATATAACGAGTCGTCGTAAGGTTCCTGGGTTTTGCGTTAGATTTGTTCCCTCTCAACTGCCTCTTTAAAAGTAGGGCGTCCTCCATCTGCGGGCGAATGAAGTTGATGCTCTTCCTTCTGCGCACTGCCTAGTATTGAGGACGATGCTATAGCGAACCGCTAAGTGGTTGCTATGGGTGTAGCCATCCTCCATCCTCCAGTTGTTCGACAGCCAAGGGTTGCTGACCTTCACGTCGATGATCGACTCCACTTCGTTTCTAGCTCCGTTGGCATGCGATCAACCATTTGTGAAAACTGGTCAATATATCATCTTGGTGGCGCATAACTGCATTAAAACACTGCATTCACTTTTACAATCGCTACGCTTTCTTTTGTGGTAGACACAACCTCCTGAACCGGGAACTCGCTCGTCGTGACCTGCACTGTGGTTGGCTACTTAGTTTACCCTTGTAGGCCGGGCATTTAGGGCTTTCAGTAACGTGCTTGTCGTCTGGTTTCCCAGAGCACGTCATGCATTTGGAGGGCTCATTTCAGTCCCGACTCTTGTGGCTTTTCCCTCCGCACCATCGACAGAAGTCGCTCCTGTCAGAGCCCGTGCACTTCCATATTCCCGCTCTCGAGGCACTTAAAACATGCCTATGGCGGCTGGTGAAAATTCAGTGCGCTAACGAACTACCCCACTTTGAGTTTTGGCACTTTTAGAGCCGAGTCCGTGGTGGCTACTGCTAGCCGCATTGTGGCCACTTGGGTCCCGAGTGGATCCTTTAGCAGCCGTATGGCTGTTCTGGCTACCTCGGCCCCACACTGGGCCCGTATTGCCGTGGAGATTTCGTTAGCCTACGTGAGCTCGTTCAGCTCTTTACACTGGAGATTCACCAACGAGGCTAGAGTACGTACCTCAACTCTCGTTCCCAAGGCTTGTTCAGCCAGTTTTTTATATGCTGAGCCCTTCAGCTTCGTGACCTCCCTAAGCTCAAGGATCATTCACTGGTGCGGGTACGGTGGATACTCCGCACATCGGTGCCCAGCTCCGCGAGCTTAGCGTCATCGCGCATCGTTTTGAGGACCTCGGAGTACTTAGACTCTTTGGCCTCCACACGACGAGAGCCTCACCATGGTTCTGTTTTCTTGCCAGGCTTCGATTCACTTTTTCTTTTCGAGGTCTATCTCTCTTTTTTCGGGCCTTGGTCCAGGAAGATTCCGTGCCTCTGGTCGTCGCTCGTACCCCCTTTATCGTTCCTTTTGTTGTGATTTGCGTGTTTGCATGTGTTTGCAAGCGGATTCCCTGGCTTCTTCCGCTGACACTAGCCTTGCTATTTCCCTGGAACTTTGGTCGGCTAGAAGCTTGGCTGCCAGTTCGTCCCTTTCGCGGCATGCAGCCTGGATGGGCTATGTTTGAAGTCCTTGCTGATATTTTTACGAGTCGACGTAAAGTCGATTATAGCATTCAGCTGTTATGCGACTATCAGCACTTGTGGAAGCGCATCTAGCTTCATTTCCATGGAGGAGCCCAGGCCCATCCATGGCCTCTCCGGTGCTACCAGAGACTCCCACACGTGCCGGATGCGCCGCCGGATCCCGCCTTCCTGCAAGGCGGGGATCTGCCCAGACCTCTTTTGGCGAACGAGTTACCCTCTTCTCGCTGTATTGTTTCATGTGGAGCTTGCGGCTCCATGCTGTTGGGCCCCCCTTCAGCCGCTATCCAGAGCCACGTGAAGTAGTCCCATGGTTATCTATGCAAGCATGAAGGTGAGCAGGGAGGCCATGCGAGTCATTCAGAGTCGGATCGGTGCAAGTCAGGTATGGGCATCTGAGTCTACCCCCGCCCAGCCGACACAGCCGATCGGTGGAGAGTAGAATGTACTGAAGGCTTGCTAGGGTTTTTAGTGGGACGGAGATAGCCTATTCCACTGAACCTAGTGATTCTTTATGAATGATGAATTCCGCTAGAAGCTTCTTGGTTTGAACTCCGCAAATAAGTCTTAATTATTGATGTAATCCATGAGAAGCTTCTCGGTTAGGACTCTGTTGGTATAAGGACTGTATCGAAAATAAGTTATCCACATAAATTTCTTTCAAATCATATGAAAAATGATGTTTTATTCAAACAAATGGATTATTCTTTTTTGGACGGAATAGAACTTGAACATTGTGAAGACCGGATGAAATTAAAATTATTCTTTCACAAATTGTCGAATTTTTGATCGAACACTTTGCTCTAAGTTCCGGATTTTTTCGATTTTTTTTTAACTACTGCATGTGCTCAGCTGCTTTACCAGTCTTTTTGAAGACCCTTTTCAAAATCGGCCAATAGCGTTTGATAGGCCGAAGCTGAGGGCATTTTGGCGGGATGTCTTTCTCAACGAAATCTCTACCTCTTTCCGTGAGCCAATTGAGAGTTGTTTCGGCGTAATGCACCGATGCTAAATCCAGCCAAAACAGTTGAGAGGTACTATGCTTCTGATATAAAGGCAGCGAGCTCTTCTGCAGACATTCAGATCGATAGATTTCCGCATTGATTGTTCCGGTAGAGTGAAAAATGGTAGACTTCATACCGCAGGAACATATTGCTTGCCATTCCAGCACTTCTCGACCAAACTTCTCCACTTAAATCGACCTGTCTGCATCGCTTGCGTGCTTCCCTACGACGGCAATGTAATGTTGTGGACTTGGAAGGGTTTTTGAGTCTTATTTGGCATAGATCTCGTCCTCCATCAAAATACACGCATCCGCTTGCTGCAAAACTCGCGAATACAATTTCCGGGTCCTTGTTGTCTAGGCCTTGTTGGTTCTTGTAGGTCGTCAGGTTGTTCCGTTTCTTGATACGTTGAAGCCTTCCGACGCTGGTTCCCGCTTTATTGGCCAAATAACGTATCGAAATTGATTTGTTCTTCTGAATAAGAGCTACCACTTTCTGAATCCAGTTAGGGCTTGAAAGATCCGGGTTTTCTGCCTCTTCCTTGTCGCATAGTTACACCCTTTTCACGTAGCCATGTGTCCAAAAGCTTAATTTTCACATATTTTTCAATGAGCGACATATTGAAAATGAAGAATTTGAACCGTGCAGACAAGTAAAAAAACGAAAGATGGCAGCAAGCCAAGATGAATACATTAAAACCATCACAAATACACGCGTAAAACGCAAATGTAGCCGAGTAAAGTCTAACATCATAGATATAACAAATTGAAAACTTATTTTGATATGAACTTCAAATTTAAATCACTTCACAATTGTCAAATTTGATAACAAATTTAGTTTTTATATTGCTGTAATCTTGCGATAACTTTTCTTTGAGAAAAGTAGTTTTGTTTTCATTCCATAGACAGATCATCAAGTGGAATACTCATTTTCCTATCAATGGGAAGAAATGTACAGCAAATTGACTTTTCAATTTGTTCTCACTGATAGCAGGATTAGTTTTAAATTTGATGTCACAGGAACAAATGTTAACTATCTACTCATTTTGATATTTTAACCGTTTAAACGACCGAAACGACAACAACCTGATCATTATTGGCAACATCACAACATCATATTGAGTTTTCAATTTGATCTCAAACTCTACTCGGGTACGTGGATAGCTCATTTTCGATACATTCCTTACCTCGTGTTCCCCGTCATGGAAAAGGCCGGCTTCTGCTGCATTTTACGGACGTGCAGCACTGTCAGGAGGCCGGAATCAGGCTTCCGTTCGACGCTCTCGCCTTTCTGTTGGATGTTGCAAATGCCGGATCGGCTATTTCTGACGGACACGAAGCGCCTCGTGATGTCTAACTTCTTCGCTCCGGGGTTGAACTGACAGAATGAACAATCCATCGAACGTAGTTGCTTGAACGTAGTTTTCACCATGGCTCTGTCATTTTTTTCTGTACACAACAGGGTTGCTGCGTTTGCTGGATTTACCACCAAGTGGCAGAAATCGCCAAATTCTGTCTATTTTTTTTTTTTTTTTCAATGCATTTGTTTCGGGTTTTAGTCATCTTGGCAAGAGGTATCCTGCGCCTTGGTGATCCATGTCGGATATAATCATCCTCAAACAATTTCTTTAATCAAATTTTCTCATTTGGTGTACAAGTTTTCAACTTTGTGGCATGCCGCAGAAATTTGCAAAATGTGTGACTAATCTATTTAACTTCACTGAAGTTGTTTTACCTGTAGCAGCATATACTTAACCCAACTTTTGCAACGATTGCTCGTCATTGTGACTGTCAATAAATGAGTATTAAGGATTGAAACAGTTTAGCTCTAAAATGAACACATTCCTTAACTTTATCATAGGTACTTATCTAAGTGTTCTAAGTGTCCCAATCTACTTTGTTTTTGGTATGTGAGCTTATCAAATAATGTTCAATTTTCTTATGTCATGGTTGAACTTGTGAAAATTTTCTAACGGTATAAATTTTACGGACGTGATGAAAATGAACGTCTCAATGCTTCAAAAAACTTTTTAAAACAAAGGTGTTGCAAGTTGAAATTTAACAAAACAATTTGGTTCTTCCGTTTCAAGTTCTGCTATCATCTACATCAAACCGTATAATCTTCTTTTTGATAAACGCGATACATTCTATTGTTTCCAAACTCTCCGGACAAGGATGGCTGCAACTGGTTCCGCCAGACGACACCATCGCCATCAACCGATACGACATCCACATTCCACACGTGCATTGCCTTTCAACAAAAACTCCGAAACCACCTCGCAAAGTGGATCACGATCAACGCCGATGCAGCGTCTGTCAATTTGTGAACATAACCTCAAACAAAAGACACGTGACCGCTCCTTGTGCTCCTTCGTTCAATCGTTTGTCGATTTTAGCCCATCAAACATCGTGGCTACAACAATAACAATAGACGACTCCTTCCTTTTCATTTTCTTCTTTTTTTGCCCGAAAATCCTTTTCATTAGCGTAAATTTACAAATTAAATACACTTACCTCGGAGGCAGAGGAGAAAACAAAAATCAGTATTGCACGTGTGTCAAAAATTAAATATCGATTGACGGCTGCCGCAGACCCAGGTCCATTGTTTCGGTCACGTCCAAATTGATGTCCTCAAAGGGCGAAGAAGCAGGCTCATATCGTTGTTTGTGTTCTTTTCCACTTTTGTTTCCCAGCCCGCTCCCCGGTAATGAACGTCAATAGCTCTAATAATGATGATGGGATTTTGATTTCTCCCGTGGATCCGCCCTCCGACGCAAAACGAACCAAAAAAAAAAACATGTTGAAGGGTTATGCGCCATATACCTACATGGTGATCCGTCAATTTCCAATTACGAAACGAGGAAATTGTCCCGAGACGACGACTGCACCGAGTTCAAAGCTGACTTCCGCGTGAGCTCATTTCCTGCCTTTTTTTTTCGCCGTCTTTTGATCCTTTTGCGCTTCCCATGAGAGATCTCTCGGTGCTTCCTCGCAAGTTTTACAATGTAACGAACGAACCGCTTTTCCGCTGTTTAACTCCGGGATGCGCCGAGAGGATTTTCCGTGTGCAGTCGAAAGAAATCCGCTTTGAAGAGCTGTCCTGTTGAGGAAGTGCAAAACAAAGACGAGCGAAAAAAAAAATGGTTATGAATTCACCGAGAGTTATTAATTTACTCCTCTGCAATTTCAAATTGCCCGCGGCTTTCGGCAACAATGTATTCGCCGGCATCATCGGGTGGTATGGGTTCGTTAATAAGAGTGTGAATCCTGGCTGCTCTCGCGGAGGGGACGGAAGGATGACGGAAGGAAACGTGGATTTTCTTTGATCTTATCGGGAAAGGTGCGGCATCGAAAGGATCCGTCGCGCGGCAGCGGATTTGTTTGTGTCTGTTTTTGTTTGTTTGGCTTTTGTTTTGCTTCTGTTTGAAGCTGCGAGCGCGTGGTCTTTTGATCAAGAAATGGCTTCCGAATGGATGCTGCTTCCGTCGATGGTTCATTATTTGCATTTTGCATAAACTTTTAACGTAATCAATTTTGATTACTACTGAAAGTTTGGCAAAAGAAATGGAAATTTGAGTTATTCATTTGATGAATTGTTTCAGTCCTAACTGGAAAACTCGAAGTGAACACGAAGCTTCCCGGATCTGCAGTAGAGCTGTCATAATACGACCGTTGGACTAAATCTGCATTTTATTATCAAGTATGAATTACATCAAACCAATTTGAACTGTATGTTAAATTGAAATCCTCCATTTATACAAACACATCCTATCTTTTTTCCCTGTAAAATGAAGCGGAAATACTTTCAGGTGTTCTCAAGTCAATACCCCACTTGGAACACATGTCACAAATGTCAATTACCTTCTCCCTACATTCAGAATGAAATTCAGGATCGCATTTCCCTTGAACACCAATCTAAACCGTCCATTACCCTCGAAAACAATTGTCCCTCCCGCACTCCATAAATTATGAAAATGGTCTCAACCCGCATCTTTAATGCATCATCAAGTCACCCCCTCCCTTACCACCCTCCTTCGCCCTTATTGGAACCAGATAGTCATTGACCACCACTATCATTTTTCCGATATACCGAACTGAGCAACACAAAGCAAAAACGCAACATGATAAAAATAAACACGACACTGTTAATAATATTTATTGATTTACCATACATTCCCCACCACCCCGCGGTCGGAGAGCCTTTTATGTTTTCCGAAAGAAAAAATAATAATCCATCGACCACCATTGTTCGGCTTTTACCCTCGTCGCATTATTTTCGTCTGCCAATGACATTTCGCCTCACGAATTTTCCAGGTCAGCGGCCGAAATGGAGAGCACATTTGTGATTGCAACAAAATTGCTTTCTGAATAATGACATGCAATAATTGTGATTTACTAACTGTCGCCTAGTCGCCACCACATTCAAGGGACAATGATGAGGCCAGTCAACTAGCGGGGGTCAAGCGAATACCGAACGGACGACAAGTGTTCCGTTGCTGAAGCACTCTGCTGCTGCTGAGCTTGGATTTGATTCGAGCAGTGATGTGTGGGCGCAAATCCCCTGCAAGCAGACAGCACGGGAAACAACGATCTTACGATCGAAGCATGCATGCACGGACAATGAGATGAGCTCAAAATTAGGTGTAATTAGATTCTGTTTCTTCAACCTTATTTTTTATGGAAAGTCGAATATTAATAATAAACATCGACGAAATTAATCCTGCTCGATTAATCGAGACATCAAAGTAAAAGATTATGAGTGTTTGATTAAATAGAACATTACTAAGAGCTGATTCATTCGATGACAGATTCTCTCTTGATTAATTCAGTCGATTTTAACTCAAATATTGAATAATCTTATGGTCCGTATTTACGTCTACGACTTCCAGAGCTCGCCCGAGAGCGGCAGGTCAGTTGCTAAGCAACCGAAAACGTAATCGAGATGTTTTTCAAAGGTGTTGATTCAACCGAAAATGCGAATATTTGAACTTAATTCGAATAATAAATGAACAAAAGAGATATCTAGATAATTTCAACGTATACTTAGAATACTTACAAGTTCACGCGGGATAAGCACAACGTTCACACTAGACTTGAGCAGATGGTGTCGGGCAAATTATTCAAATTCACTGCTTTTTTTTATTAATCATCAAAGCTCAATCGAATCATCTTTACAGAGCCAAGTTTTCATATTTTTATGCATCATTTATCTTAAAACTAAAGTTAGGGGGATAGAACCGATTACTCGCCGCCGTCTCGAGGTAATTATGAATTACAAATTACGGATGGGAAAGAGGGTGGGAATTTATAGTATGGTTTACATAACACATTAATTTGAAATTCTAAATTGTCTAAACACTTGTAACTATACAATTTATGGTTTTTTTTTTATATGAACATTTTTTGAAAGAGAAAAAAACACAGACTTACACCGATAAAAAAAACTTATAGTAAACATACAGGTTAATCTAACTACAATCTAAGGCTAATGTTAGTCAAACACACATAAATGAGTTTCATAAATTCCAGGTCACGCAGAGCCAAAATATCTCAAACTGGTACATTGGGTTGTCTACCTCGAGCCCGAAGGGAATCATAAAGCACAGATCTGACTCCGCGATGCCAAGCACAAGACCAAATAACGTGATCTGCGTCCTGATAGCCTTGTCCACACTCGCAGAGATTGCTGTCGCTCAGCCCAACCCGGCATAAATGAGCGTTCAAAGAATAATGATTGGACATGAGGCGAGGCATGACACGAATGAAGTCTCGACCCACATCCATCCCCCTAAACCAAGATTTCTTCGACACCTTGGGAGGGATAGAATGTTGCCATCGCCCCAAATCTCCTTTACTCCATTTATACTGCCTGCTGACGAGTGACTGTTGACGAAAAATAGTAAAAAATTCATTGAAGGCGATTTGTCGATCATAAATATCGCCTTCCATAGCGCTCACCTTTGCAAGTGAGTCCGCTTTCTCATTGCCCTGAATTGAACAATGAGATGGGGCCCATACAACGGTGATGATAAAATAACGCGAAGATAAAGCACTTAGAAGCTCCTGTATTTTCATGTGAAAATACGAGGCAATATGAAAATATGAAGCTCCTGCTTCATGGATAAATCAAAATGAACCGAATTATCGAAATCGGAGAAGCAAACACGATTGGAAATATTCGGCGAAGGGCTGACATCCTGTGTTATATACAAATGGCACAACGTCATGAAGCGAGTTTGAGGATTCAACTCAAGGAGCTTCTCAAAATTTTCGATCACCTGAGGGTTCATAACTTCACACCTGGTGAGAAGTCGGAGAGATAATTCTGAAAACCGATCCGAGAGTGGCAACATGCCAGCCAGCACTTCAAGACTCATCGTGTGAGTCGAGTGCATGCAACCTAACGCGATACGAAGACACCGATACTGAATACGTTCCAATTTAATGATGTGCGACCGAGCCGCTGACTGACAACAAAAACTACCGTATTCCATAACCGACAAAATCGTTGTCCGGTACAACGTTAGAAGATCTTCCGGATTCGCTCCCCACCAGGTTCCGGTAACTGTTCGAAGAAAGTTGATCCTTTGTTGGCACTTTCGCTTCAGATACTCAATATGGGATCTCCAGGTGCACTTCGAATCGAACCAGACCCCAAGATATTTAAAGGACATAGAATGAGTTATCGGCTTACCCCAAATTTGAAGCTTCGTTTGTGCGTAAATAAATTGTCTAAGTTATCCTGTAAGGGTCCTTGCAGATCGACCCCATTGGATCCCGTGACAGACACTACGCCGTCATCTTCAAGTTGTCTCAACGTACACACTTAGATTTTTTTACAGAAATCTGTAAAAGTTTACCGAATTCTCAACAGCTGAACGTTCGGTAATCCGATTTAACGAATTTCGGTGAAATTTTACAGTTATCTGTAAAAAAATTACCGGATTTCGGTAAAATTTTACCGAAATCCGTTAAATTAGATTACCGAACGTTCAGCTGTTGAGAATTCGGTAAACTTTTACAGATTTCTGTAAAAAAATCTAAGTGTGTACAGTTGTCATTTAGACAACCGTCAATGTCTTTGACATAAAAATTATACAAAAGAGGGCTTAAACAGGATCCCTGGGGGAGACACATGTAGCTAAATCGGGAAGCTGTAGAGGTTCCATGAAAGAAGCTCATATGTTTCTTGGACAGCAAATTGTACAAACAATTATTCATTAATGGGGAAAAGCCACAAGCGTGGACTTTATCTGAAAGAAGTTCAACAGAAACTGAATTCAAAGCCCCCTTGTTATCCAAGAAAACAGAAGCCATTTGCTCTTTTTTAGCAAAAGCTAACTGAATCTCTGTGGAAAGCAACGCGAGACAGTCGTTCGTTCCCTTACCCCTACGGAAACCATATTGAGTATCTGAAAGCAGGTTGTTCATCTCAACCCATACCGCGTCCAGGCGGAAGAGGTTATCCAACAACTTTCGAATACAAGATAACATCGCGATGGGTCGATAGGAGTTGTGGTCGGACGCTGGCTTTCCAGGTTTTTGAATGGCAATAACTCTCACCCGTCTCCAATCATCCGGTACAATGTTGAGTTCCAGAAACTGATTAAACAAGTTCAACATGCGCCTCTTAGTGGGCAAGAACTGATGAAAACTCAGGAAAAAATCTGTAACTTTTGTCGCTTTTAAGCGCGGCTTATAAACAAGGCCATTTCCGCTTGAAAATTGTCTGGGAAATCGAATGGAACTGGTTCACCGCACGGATATGGTTGTGGAGTTGTAGAGCTTATTTTACCCCACTTCCCCTTATATTCTTGAATAATTTATAGATATCTTTGCACGGAGTCACTCAAGATCAACAAAATAGTGCTAATCCCATGTGAAATTTCCTGGAAAATTGAATAAAGGTTGTTTCAACCACCGCACGGCTCTGTGAACGAAGATATGGCTGATTTTACCCCACTTCCCCTTGTATTCTTGAAAAGTTTATGGATATCTTTATCAAAGTTTTTTGTTCATCTTTATTAAAGTTCATTCAGTTGAAATCAACACATTTCAAACAAAAGAAAGTACCTAGAGTAGTAGTAGAGCTAAGCCATTCGATTTGGAAAGAAAAATTAACTAATAAAAAAAATTACTATCACATGTAACAGCGAACTTACCTCAAACTGAGAATCCAGCCATTCTGCTTTTCTTTCCACAAACCTTGTTTGACTCCGAAGTTTTATCCAATAACCATTGAAAGTTTTAATCCACGCGTCGAAACTGACTTTTAACTCATCTTCTCTCCCTGTTAAACTATGCTGTCTCAAGAACTCGTAAACGTTTTCTTTATTCCAGTTTTTGATATATATTTCAACTAAATCACGATTTAGCACAACCATTCTGGATCGATTCAACTTTATACCTGAAATGACGTTTAATTTTTGAAAAGCAAGCATACTTTTCTGGTGATTGGTTCTAGGTACAGCAGGCATGTTCAGAGTTAGTTTTGGAACGTTTTTTTTTTTTTTTGTCTTGATTATCGAGATTTTCAGCCTTGGGCTGGTTCATCTCCCGTCGTAGTTACTCAAATTCACTTTTTGGGTATTTTCGTAACTTGTTCGGAGGTGAGATTCAAACTCGTGACTTTGGCGTGAGAGGTATGGATGTTAACCACTACGCCGGGGTCGCCCCCAGTTTTGAAACGTGTGGAATACTACGTTTCCCATAAGTTACTGTGATTGAATCGTAAAAAGCAGACACCGTAACAAAAATGCAGCTTCTTCAAACTGCGGAGAATTTCATGTTGATACTCTTGTTGTGGTGTTCCTTCCCATTTGGACTCCTGCGTGCGAATTATTTGCTTGAATTTTTTTTTTTTTCGTATCGGCCCACAGGTATCAGAAAAGACCACGTACTAGTAAATAATGAGCAGTACTATGTTAAGCACGACTATTTTGAAAATTAAGCATAACTAACAAGCACAATTGGGTCCTCCTTTAGCTCAGTCAGTAAAGGCGCAGCTGCAAAGCAACACCATGCTGGAGGTGGCCGGGTTTGATTCCCAGTCTGATCTAGGAATTTTTCGTTAAGGAAGAATTCTCGACTCCTCAGGCATAGAATATGATTGTACTTGCCACATAATCATACTTATGCAAAAATGGCACTTGGCTTCACAAGCTCTCAGTTAATATCTGTGAAAGCGCATTTATAGAACACTAAGTTGAGAGCAAGCTATAAGCTAATTGTGAAAGCAAAGATAAACTATTCCAAAATACAAGGGGAAGTGGGGTAAAACCAGCCATATCGTGCGGTGGTTGAAACAACCTTTATTCGATTTTCCAGGAAATTTCACATAGGTAGAACTAGTCCTATTTTGTTGATCTTGAGATACTCCGAGCAAAGATATCTATAAACTATTCAAGAATACAAGGAGGAGTGGGGTAAAATAAGCTCTATAACTCCACAACCATATCCGTGCGGTGAATGAAACCAGTTCCATTCAATTTCCCAGACAATTTCTAGCGGAAATGCCTTTTTTAAGCCGCGCTTAAAAGCGACAAAAGTTACAGATTTTTTCCTTAATTTCATCAGTTCTTGCCCACTGTGCGACGTCTGGGAGGATCTTAAGCAAGTTGAACTTGATTCTATCAGCCCATGGAGCCGTATTGCCACACAAAAGGAGTGCGATAGAGATTTCTACCATTGAAAAAGGTTGGCTGATCTCATCTATCGAATTTTTGGTTTTGCGAGGAATCATCCGTGCCAGCGCATAATCTGGACAAACTTTTCGCGCGAACTTGAGGATCCATTGGTCCGAGTACTCCTCGCTCTCGTTGTTGGTAGTTCGGTTAAGCAATCTTCGCGCCGTGTTCCAAAGAGTAATTATCGACGTTTCGCGTGATAGCTCGTCTACGAATTTTCGCCAGTATCCGCGTTTCTTGGCCTTGATGAGGCTCTTAAGTTCGCGTTCGAGACCCATGTATACTTCGAAGTGCTCAGGTGTTCCACGTCTACGGAAAATTTTAAACGCGTCGGACTTTTTACGGTAAACCTCGGTGCATTGCTGATCCCACCATGGAGAAGGAGGTTTCCTGCGAAATGACGTTCCTGGAACTGGTCGAGTTTGAGCTTGAAGCGCGCTGTCTAAGATCAGGTTGGAGAGGAAGTTGTATTCCTCCAGCGGTGGAAGCTCTTCTACCGTCGTTACGGCTTCATGTACTGCTAACCTGAACTTAGTCCAATCGATGTAATCATACGTGACGTTGATGGAATCCGGCGGATTGAACCCGGTGGCAATCGAAATTTGTATGGGCAACTGATCACTACCGTGGGGATCTTGAATCACATTCCATGTGCAATCCAACGATAATGAATTCGAACAAAGTGTGAGGTCTAATCTACTGCCAACTGAGGATGGACCAGCCAAACGTGTTACTTCTCCATTGTTAAGAACTGCCATATTGAAGTTGTCACAGAGGAAAAATCGGTTGTCATCGTACAGTTCTCCCCAGACTGTACCGTTTGATCCCCAACCCCAGGATTCAACCTCACGATCAAGACGAATAATATTGAAATCATGAAAAGGAAGATCGATTTCGGAAGAGAGCCATGTTTCACAAAGAGCGAATGCATCACAACCGGTATTGTGAGCTAAAAGATTGAATGATTCCAATTTAGGAATCAAACTTCGACAATTCCACTGCAGAACAGTGATCAAATCCCCGACCTCATTTGGAAAATTATCCATCGAAGGAAATGATTGCTGCAAGGAGGAGCCACTTGATTGTCAATTGCTTCAAAAAAGTTTTCACTGTGGGAAGCATTGCAAGAACAATGCTTTTAAGAGGGTCAGAAATTTCGAAGTAGTGGCTTCTGTTCTTAAAATCGGGCATCAGGGGTTTTGGATGTCCCCGGAAGGGATGGAAAGTACTGGGTGTAGTTAGCACTACGGAAGCCAGGAGGAATTGGATTTTCCTTTTTTCCATCTTTCCTTGAAATGGGCAGGCTGATTTTGGGCTCCGGCAATTTAGTGTTGATATCAAAATAATTTTTCGAATTGCTATCTTTATGATGTCAGACTTTACTCGGGTACATTTGCGTTTTACGCTTGTATTTGTGATGGTTTTAAGCATGTCATAGCATGCTGTCATCTTTCGTTTGTTTACTTGTCCATGGCTGCCGAGGGAATGAAGAAAATTTTAAGGTTCACCCGTTTTATATCGAACACTGCTGCATGTGCGACGTTCTTTACTTAAATATGAAGTATGTGATAGGAGAATACTGTGTATTTAGTAAATTTACTCTGAAAAATTGGCATTATAAGACATAACCTTATATTTGCGTTAATTTCAATAGTTCAATGTTTAAAATCAATAGTTTTTAATATTGAAATCAAAGCGTAGAAAATGTTACGATCGATTGATCCAAACATTTAAGAAATCAATCGTGAAATGAATAAGTTATTAACGCTCAAAACCTGACCACTTTTCGTGACGCTCCACATTTTTGTACTCGCAACGTGTTCCCCTGTATTGAAAGCAAAGGCGTAGTCCTACGTCTAAACGCTTATTGCTTTTTTCAAAAAAACATAGTTGCTCCGTGCTGTTTTGGCCAGACCTCGCTTCTTGCCACTGCGAAAAAAATGGCTCAGGAATGGTATACTCTAAACTCTAAACTCACCGAAGCAGCGCCCAATTGAAAAATATTGGGCAATCGTAAAGAGAAACCTCAAGAGAACTCAAAAAACGATGAACTTAAAAAAACATAAAGATTGATCATTTATATAATAAACTAATCGGTGTGCACATAATCATGTTTGACCAATTCTTGACCGTTCCACCTTTTATTAAAAAAAAAGCTTGCGTTGGATTAAATTTGCGTAAAAACAACAAAAACTCTACGAATATCGGTTGTTAAAAATTTGATGGGTGGAGTGAGAAGGAATAAAACAAATTTTATAGATCATAACTCATTAGTAGTTTTTCATTTCCTGAACATTTCAAGAAAAATCGGTTATTATCGGTTTCATTTTGGTGAGTAAATATGTGCGTGTTTCATTTTTATTTACCACACCATTTAATATACTCAACAAGTTGTGTTATTTGAAGTGCTGTTATATGCAGCTATCGTATGCAGTTGACTAACATTAGCCTTAGATTGTAGTTTGTTGAACCTATGTTAAGTTCTAAGATTCTGATTATTCAGTTTTAGTGTTTTTTTTTCTTTTTTTTAAATATTAAATTGGAAAAAATGTTTAGTTAGAAGTAGACAGTAACAATTTAAAATACATGTGTTTTGTAGATGAAACATTAAATTTCCACTCCATCTTACCATCAATAAAATTGTTATTCCAATTAACCTCAAAACGGGCGCGAATAATCGGTTCGTCCTTTTTTAACTTTATTTTAGGATCATTAATTTTAATTAAATTAAAAACTTGGCTCTGTAAGGTTGTGTTGATTGAGCCTGATATTAAACGAAATTGTTAAAAAAATAATAATATGAAAATCTTAATCTGAATGGTCTTAACCGTGTCCTAACTCCATTGCAGCTACCTAGAGATTTTGAAGAATTCATAGAAGATATACGCATGCCGTCTTGAATCTTGAATCTTTTCCAAACTCCACACAGCTCAAAAAAGTAGTGTGAATTTCTGTTCAATATCATGCACATAGATGGAGCGTCACAAAACATACATATTGAAATTAAAAATCGAGTAAAGTTCTGGGACATTCCATACATTGTTGATCATGTTGTATGCAAAAGCTTGTCTTTGTTAGAACTATTTCATGCAAGTTGTCAATTCGTGTGGAAAGCAATGAAATTTTACATGCTCTGATATATACATCACAATGAAAATTCAGATTATTTTTTCTGTGCATGTCGCCGAGGAGTTTGATGAAGTTGGTATCATACAGGAAGAAATTTTACGTTGCCCATTAGGGTCAATGGATCAAAATCTACCGCAACTAGTATCGTCAAGATCCAACGCGTAGTCAGGAGAGTTATATATACTCTCCGCTAGTTATATTCACGTTCTCATCGTATGAAATAGCACTACTACACAGATAAAAAGAAACATTAAATTTTCTGCGTTATCAAATGCACATAAAAGGAATGATATATTTTGCAGAAAATAACGGGATATTTCATGTAAAGTTAAGCCAGATTACGCCTGAGTCTAGCATGTTGTATGAAAGATTGCAAACATTGTTGTATGGCACATGAAAAATTGCAAACAATTTCGTTGTTTACGCCCCCTTTGGCTAGGAATCAAACGAGGGGAAGTGTACACAGAAAAAATGTTCATTATGATACAAATATCAGAGCATGTAAAATCGTATTTCCTTCCACACGAAGCAGCAATTTGCATGAAAAAAATGTAATAAAGACGAGCTCTTGTATACAATATCATCCACAATGAATAAAATGTCTCAGAACTTTACATGATATATAATGTAAATTTGTAAGTTTCGTGACGTTCCATTTATGTGCATAATATTGAACCTCATTTCTATTTTTTTGAGCTGTTCAGGTTCCTCCAACAAAAGTACTACACAGATAAAAAGAAACGTTGAATTTTCTGCGTTATCTAATGCACATAAAGGGAATGCTAGATTTGGCAGAAAATAATGGATTATTTCATGTAAATGTAAGCCAGATAACACCTGAATCTAGCCTGTTGTATGAAAAATTGCAAACATTGTTGTATGGCGCATGAAAGATTGCAAAAAAAAATTGTTGTTTACGCCTCCTTTGGCTTGAAATTAAAAGAGGGGAAATTTTACGCGCTTGTTAATATTCATTATTTTTTTCTGTGTAGGTTATTCAAAAAGTTTTGAAAGCGACATCTATGGAGCAGTAGAAAAATCAAAACTTCTACGCCATTTTAATATTCAATCTTTCATAAGAACGTACTCAAAATTTCATTTCGATCTGTTAATTCATTCTTTGTTTACAAGCCATTAGAAGTTGACGTGTCAATGTATTTTTTAATAATGGAAAATTCCGAATATCGTGCGGTGATTAAATTCTTTGTTTTGTCAGGTTTATCGAGATCCATGCAAAGATCGTGAAAGTATTAAAGGAGTCTTATCCTTCATTTCCAACCGTTCACCGATGGGTTTTGGAGGTTAAGCGTGACCGTACAAGCGTTGAAGATGATCCACGCTCAGGACGCCCAAAATGTGCTTGAACACCACCAGGGGGGGGGGGGGGTCAGCGTGGTGCCGTTAATGCTTTAAAAACAAAATACATGAAGGGAAGAGGCTCACGAGAAGAAAATGTTAGCCTTCTAGCACAAGTTCAGATCGACGGTGATGAAATCGAGGTAGTAGACGAATTCGTGTATCTGGGCTCATTGGTGACCGCCGATAACGACACCAGCAGAGAAATACAAAGGCGCATTATGGCTGGCAATCGTGCCTACTTTGGACTCCGAAGGACGCTAAGATCGAACAAAGTTCGCCGAACCACAAAGTTGACCATCTACAGGACATTAATTAGACCGGTAGTTCTCTACGGCCATGAAACATAGACATTGCTAGTGGAGGACCAACGCGCCCTTGGAGTCTTTGAACGGAAGGTGCTGCGTACGATCTACGGTGGAGTGCAGATGGAAGACGGAACGTGGAGGAGGCGAATGAACCACGAATTGCACCAGTTGCTGGGAGAACCTCCCATCGTAGACATCGCAAAAATCGGTCGACTACGATGGGCTGGGCATGTCGTAAGAATGTCGGACGACAGCCCTGTGAAAATGGTTCTCGAAAACGAACCGACAGGTACAAGAAGAAGAGGTGCGCAATGAGCAAGGTGGATTGATCAAGTAGAAGGCGACCGGCGGACCCTCCGCAGACAGCGAGGCTGGCGAGGTACAGCCATGGACCGTTTACAATGGAAACAACTTCTGTGTACAGCAGAGGCCACACCGGCCTTAGTCTGATTGGTAAGTTAAGGTAAGCCTTTTTACAAACATGAATTACGTCTAGTTTAGAATTAATAATTTCTAAGTGTGCATGGTCGGTCTGCCGTGTTGCAGTTCGGCTCGAATTAACTGTTAATAGTTCGTGCTTGCTAACGTGCTTGCTACTGTTAACATGGCGAGTTGAGATTTATATATGGAAATTGAACAAAATTTGACCATTTTCTCCGGGACGCGGCTTTTTAAGCAACGCCATGTTCAGCCGGTGCGTGGTAATGAAAATTTCGAACAGCTCAAAAGAAATTTCAATCGAACATATTCTTTAGTTGGAAAATTGATTTGGTCGTCCTGAAAAGGACGGGTTTTAGTTGTTTATGGAGGGAACATGGTTCGCGATTGAAATTTTCTTCTCAATCTTCTTGGGCTGCAGGACGGCATTCGTGTTTAGCAGCGCGTAACACTACGATATAATAGACTTTTACACCGTCTTCAACTCGAGGTTGTACAGACTGAACATTGAACATAGAACGAATAACAACGAACAACTTAACCAATTTGAAAATTTTCGTTTTGCGAATAGATCCACAGGTTAGAGCGGGAATCGAACCCAGAGCATAATGGCAATCGCTTGAACGACGGGTGACGCCGCTAGCCACTTGACCACGAAGATGACGTGGGCGATTGATTTGGCTATTTTCTCCGGGACGCGGCTTTTTATTCATATTTGATGTTCTACCTTTCGAATGAAATACTTATCGTAAAATTTATGTGGGCCAGAGAGGAGATATTATCGTTCAAAATCTCCAAACCTGCGTAACGCATTCGATTTCAGAAATTTTAGACCGCTATACAGTGTGCACAATGAGTGCCGCATTTGCTGTGTGCACAATGAGTGCCTTGGAGCTCACTTCCTTCGTGGGGGAAGTATAATACGAAGTGCCCTGCCAGTCGTTGCCATCCAGGGTGAGATAGGTCTCGTCGTCCATCAACGTCGCGATTCGCCCGGAAAATCGAGTCGACCATCTTATTCAGCCGCTGCCACTGCGTCATTGCCTGCAGCTCCGAAACCAGTGGACGCGACTTCCGCTTCCTGACATGTATGTTCATGTTCGCCAGGTACTTTTTCACTGTTTGGCCGGTTGAACTCAATGACGTCTATATAAGGTCTGGGGCAACGCACTGCTTGCTTGTATTGGAAGCAAAAATAATGTAAACATTACTGAGCTGACGAGTGATGACATAACACTAATCAACTCTCTATGGGCGTGCATAGGTCCAGGTAAAAAAAATCGCTTCAAACGTGTATTATAAATGCTGAATTGCGGAAATAATTATGATACGCATGCCATTTATTGAGCAGAAGCATTTCCTCCCGGTAACATGGGTAATTTATAGTGGATTTAACTGAATTTAATTGAATTTTTGCCACCTTAACTTTCAAACGCTGGGTCTTAACAATCGAGTGGCGTATAGAGCTAATTTTCTATCATCGATAGACTGGAATCGGTTGAAAAGTTAAGTTTTATAGCGCACACAATAAACAATCACGGAACGAATGAATAAAATAAATAGTATGTCGTAGCACTTTCAGAGCTCTTGTGTAGCGTGCGCAAAGAGTGCGCTGATATTAGTGTCATAAGCGAATTTTGATCATTTCACTAATATTGTTGTGGCTACTGGGCCAGACCTTATATAGACGTCATTGGGTTGAACTTACCTCCCGGCCAAGCGCATGTAGCGATATAGCCACTTTTCCCTCGGTCTTCCTCTTCAGCATCCTTTGGAGCTTCTTGTCGCTCAGGGTCAAATCTTTCGCATCATGCCAAAAAATATTGGCGAAAAATAGAGTTAAAGTCTTCTGTTTCCCGTATCATCAAACGTCATAGAGATCGTCGGACAACCGATCGGAAAAAGGGAAGTGGATAAAAACGTCCTCGCAGGATAAGAGGGTAGCTGAAGCTTTCAGGCGCAATTCAAACGCTTTGGTCCGAGATCGGCAGTCTTAAAGAAAAGATTCGTGAAAAGGGCCAAAAAACAGGATCGACTACGTACGTTCAAAGTCCAGAAAGCACCTAATCGTAAAGACCAGCAGAATGTGGCAGCAAAATCACGGGCACGACAGCTTTATACGTAAATACTGACGAAAAAAAAAACTCTGTTGAGTAATCGATGATGAAACCTACACACTTAAAAAAAAATCATGTAACTTTAAGTCTGCTTGGATGCACATAAAAGGAGCGGCCCGTTAGACAGAAATTTACATCTGTTATTAAAATTACACGATAGTAAAATCTCAAAAGCAATTTACACAACCAAGATGTAAAATTAAGTTATGAAACATTAAATTATATTTTTCAGATGCTTTCCTCATTACCATAATTTTAAATCCTTATTAATCAATCTCTGACAATTTAATTCTATACCTCTAATTAGCAGAATACACAAAATGTTGCTCAATTGTATGACACAAATTATACTTCTGGCAAAACTAACCTTCTCTGTTAACCAAATATTGTGTTTAAAACTTATTATGAATTGGAGCATTTTTTCACTTTTACTATTATTTTATCATAAAAATGAGAAAATCAAATGATTATTGCTCGGTGTTTTCTATAATTAGGAGTACGAAAAATGTTCCCACAATATCATGTTAATACCAAATTTAGGTAAAACAGTATCAAACCAGTACCTCTTAGTTATTTTCAGGTATCCCAAATTTACTTATAATTCTTAGTTAGTTTTCCCAGGTGTTTGGCCTCTTAAGATCTGTATCCACATTAATCCGGACACCTTCAAATCATTGTAACTTTTGAAATATTGCACGTAGAAATGAAAAATTTCACTGTGGTATAGCTGACAGTCTATGATGAAAAAGACTATGATCGATGTTTACATTTCATGTTTAGTATTCAAGATGGCGACGAAAGAAATACAAGTGCGCGAGCGAATTTTGTACGGGCGTACGGCAAATCCTGACTTGTCAATACGGGACCTTGCAAAAACATTGGATTTGCCTAAATCCACTGTTCACGATGCGCTCAAATCATTTTCGGAACGTTTGACGGTGGAGAGGAAACGCTGATCCTGTCATGGACCGAAAGGTGACAAGGATATTATCGAAAAACCCAAATCTCTCCATTCGAACGGTGGCTCGTAAAATAGGGATGTCGCCTGGTTTTGTCCAAAAATCAAAACAACGTTTGGGACTTAAGTCGTTGAAAGTAAAAACAGTTCCAAATCGCAACGACAAACAGAACTTGGCAGCAAAATCACGGGCTCGACGTTTGTACTGCGAATATTTGACTAAGTTTTCATGCGTTGTTATGGACGATGAAACTTATGTCCTGGAGGATTTCAAGCAGCTTCCAGGGCTGGCTTTTTATTCTGCTATGGCCAGAAATGCTAGAGCTGATCATTTCGGAACAAAGAAGGCATCGAAATTTCCCAAAAAATACCTTGTGTGCCAAGCAATTTGCACGTGTGGCAGAAAGAGTAAATCTTTCGTCACTACAGGCACAATCAACAAGGAGATCTATCAGAAAAAGTGTCTGCAGAAGCGATTGCTACTCTTCATCAAAAGTTATATAAAAATGGATTTCTGTCTGTCTGTCTGTCTGTCTGTCTGTGCCTAATAGGCGCGGAGACTACTGAACCGATCAGCGTGAAAATTTGCATGCAGGGGTTTTTGGGGCCGGGGAAGGTTCTTAAGATAGTAAGAGACCCCTCCCTCTTCTGAAAGGGGGGCTCCCATACAAATGAAACACATATTTCTACACAACTCGAGAACTAATCAAGCAAAAGAAACCAAATTTAGCATGTGTGAGTTTTTGAAAGCAAAAAAGGTTTTTATGGTAGCTTGAGACCCCTCCCCTCTCTAGAAAGGGAGGCTCCCATACAAATGAAACTCATATTTCTGTATAACTCGAGAACTGATCAAGCAAAGAAACCCAAATTTAGCATGCGGAAGTTTTTGAAGGCAAAAAATGTTTTTATGGTAGTTTGAGACCCCTCCCCTCTCTAGAAAGGGAGGCTCCCATACAAATGAAATACATATTTCTGTATAACTCGAGAACTGATCAAGCAAAGAAACCCAAATTTAGCATGCGGAAGTTTTTGGAGGCAAGAAATGTTTTTATGGTAGTTTGAGACCCCTTCCCTCCCTAGAAAGGGAGGCTCCCATACAAATGAAATACATATTTCTGTATAACTCGAGAACTGATCAAGCAAAGAAACCCAAATTTAGCATGCGGAAGTTTTTGGAGGCAAAAAATGTTTTTATGGTAGTTTGAGACCCCTCCCCTCTCTAGAAAGGGAGGCTCCCATACAAATGAAATACATATTTCTGTATAACTCGAGAACTGATCAAGCAAAGAAACCCAAATTTAGCATGCGGAAGTTTTTGGAGGCAAGAAATGTTTTTATGGTAGTTTGAGACCCCTCCCCTCTCTATAAAGGGAGGCTCCCATACAAATGAAACACAAGTTTCTGCATAACTCGAGAACTAATCAAGTAAATGGAACCAAATTTGGCAGGTAGAGGTTTTTGAAGGCAAGAAATGTTTCTAAGGTAACTCAAGACCCCTCCACCCGCTGTAAGAGGGGGGCTCTCATACTAATGAAACACAAATTTGTGCATAACTCGAGAACTAATCAAGCATATGGAACCAAATTTGGCATGTGGAGGTTTTTGGAGGAGAGAAATGTTTCTATGGAAGTTTGAGACTGCTCCGCCATCTGGAAGGGGGAGGGAGGGGAGTTTACAAACAAATCCAACACAAATTTCTGCATAACTCTAGAACTAATCAAGTAAATGGAACCACATTTGGCAGGTGGGGGTTTTCGAAGGCAAAAAATGATTCTATTGTGGTTTGAGACTCCTCCGCTCACTGAAAGAGGGGTCTCTCATACAAATGAAACACGAATTTCTGCATAACTCGATAAAAATTAAAGCAAATGGAACAAAATTTGGCATGTGGAGGTTTTTGAGAGAAATAAATGTTTTTAATGTGGTTTGAGACCCCTACGTCTTCTGGAAGGGGAGACTCCCATAAAAATAAACAAACATAATTTTTAGCATAACTCGAGAGCCAATGAAGCAAATGAAACCAAATTTGGCATTTGGCATTTTGTGGTTTTTGGAGGCAAGAAATGTTTCTATGGCAGTTCAATACCCCTCCCCATCTTGAGGGGGGGGGGGGGCTCCCATACAAATAAAAAGCAAATTTCTGCATAACTCGAGAACTAATCAAGTAAATGAAACCACTTTTAGCATATGGGGGTTTTTTTGGAGGCTAGATTTCTATATACAAAAATTAAGTTCTGTCTGTCTGTCTGTCAGACCGTTATAGACTCGGAAAGTTCTGAACCGACCAACGTGAAAATTTATATCAAGGGGTTTTTGGGGCTGGGAAAGGTTTTTATGATTGTTTGACACCCCTTCTCTCTCAGGAAGGGGCGCTCTCATACAAATGAGACACAAATTTCATCATAACCCGAGAACTAAACAAGCAAATTGAATCAAATTTGGCATGTGGGGGGTTTTGAAGGCAAGAATGTTTCTATAGTAGTTCAAGACCCCTCCCCTCTCTGAAGAAGGGGGGAGGGGCTTCAAACAAATGAAACTCAAATTTTTATTATAATCGATGAGCCCAATGTGATGGTTCGAGAACAAATCAAGCAAATGGAACCAAATTTGGCATGTGGTGGGTTTTGAAGGCAATGATTGTATGGTGGTTTGAGAAACCACCCCCCTCTGGAAGGGAGGGCTCCCATACAAATGCAACACAAATTTCTACCAAAAATGAGAATTATCCAGGTTACTTAAACACAAAACGTGTATTTCTCGGGTACGAAGCATGTTTTGATAGAAGTTTGAACCCCTGCTAATTCAAGAAAAAAAAACTCATTTCGAAAAAAAAACCATAAACGTGCCAGTTATATTAAATTTTCCTTTATTTAGTTGCAAGCGTAGCAGCGCACGCACCGGGTTCAGCTAGTTTCTTACACCAAAAGAAGGGTATTAAGATCGCTTGAAAACTCGACTATTTATCCGTGTGTACGTGTGTACGTGGGTGTGTGTGTGTGTGTGTGTGTGTGTGTGTGTGTGTGTGTGTGTGTGTGTGTGTGTGTGTGTGTGTGTGTGTGTGTGTGTGTGTGTGTGTGTGTGTGTGTGTGTGTGTGTGTGTGTGTGTGTGTGTGTGTGTGTGTGTGTGTGTGTGTGTGTGTGTGTGTGTGTGTGTGTGTTACAAATAATGTCACATCGGTTTCTCAGCCATTTGTTAACCGATTTCAGTTCTGTTGACGGCAAACAGTTTAGTCTCCGATTACATACTGAGCTGTTTGTGTACCGAGTTTAGTTTTGTTAGCGCCAAATTAAAGCCATAAAATCTCGGGTACTTTTTCAAACAGACGTATGTCATTTTGTAAACAAAGAGGGGAAGTAAGATTCAAACGTAAATTTCTCGAAACCCTTAGCACTTTCATGCAAACTTGAGCCACCAATACAAGGAATAACATTGCTTTACATGATTGTGATGCTACTTTATGTGAGGGTACTGAGAATTTCGAGAAATTTACTTTTGAATCTTACTTCCCCTCTTTGTTTACAAAATGACATACGTCTGTTTGAAAAAGTTTCCGAGAAATCTTCAAATAAATGGTCAAAATTTCATTATGATTGGATAGTCCTGCATGGAGTATGACCAAAACAATACCTGAGAGCACATAATTGCGAGATGATAAAAATATACTCGTTGCATTTCAAAGCCGAACAAGACCACTCACCCCACTCGATGCCGCTTGCATTCTATTGTTCCGCATCTCGTGCGTTGTATAGCACATACAGCGCACTAGTCACACTATGCGACTCTATAGAATTAGAGCAGGATCGATTGGCTCGAGTGGTCCGGTTTTGAACTGCAGCGAGTATAATCGAAAATTACACAAGGTCTCCATTTACTATAACTACACAATTTTGAGCATGTTCGTTGAACATGTACTTATTAAGCATCTTGAATCCATATCGATAATCAAAATTGACGCTTAGGATTGTCTAATAATTCATTCAATGGACTGATTATATGGAATTTCTAATATATATGTAATTTCCCCTTTTATATAACTAACATAAACAGGTCGTTAAAGACTATTAATGGCAATATTTTAATCACATCGATGAACAATACATTCAGGATTGACAAATAGTTCATTTTATAAACTGAATGTATGACATATCGAATATTCCTGGTTCTTCCTGGAATTTCTGATGAAAATATGTATCCAGTGAATTATGGAGAGTGTGAGCTGTTTAGTGGAATACCTGTAACTAGAAAATAAGAAGAATGATTAGTAATTTCCATTTAATTCCAACTACCTTTATTGCTTATCTTGACAGATACGCGTATTTCGTCTACAATGTGCAGACTTCTTCAGTGTCGTGTACTAATACTCGACTGTATCCAGTACCATATTGGCCACATTTGAGTTCTTAATTCTGGTGAAGTGTAAGAAGGGTTCAGTCTCACCATCGGTGGATTAATTCGGGATTTTCATCATTCTTTTAATTCAAATGAAAATGTACTAAAATGGACGCAGCATGCTTTCAATACAATTATTATTTGGGTCAATGCGCCTTTTTAGTTTAAATATTAATTTAATCAAAGCGTCAATGAAATTTGAAAATGCAATGCACTGGTACATCTTTTCTCACGCTCCATTTATGTGCATGATAAATAATGTAGATGTCTGCTTCTTTTTCGAACTGTGTTGAGAATAAACAATCAATCAAAATATTTAAATTAAATACATTCACAGTGAACATTGCCACAGTTTACATCTTCGTCAAAACTAACCACAAACCCTATGACTGCTAGCCGACGGCCTAATTGATCATCAAAAGAAACGAAAACCAAAATTTGCTTCCAAACACATCTGCATACAATACTTGAAAAACTGACCACAGCATCCTGCCGAAGAGACGGGACCAACTTCTCCCCGGACGCACTACAAAAGTTAAGAAAATAAATACCTACTCATACAATATAATGCTGCAGCGCCAGAACAAGACGAGAACTTCCCGACACCATCGCAGCAGACTGTTGTTGTTGTTACAAAACTGACAGCCAGAGCCAACGATGGCAACATTTACGTACTGGCCATAAAATAACTCGTCCATGTATGGTAAAGTTGTTTTATTATCATAAGTGCACATTTCTGTCGTCCCGGGAAAACGAGTTACAAAGTCGAAGGAATCGCCTCAGTGCCAGCAGTGCAGTCCGCATCGCTTCGGACCGAAGAGACACGAGGTTTAACATGTGTTCACTGTTTATAACTTGTTCACTTCGGGAAGAAGTTTTAGCAAAAGTTAATTCCCTGCGGAGAGGGTGTGAGGCGAAAGAACCGGAAGAAAGCGATAAATTGTTGTGGTTTTCGGTTAACTTTACACACCAACCGACGTTTATATTGAATGGACAAACGGACATGCTCGTCTAGTCCGGTCGTGACGAAATTGTTTAGCATAATCGTGACTAGCTTGTTACATCCGTTGAATTGCATTCGTACATCGGGACGGTGAAGCAGTTGGCGCCTGAGGTTCTCCCAATTGCCGGTCTTGGACGAGAGCCAATGATCTTCAACTTGAACTATGAAAAAGTACTACGGATGTGTCGTTTGACATTTGTCGCATATTAGCTCGGCGATTCAGCCTACTCAACGTGAAGCAACTGACCCTAGGCCACGTATAGATGCTCTTTGATTACGCGCATAAGAAACAACCGAACACCTTATAGCATTATTATTATTACTTTTCGCGAAAACAAAAATCCAAGCAAGTCACGGGCACCACAGTTTTCAGAGAGACTATGCTTCACTCACCATCAACGGAGCTCACTCGCGGGTGAATCCATACCAATGCACCGTCCGCCACCGCCACCGCCGCCGCTTTTACACCGCTCATCTTTGCTTTCGTTTGGGAAGATGGGGTAAAATAGGCAGGTACTTCATTGGGTGGAAATAAAACGAGAAAGGCCAATGATTTATTTATGAATTTTTGTTGATTTTTTGGTTTCTGAGAATTGAAATATTCCCTAACCATCCTATATTATGAATATTATAATGCAGCAATGACAGAATTAAATGTCAAAGCAACCATCACTACAGTTATTTTCAACAATCTATATAGGGTAACTGCCCCCATATTAATCTCATTTTTCCTTTATTCATCCTACGATGAATCAAACAATTGGGCAGTTGAAGGATCGGTTTCGTTTTCTAATAATGTTTGCTTGCGTTAAATAACTACAACAAACATTACTAACTAATCCTGTCACGTGTATATCGTTTTATTTCAAGTAGGATGAATTGCAAAGTGATGAGATTAATATAGGTACATCTTCCCTATATAAAAATGAATTTCTGTCTGTCTGTTTGTTTAAACCTTATAGACTCGAAAACTACTGGACCGATCGGCGTGAAATTTTGTATGGAGGATTTATCTGCGGCCGGGGTGGGTTCTTATGATAGTTAGATACCCTCCCTTCTCAAAAAGGAGGGGCTCCCATACAAATGAAACACAAATTTATGCATACCTCGAGAACTAATCAAGCAAAGGAAACCAAATTTAGCATGTGGGAGTTTTTGAAGGCAAGAAATGATTCTATGGTGGTTTGAGAGCCCTCCCCTATCAAAAAGGGGAGGTTCTCATACAAATGAAACAGAAGTTTCTGCATAACTCAATAACTAATGTAGCAAATGGAACCAAATTTGGCATGTGGGGTTTTCTGGAGCGAAGATATGTTTCTATGTTGGTTCGAGACCTCTCCCATATCTAGAAGAGGGAGGAGGGTTCTCATACAAATGAAACAGACATTTCAGCATAACTCGAGAACTAATAAAGCAAATGAAATCAAATTTGGCACGTGGGGATTTTCTAGGCAAGAAATGTTTCAACGGTGGTTCAAGACCCCTCCTTTCTCTCGTAGGAGGGAGGGGGGTCTCAAACAAATGAAACACAAATTTCAACCAAACATGAGAATTATCCCTATGATTATGAATGTTATGAAAATTTGTACGCAAGGGTTTTTGCGGCCGGAGAAAGTTCTTATGATGGTTCGAGACCCCTCCACAGTCTGGAGGAGAGGGGCTCCCATACAAATGAAACACAAATTTCTGCATAACTCGAGAACTAATCAAGCAAATGGAACCAATTTTGGCAAATGGGGGTTTTTGGAGGCACGATTTTTTTCTATGGTGGTTCGAAACCCCTCCTCTCTCTCGAGGGGGGGGGCTCTCATACAAATGAAACAGAAATTTCAACCAAACATGAGCATTATCCAGGCAACTAAAACACTATATGTGTATTTCTCGGGTAAGAAGCAAGTTCTGATAGAAGTTTGAACCCCTTCTTAGTCAAGAATGGGGGTTGCTTGAGTTACTCTCAGTGCTACATTATGCACAAGAAGTTAATCTAAGGTAATGCAAGACAAAATCTTGTTCAAACTGACAGGATACGACGTCGTTTGAAGATACATGTTTTGTTTATGAAATGCTTCTACACAGCTAGAAAAACCATGGTAGAAACTAACAATCCGAGGGTTAAATTAAAAAAAACACGCCTACGTGTTTATTTTGCAGAAATTACACACATTAGCAAACGAAAATATTTTAACAAAACTCATTCCTAAAATAAAAACATGCAAGCGCCAGTTCTATTAAATTTAAAGCAAGGCTCGATCCGGGTTCAGCTAAAGGGTGTTCTGATCATAATATGGTCAAACAGTAATGTGTGTGGGTCGATCAAAGTTTTTATTAATAAGTCTAGTTCTTGTTTTTTCAAGTTCAGTTAATACAGAATACAGGAAACATATTCAGCTAAGCTTCCTTTTTACCGAATGCGAATTGCCGGGTTTTTCGTTTAACACCTGCCATAAGATTTTGTACATTGAGAATCATGCTGGGAATCAACTGGCTCTACAAAAGATCCGGAACATCCGTAAAAGTGGCCAGTTTTTTGAAGTACAGTCATGCCTCGATATAAATCCGCTTTATTTTTTGATTTTTGACGTCGATTTCTCGCAAACCACAACCCTAGTATGAAAAAAAATGAGATCACTGCATAGATGAGACAATTTAGAAACTACTGGTATCATCGATTTGTATGGTTGAGTTATACTGAGTGAAACATCGATGAAGAAAGCCAAAAAATAATGCTGCTTTATATCGAGGTATGCCTGTAGTCCCAAAACGACGATTTTTTTATAATATATTTTTTTTGTTGGGGCGTAGAACCACCGACAAACCGACATGAAACTCAATCTTCACTTTTGATCAAGAATTCATAACGACCGATTCAAATGTGCAGCGATCCCATCTGTCAAATCCTATAGAATAATTTTATCTAGATAAATTTAATTTGCCAGAATTGCTCAGACATGAACCTTCTTATGAAATACCCAAGCGTGTTCGTGGCTTCAATAGACGTTCTCAGCGAACACGCAGATAGATGTCAGTTCTATTGTCATTCATGTCGGTTTGTCGGTGGTAGAACCACTGCGTCCACTGATTTGAACTTTTGTGGTATACCCCTGTTTACTATTCTAATTCGCATCTTAAAGCTAGCTCACCATTTGTCAAGTGACCAGCCCAAGACGCGTCTCCCAGTCAGGCAAAATTGAATTTATAAAACCCACCACCTTTCCAGGATTTGCAGTCCAAATTTTTTTCAGGTTGCATATAGCCACTGTACAGAAATTTAAGTCTGCTTTTGTACAACGCATCACAACTGCAAAGCAGATATTCCGAGGTTTCACGTTCCATGTTACAGTAACGACAGATATCATTCTGAACCTGGCCAATGTTTTTCAAATGATATCTACTCGGGCAATGTCCGGTTACTAGGCCAGTATAGGTACAAAGAACTCTCTTATTGAGCTCCAGAAGCTTTTTACTAATTGTAACATTTGGAATTATAAACCTTTTCGCTTGAACACACTTTGTGGTGACCAACCAATTGGTCATCACCCTTTGCACTTCCCAAGATTTTAATTCCATTTTTATGGCACAGTATGATATACCGCAGAATGGTTCTGGGCCACTTAACTGTGCATTTGAACCTTGTTTAGCAAGCTCGTCTTCCCTTTCACTGCCTTCAATGCCACAGTGTCCCGGAACTCAGAATAAATTTACCGAGTTCTCATCGCACACCTTTCACAATGAAAGAATGCATTCCCAGACAAGTTTGGATGTGCATTTATAATTACTTAACGCTTTGAGTGCCGCTTGGCTGTCTGTAAAAATACAAATATTTGCATATCTATATTTCCTCTTTAGACAAACGTTAACACATTTTATTATAGCAAAGATCTCCGCTTGGAAAACCGTTGGATAGTTTCCCATCGCCACTGAGATTTCTACCCCAGGGCCGAAGATTCCTGCTCCCGTTTTTGTTCCAATTTTTGAGCCATCTGTGAAGAATTTTATGGAGCCATGACGAACAGTGGGACCTCCGACTTCCCAATCTATACGTGACGTTTCACATATTTTGTAAGGGAAGTCATGGTTTTCCACAGGTTTCATCCAGTCTCCATTCATATACATCACTGGCCCATTTTGAAAGCTTTGTGAAATGCTCAGGTGACTGACTAAGTCACCAGACAGGAAAGTTTTCAGCCGTTTAAGTCTAAGCATACTTTTTCCGCTTCTAGTTGCACGTATTCGTGCAAAGGCAGCAGATTTAGAATTGCATTCAACGCATTTGATGGAATGCTGCGCATCGCTTCCGTTATAGCAATGGATACTAGCCGTTGAAGTTTTGCAAGCTTTTGTTGTGCAGTAGCCTCTTTTGTTTTTGGCCACCACACAAGCGAATCATACGTTAGTTTTGGACGAATTATGGAAGTATAAATCCACATTATCATTTTTGGTCTTAGACCCCATTTTCTGCCAAATGTTTTTGAGCATATCCAGAAAGCACTGGTTGCCTTACCGATCACACACTCAAGATGAGCATTCCAGTTCAGTTTGGCATTTGTGATCATCATTCAGTTTGAAAAAGTGGAATGAATGAATTTGTGATTTGAACAGTTTCATTTGGGAGGGAACCCAAAAGGCCAGAATGTAACATGTTGGAGATAGGACTTTAGGTGTTTTATTCCTCCCCAGGACCATAGCAAGGATAATTGCACTGCAAATCAACGTGGTGTACATCAGTGTACTTTGATAAAATATCAATTATTTTAGATTGATTCAGAATTCAGAACCATGCTGGAAGTAGTCCCAAATGGACGATCTTTTTTTTTTTGTAATCAACATTCAGTTTCTGGAAGTAGAATGAACTTTATTTTGTGATCTGAAGATGTCCCTCAGAGGTCATGTGGTGGCTATCCGGAAGATCCGGAACATGTATGTGATCAGTTTATGAGGGTGGAAAAACTCCCAATTTATTCTGAGAATTTCTATTCAGAGCTCACTTGGTGGCAACCCAGAAGGCCAGGATGTTAGCGGCCGAGAAGCTTGCGATCATGACGGACCGGCATGATAGCGGATGGGATAGTTAAATAGTTGCTATCATCAAAATGAGGATCAGTACTATCCAATTGACCCATATTCATAAGCTTTGCGTAATTGGGTATGGACGGGAATCTGCTAACAGTACTGGATATTACATTGGAAGTAAGGAGGATTGTTGCGGTACTTGATAAACTACGACATACTACTAGAATAAGCGTGAACCGATTTAGCGGTCAATATTTTCATGAAATACGCGATATTATAAGACCACTCAAAACCGCAACTCAATCACTCCCCGCTGCTATCAGGGCCTATTTGTGGCGTCTGGGTTAGGGAAATTTGTCATTCGGTTTCGATTTGAATGCATGTTCAGAAAAACCTGTTTATTATTACTTATTGCACCAACTTCAAATTTCAATACAAAATTGGAGGGCATACCCTAGGGGCGCGACTCTTTCGGATTATCTCAGATTTAGAAAAGAAATTATGTTTAATCAAAATGTCTTGTCCAAATCCGATTCAACCAAATTATCGGATTTTATCGAACGAAATCGTAATAAACGATTCGCATCTCTTTCCAATCGACCAGTTTTGAGGTCATCGCTATGAAAGATAATCGACGATTTTTCACGATTTCATCCGATGTTTCGATATAGTCGATTTTGGCAAAGTTTCATCGATTATTGTGCCTTTAACCTATTTAAGTATATTTTGTTTAGAGTGTCCATTGGCAACATTGGCTGTCAGTTTGGCCAATATGAGAATAGGAGCGAAAAGCGCAGCGATTGGCAGAGGTGTGGTATCAACGGTATCACATACAGGGATGCCAATGTTCCAGTTTAAACTGGATTCTTCCAGTTTTTTTTAAGGGATCCAGTCAAACAGTTAAATCTTCAAATCGTCCAGTTTTTCTGACTTTTGTCCAGTTTTTTCCAGTTTTTTTTTTCACAACCATGTTTGCTTTACCCATTAATTGTAGGACATTTTTTTTAAATGTGGAAAGATTCCTATCCCCTTAAAAAGGTTGCTGTTTTATTAGCGTTTATAAATCAACATTCTCTATCTGTCAACTGCAGCTGTTTGAAGTTTTATCAACGCAAAAATTTGGATATTTTCAATCAGGAAAAATCAGGAAAACTTAAAATAAATCAACACATAAAAGCCAAAGAACAGTGAATATTTGTTATTGTTATTTGGGTTAAGTTATATTTGTAATGTTTATATATTGACCAGGCGAACAAATAAATATATATTGTACTTTAAATTCAATTATAGTCTTGGTTGAGGTTTTATTTGTATACACATAAATGATTAAGTCTGACTTTAAAATAACGCTAAGAATGCTTTAAACAGTTTCTAAAATCTATCGGAAACAAATGACTTGATATATTATCTTTTTTTCAGCATGGAAAACTTTGTGTCATTTCTCAACAAAAATGGCCGTGGAATGAATGTGGTACATGTTTAATACCACAGCACATTCAAAGATCGAAACGTCATTTAGGTCAAGCGTTGTATAATAAATAAAATGTCCTTTAGGGGGGCGAATCCGGCGTAGTGGTCAACATCCATACCTCTCACGCCAAAGTCACGAGTTCAAATCTCACCCCCGCACAAGTTACGAAAATACCCAAAAAGGTATTTGAGTGACTACGGCGGGAGATGAACCAGCCCAGGGCTGAATATCTCGATAAAAAAAAAGTCCTTTGTGGTTCCACGCATAATTAAAAACCACTCATTGACAATTCCCCATATTATGGATAACTATGTCCCATATTGTAGTGACAATAACCCTAAAGTTGATAAGTATAAGTTAACAGTATCCTTTACAGTTTTAACCATATGGCAGAGGCCAAATAATGCTGAATTGGCGGTTGTATTCGCTTTATTTTCGTTCTATTTTATGTCAAAATGTTGGGATAAAATCCAGAATTAAAGATAACTTACAATGACAATATGGCATGCAGTAACCATTGTGTTAGAGTAAAGAATTTTTAGTTAAAACCATTACAGAACAATTCCACATATTGTAACAATATATCTTACATACAACATATAAATTGTAATATGCGACAAAGGCTTTTTCATTACGTAGGCTATTTCTTGATTTTTTAGGATCCAGTTTTTTCCAGTTTTTTTTTTTGCATTCTTCCAGTTTTTTAAAAAAAAATATTGGCAACGCTGATCACATACCATGTCAAACTATCGAGTCAAAAGCTTGTAGTACACTGTTTGTCCAATAGCCAAATATTTGGCATAGTCAGCTAGACAGCTGACAGATATCATAAATGTTTGTCAGATGCCTATCTGCCTATGACAAATATTTGGCTATTGGACAAACAGTGTACTACAAGCTAATGTCTTGTGGCGTGATGCGAACTTCCACAAGATGTTTTGACATGCTAGCAGATGCCACACCTCCATCACATCAATGGGCGCCTGGCCTTGGTAATGTTTTTTATATTCTTATAACCCGCTACTGCAGACTGAAAACCGGAATAATCCACTAGCGCCAAACGATTTTACTCTGGTTCCCTATGCTTGCATTGTGGTGCATCTAGAACGCTGTACAGCGCATCTGATTTTCTCCACAGCTTCACTAGATGCGACACTTCACTGCCATATGGAAAAGCAGTTAAATTGATATGCACGAGTGATTTTTTCCGGTTTTGAACTGCAACGAGAACATATTCTTCAAATTTCAGGAAATATGTAGGTGATTGTAAATGTTTGTTGTTTCAAAAGTTTTCGTTTGTTTGGGTCGAACAGCAATTCAGTCTAAATCAAACTAAAATTTGTTTGAAACAAACCATAAGCGTTGGTAGAATCAGTCAACAAATCTGTTTGTTTTCGTAGCTGCCATAATCAACGTACATGATCAAGTGAAATTGATCAAAATCGCGACTCTAACGTCCTTATCGGATGGATTCCGATCGAATCGGATAAAATCCGATCGAATCGGATGAAATCGAGAGTAATCGAAAGTAGCAGAAATTATTTTACCATATTTGAATTATTGAGAGTTGTTGTGAAAAATGAAAAGAATCATGGATAAATCAAACTTATCCACTATGAATGGATGAGAGTCGCACCCCTAGGGCATACCCGCATAATCACAAACCATTCCTGGACCATTTCCCTTATTGTTGACAACCGTTTTCGTTATTGTTACGTCATTTACCCTTATAGTTGACAACTATAAACTAACTATCTCATATATAGTTGTAACAATATGTCAGATGGTAAAAGGCCAAATAACAATATGCTGAATCGGCGGTTTAGGTTACCATAAAAAATGGCATTTTTCACGAACAATTTTTTTTCGGTACTCTATTCCAAAAAGTTGGTATATAATCTAGTTGGTATATAATCCGAGTGCAGACAATAAAAAAACCTTTCAATGACAATGACAATGGCATACATTAATAATATGTGTATATGAGGTTGTATGGTTGAAACCCTAATAAATTTCGTATGATTATTTTTCTTAACGACCTATTTGGGGTATCATCCGAACTATTAAAGAAATGGTTGGAAAATTTGGGATATCGTTCGTTTAAGGTATTTTTTTTTATCAGGGAAGCGAGATTAATATTTGTATTTGTAGTTAATATTTGTAGATGAATATTAATACGATGTGATCCTATATCTTACATTCGAAATATAGTTTTAACTATATAGCAAATTGTTTTTCGTTATGCGGGTATTTCAAAGCAAAGGGTTCATAAATCAAAATAAAAAAAAAACTAACCAACCTTATCCAACCAAAAGTTTGATCGGGTCCAGGGGCACGCAGAGGACTGTGTGGAATGCGTTGTACTCAAAATATTCTTGGACTTCTTGGTACTGAACAGAAATTTAAAAGTACTTTGAAAGTATTTCTAGCACTCAAGAATAATTTATGAGGAATCATAGAATTCATAAGTATTTCTAGATTATTCAAAGCACTGAATAGTGTTTAAAAGGAACATAAAGTACTCAGACGTGTTAAATGTGTACTAAAAGTATTTTATAGAATTAGAAGAGTATTTAAAGTACTTAAAAGTACCTAAGAATTTAATGAGTATTGAAAGTACTCAAAAAAATAGATAAGTATTTTATGTACCTGAAATTGATTGATTGATTTATTGATTTCCTTATTAAATAGACAAAATACTTGTAATTTATAAGTAAGTTATCAATCACGTCCGATGATATCAATATAGTATAAATAATAATTTGCATTATATGACATTTCATTTGGTACGCATTGCAATAAGATTCTCCTTTGGTGATCATAAAACTTAGTGTCAACGAGTTAACTATAATAACTTTGACAACCTAAACTCGTTGTTTTCCGCTTTATATGAAAAAAAAAGTGAAAAAAATGATAATTTTTGGGCATAATAGTACTTTCCTGTGGATAAGGTTATTTTTGATTTGCGCTAACTCTACTTAGCAAAGTCATGGCAAAAGGTGTTGGGGCGTTTCCTACTATTGCTCTTGAATTTAAGTACAGTTATTTATTATGGCAGGCTGACTATTCCAGTTATAGAAAGATATGTAGAACAAGTAATCTATTTAAAAAATTCCATTATTTCTATTAAAAATCCCAATCCAATTATTGGGTTTAATGTACTAAAGCCGATTCAAAATGAATAGGATTTTTATGAATATGTAATAAAAATGCATAAACTTCTACGGTACTCAAAGAACTGAAATATTATCTCATATCTGTTTGATTCCCTATGTTAATGGGACTGTTATGTATTTATGAGCAGTTATGGTACTTGAGATAGTAGTACATTATTTGTACATTGACCACACATTTGTCATAGGCGGATAGACAGCTGTCAGATATTATACATTTCTGTCTGATCTTTATCTGCCTACAAAAAATTAATGGCGATTTTGATAATTAGTGTACTACAAGCATTGAAGTAATCAATCTGTACCTAAGTATTTAAGTACTCAAATTTTATAAATATTTACTTCATTGTACTGAAGGAAATTTTATTGTTATAAAAATGTATTTAATGATACTAAAAGTACTTAATTGTAATCAAATCATATTCAATAGTTATCACTCAGTAGTTCAGGGTATTTAAAATACCGAAATGTAATTATTATATACTCAACTGTACTCAAGGTATTCAAATTTAATCAAACCGTACTTATTGGTACAGAAAATACTAAAAAGGATTTCAAAATTATTTTAAGCACCGTTTGTGTATTTTAATGCACTTTGTAGCAAAGCATTTGAAGGTGTATTAAAAGTAATCACTCGGTGATTATTGATATTAAAAAAGTAATCAAAATGTATCAAATTGTACTCAAAGTATTTTTACAGAATCCAATGCGTATTTTAAATTTATATCGAGTACTTTTTGTATTTAAAGTAAAACTGGACGCAATTGTGAGAATTTTTTATTACCTTCAAGACATGTGTGTCGTACTCAAACGTTCTTGCGTGCCCCTTGGATCGGGTCCCTCATATTGAGAGGTTAGAACGTTAAAACAATACTTGTGTCTAACTTGAATCTCAGAAAAACCTATCCACCAACAAAAAACCCCCCCCAAAACAGGGATCTGGCGGGCCGTCATTGTCCTGTAGCTAACATCTCTTACAACCAAACGTCGAAAGATTCATTGTTGGTAAACAATGCTGGCATTCGCACCCGTCGTAACAAACGTCAGATGGGCCTTATTCAAATAAGGCCCGCGATATGTTGCATACTGTCAAACTCTTGTAAATAGAATAGGGTTGCCAGGTCCCTGCCCCACAACATGACAGATTAACTTAGTTTCCTGTAACCACTTGCAAATGGTGGTTCCCCCCCCACAACGTAGGGGTTGGGGCTGTCGGTGGTGGGTGTGTTGCTGTTGGAAGTGGGAGGTTTTTGTTTGGTTGGGGTGGGGTGGGAAAAAAAAACAACAACGAAAGATATATAAAAAAAAAAAAAAAAAAAATATTATATTTTTTTTATTAATAATAAAAATAATAATAAAATTTTCACGCGGCTTTCCTCCGAGCAGAAGTACAACCGCAGATTTACATTTACGTTGCGAGGAAGTGGATGTCATAATTCATACACATATATACTATCTTTTTACGTGAGGGAGAGCGGGAGTTGAAAATGGCACAGAATTGATACAGAGTTTCAATTAAATGTATAGTAGATATGTTGAAGAACTCCAGGAACTGAGTAAAATACCCTACTACAGATTCAACCAGGATCACCTGGAAACATTTTTTATCAGGGCAAAAGGGGCCAACAACAACAATCCAACCACTGTGCAGTTTAAAGCACCATATGTACAAAAGGTTGGTTGTGAGTAACAATGTCACTTTATCGGTATATGCTATTTGCCAAAACTTCGATGAACTGAACATGCTTCATGCTGAAGAAAGTTCTGCGTTCTACCTTGAATCAGTGAAGAACTCATTAACCATTGGATACGATGACGAAAATACAGGTGATGATGAGAATTCTGCTGACATGGTCGGAAATTCTCAAACGGATGATGAGTTTTTCACTCAATCCGAATTCCGCTACTCGCTTTCAGAAACAACTAGTTGGAAAACTTAAGTGTGAACAATGCTTGCTACAGGTCATTCGGGATCTCAGGGTCCTTCCTTAGCTCAGTTGGTAAAGGCACAGCTACAAAGCAACACCATGCTTAAGGTGGATGGGTTCGATTCCCGGTCTGGTCTAGGTATTTTTCGTTAAGGAAAATTTCCCGACTCCCTGGGCATAGGGTATAATTGTTCTTGCTACACAATCATACTAATGCGAAAATCGTACTTGGCAACGAAAGCACTCAATTTATAACTGTGGAAGTGCATTTAGAACACTAAGTTGAGGGCAAGCAATAAGTTAATTGTGAAAGCAAAAAGCAAAATGCTGAAGAAAAAAAAAGGTCATTCTGGATGCCGAATACTTGATAAATTAAACATTCCCAAGTATTATGCGAAGCGGGAAAACAGGATCGTCATGATAATTTACAACGCCCAGCAGCTTGTTTTCATGCAACTATCACGGCACATTTTGAATCAAGATTTAGTGAATAACCATCGCAACATCTTGATAAATTTGTGCATTGATTTTTATCTAAAGCTGCGACTGGAACAATATGCTAAAAAATGTGGTAAAGCAAAGCACACACTCCGCAAAAAGCTTATTAATTTGATTCTTTTCCGGGGTGAAAGCGATTTACCTTAACATTTATAAACGTTGTTTACCGTAGAGAAATATATAATAAGATAAAATAAATGCAATAATGTAGAATCGATTAAAAAGATTAAAATTATTACCTATGCTTAAAAAAAATACATGAAGGAACTCGATTCTATCGAAATCCGGAAAACCTACTAGCGAAAATCGATCATTCTGATGCATGATAACGGGCATCGGAGATATTACGATGAATGGCGCATCACTTTGTGAATCCAGTGAAATACCTCTTCCTTAAGGTATCTCATATAGTTCTCGAGACAAATCGATTTCCGGGAGTAGATTTTCCAGATTTTGACTGGTACGAGTATATCTTGTTTATAAATACCTAGTTCGAAAAAGAACGAATGGTGACACTTAATGAAAAACCGTTGACATGACTTATTTTGTTACATGGAATATCTATGATGACGTTACATTTTACAAAAAATATAATCGGCTCTACACAAAGAACTTTAAATTAATGATTTGGCAAACAATCTAATAATCGCTTTTACCTTCCAAACGTTATTTCACTTTCAGAAATATTCAAACGGCTAACAAAAAAATGTTCAAAAATAATGGACTTCATGTTTGAACGATCCCTTGAAACTCTTGCGCAATTGATTATTGACTGCAATCCTTAGGAAACGCTAATCGGCTCCCTCTTCCCCTTTGAAACACGTTTTATATGAAGCAATTCCAAATTTTGTTCCGATTGTCACATTTAATACCCCTCCCTCCCTGACCATTCGCTTATTGCAATTTCGTTTATTGCAACGTCTTTTAATTGCAAGTTCACTAATTGCAACGTTTTGCAATTAAAAAGCAATTAACTGTCATATGCAAATGTCAACCAATAATCTGTTATTTAACTCAAGGGGATCACGAGTTTTTGACAGTTGATTTGAAGCTGTCAAATGTTGCAATGAATGAATGAGAGAAAATGTATTGCAGTGAAACTTATTGTACACAAAAATAGCTTCAGAATGCTTGCGTTCTTAACATGGACTATAGGAGTTGCCAAAGAGGTGTAACCTCTCTCTCTCGGATCAAAGTTTTAAGCAGTCACAATGGTTGCAAGAACATTTTGGCCATAACTGACGGACAGTGTGAGTTAGATTTCTATTCCTAACCTCACCACATTAAGTTCAATTTGTGACCGTGCAAGGCTTGTTCAGTAAGAACTTGAGATCGATCGTAACCTATTTTTTGACTCTTTTTGGCATTAATTTAGTCATAGGTATCAAATAGAAATGTCCATACTTTCGACCTCTCACTAAACAGGCCCACAAACATAAACACATCCTCCCTATTGGAAACCTTTCATTCACTCAAGACAGTCGATTTCTTCATACCAGTGCTCGACAGTCGTCCCGGACCTTTGTTCGAGTTTGTAGACTTAACTTTTTCAGATAACCAGCTGTATAAAAGACTAAGAGTGTATCGAAAAGTAGTTATAAACATTCGATGCGTTATTACGCATAAACTACTGTATATATTTTTAGCGTGTAAGCGCCATTTGCTTTGTTTACATGTCAAAAATGATTATTCGGTTCATTCATTTCCGTTGATAAAGTTGTATTCAAAATGTCGCGAATTGAATTTGAGACTAAAAAGAAAATTCTGCACACTAGGTGCACCGAAAAGGGTGATACTTACAACAAGATTGCGAAAAGAGTAAATGTTCACCCGGCAAGTGTAAAACGCATCATCAAAAAGTTTGGTAAGGAGTGCTCCCTCAAGGATTTACCAAGAAGTGGCCGGAAACCCGGCTCCAGCAACCCCGATTTGGACCAAAAAGTTGTGGATTATATTCAACGGAACAAATCTGCCTCTACTCGCGATCTAGCCAAGAAGTTCAGGACCAGCATCGGAATGATTCAGCGAATCAAGCGCAGGAATGACTTGAAGACGTACAAAAAGCAGAAAGTGCCCAAACAAACTCCGGAACAAAAGTCTCGTGCCAAAACCAGGGCTCGAAAGCTGTACAGCTGCATTTTGGACAATGTCGACCGGTGCATTTTGATGGATGACGAAACATACGTTAAAGAAGATTCAAGAACGCTACCGGGGCCGCAGTTTTATACTAAATCTGTTGGAGAACGTGTGCCAACCGCAGATACGACTGTTGCGATGGAGAAATTCGGTCAGAAGGTGCTCATTTGGCAAGCTATTTGCACATGTGGCTTACGTTCTTCAATTTTCTATACAAAAGGAACTATAAATGCTGAGATTTATCAAAAGGAATGTTTGAAGAACAGGTTGCTACCATTGTATAGAAAGCACCAGTCCCCTCCTATCGGCTGAGCAGATTTGGCATCGGCACATTACGCCAAATCCACTCTACAGTGGCTGACGGAGAATAACATCAAGTTCGTAGAAAAAGACATCAACCCACCAAACTGTCCCCAGTTGCGACCGATCGAACGCTATTGGGCAATAGTCAAGCGTATATTTTAGAAGGATGGTACAGTGTCCCAAAACATGACCGATTTTAAGAAAAATTGGGCGGCGGCATCCAGGAAGTGCACGAAAGTCACTGTGCAGAATTTGATGGCAGTTGTCAAATCAAAGGTACGGGCATTCTACAGAAATGAACATGATGACTAGTTTTTCCGTTTGGATCTTTTGTAAACATGTTAAGCTATAATAAACTGAAATAGTATGTTAATTTTAACCATGTTTTCATGCCTATTTTATTTATTTGGAAGTTTATAACTACTTTTCGATACACTCCTTAGCCATGTCTCTCAAGGCGAGATTGACGAGAGCATCGGCAACAATAGCCAACTGCAGCAACGCCTCTCTGGACAGCGACTGCTCGCCAGTGCTGCCGCCAGCTACAGATCCAGATCCAACTGCAGATCCTACTCTGTACAGCTCCACGACCGCCGGAAAAATAAATCAAAATGTCCCGACGGTGTATCCCTTATATGTATAACATTCATGGCTGCCTAGGTGACGTTCCTTACTTAAATATGAAGTCTGTGCTAGCAAAGTACTGTGTATTTAGTAAATTTACTCTGAAAAATCGACATTATAAGACATCACCTTATATTTGCGTTAATTTCAATAGTTTAATGAAAAAATCAATAGTTTTAAATATTAAAATCGAAGCGTAGAAAACGTTTCGATCGATTGGTCTAAACATTTTGGAAATCAATCGTGGAATGTCTTAGTTATTAACGTTCAAAACCTATATATTTTTCGTGACGCTCCAAATTTTCGCAATTCGAACGTGTACCCCAGTATTGAAAACACAGACGTAGTCCTACGTCAAAAAAAAACATGTGATTTTATGTTGTTTACATTTGTTCAAATAATAGTTTGCATAAAAAAAATTGTATGAAATGTTATGTAATAAAAACTTCAAAGGGGTTGTCACCAAAAACGACTTTTAAATCCAAAACTTCTTGACATAGACATTTTGATTTTTGTTTCATGAAATCTTTGACCACTAAGCCACATTCATCATCCAGAAGATAGGCTTCGTCAGCCAGAAGTAATGCTGCCTTGCATGACATCATACACATTTTGAATTTCTCCATATTTGAACTGACTGAATCAGCCCATTCACTATTGACATTTTTGAACAATTTAGGTGTATATTGCACGTTGCTTGTACATTAACTGAATTTTGTACTTTTCTGTTGACACACATTTTTCAATAAAAGAAATCAAGCTAATTTGAAACATAGATAAAGCATGTTAAACTAAACCACTACTAATAAGGCTTTCTTTTTGGTTCTACGAAACGAGGAAAATTCCTTGTTGGTTTCATTTGGGAAATATGAACCGATGTCTATTATTGGATTTAAACACAATAAAATAAGTAGAAATTTTTGATTTATAATACTTCATCCGATTAAATGATATTTTGCTTCCATCATTAGTCACTTTCAATATAACAGAGCTCTCTGAGGCCTTCACGTGTTTATTTCCAACTAGTTGGATTGAAAACCAAAATTACACAAAACCAATACGGAGAACATAAACTTTACTCACGATGTACCGGGTATCAATCGTTCGCATTTGCATAAATTTTGCTTTGCATTAAATTTTTGCACTTATTGATTTACTAAAGTAAAATTCTACATCGACCAACTTGTCTTTTGTTATGAATCTTGCTATCTTCCCTGGGGGCATCCAGAGTGGAAAATTATTAAGTGTTTGTGTATGCGTAAGTTATGGGATTTGGGGTATGAAATGTATGCCCTGTTTTTGCTTAGTTTGTTCTCAACTGGTAGTCGCCGTTCTGGGTTATGTAGCGTACCCAAGGTAATGCCTGGTAGCCGCTCTTCTCGATGATCTTCAGATAGCGAACCTGTTAGCAAAATAAACGTAAACGATAAGTGGATTGAAATGAAATAAAGAAAGGTAACACAAAATCTCACCTGAATTCCAGACGTCGTAAAGTACGGGATCTCGAACTTGACTTGAATTGGCGGCTTGCCTTCCGAATCTTCACATTCAACACTAGGAAGTCCAAAGTGTGCTCGCATCAGGTATTCCTTCCCACCCTACAACGAAAACAACGAATGTTAAATCCTTCTTCTTCAAAGAAAAACAACGAAAATCCGCTTGAAACTCACCGGGAACGACTTAATTGTCCAGGTGATGGCATTTTGCTCCGGGGCGTACTTGACGCTACCGATTGTGGTCTTAAACTTGGGTGAATCGGCATCAGCCGGCACTGGAATGACAATCTCCACATTGTTGGCCGTCGAACGGCGCTTGAATTGCGACTTTGCCTTAATCATGTACTCGACCCGGCTGTGAGCGTGTCGTTCGATTACTGATTCAATCCAGATCAACGGTTTTACATGTGTGTTCAACCGATAGGACATCAGCTCAAACTCACCATCCGGTGGAATGAACGAAATGGTGCGATCGTTTTCAAAGCGGGACAATCGCACGCACTGATGGAACTTAACGTCCTCCAGTTCAACCGATTTGGATTTACCTCGGCCAGTACTTTCGAACAGGACCTTGTCATTTCAAGCCCAGGCGCAATTCCGGCATACCGGACAAATAGACACGCATCTTGATTGCTCCGACAATTTCACTACGCAAGTTGAAGCCAAAAAAAGCGAAAAGCGAAAAGCTAGCCAAACTAGCCAATAGTGCTTAATACCGTTGGCATTGGCCAACAGGTTTACACTTTCGATCACATCAAGGAGCACTTCGTTCTTCCTATACTTGATGCCCTCAAAACGCCACGAAACAGCATTCGTTACAGCCATCGGAATTCGCGGTTGAATTTCCAGCTTATGGCCCTCCTGGGTAATGTATTCCTGCAGTATCTTACTATCTGTAGTTTGCGGATAGCCGAAATCGATCAGCTCATCCAGCAGCTCGTAGATTTACGACAAAGTTGTCATGAATACTTTCCTCCTCAAGCTCTTTAAAATACTCCGTAAACACCTGAACCACTTTGTGAAGGAAAACAAACACCAGCGCAATGTTGGCATTGCTTCGGGTCACCGAAACTAAGTACAAATTGTTGGTCTTAACGTAGGCGAACGTGCACTCCGGTGTCTGGAGGATTGGCGTGATCAGACCTTCCTCTTCCTTCTCCATCAACAGCGGCATGAACTTATCGACCACACCCATGTCGATGTGGCCACGATAGTTCCAGGAGAGTAGCACCTTCCCTTTGGCATCCAGTATGAAAATTGCCGACGAAGACATGGTGGCAAGATGCTTCTTATCACTCAAGAGTAATACTCGTGGTCACACCTGAAAACAAAGGGTAATTAAAATTTGTGTGGTCTGCTGAAATATCAAAAAGATAATTAACGAACGAACGGAACCCGTGAATACGAAGATTCCTACGCCAAACGGATCGATATCGCGACTGGGAAATCTCTAGAACACCTGAATGAAACTTAAGTGTTGAACACTTCTTTATTTGCATTCTTCCTAATTTGATTCTATAAAATGAAGCTATTTCCCTTGACCTGATAGGAGGTAGAACCAGTAAGTGACGAAAACGTAATTACAATACACGTTGAAGTAGACTGCTTTATTGTTTATTTACATCCATCATTCATTTCACTTATCCTAACGTTCCCTATCTCTGACTTCCAGCGGTGCAAGAGAATAAAAAGCAATGGAAAACATGACGAATGGAGAAAATTTACGTCATCATTTTTTTTTATTAGTTTAATTCCGGCCGGAAGATTTCGAAAAAGGTGAAATTTCCTTACTTGCTATCTAAAATTTAAGCTCGTTCTTCGCTTTGCCGGTAGCTTTAATGTCCCAATTATATTGAATAGTTGAAATCTATCAAATCAAGTTGATTTCTGATAGGGTAGAGCAGAACGATTCATAACTCACGAAAAACGTTGAAAATGTAATATTCTATGATTAAAACACAAAAACTATAACACTGTGGTCATTTTTTTCCACTTTTTTTCTTCGACAGACACGATTGATGAGACGAACTTGCTTTGCTGTCATAACTTTCCTCGCAGCACCAAATGTCAAACAGAAAAGAAT